>CM068826.1:53448927-53977378 GCA_028554795.2 Sinohyriopsis cumingii
GTGGTGTGATTTTCAGTATGGGTGGTAAGTGACTTCTTTCCAGTGTGCTGCACACATTGGTGCCAATCTTAAGTACGGTGGTGTGTATTCTGCTGACATTATGGCAACTTATCTATTTAATCGCGTATCAAAAACGTTAGAAGCAGTAAAACATTGACAGTATGCTAAGTAAATACATCGAAAGATGGAAAATTCTGAATTTGATCAGCTTATTACATAGTATGTTCGGAAAGCTTGAAAGCTTCATCAGCACTTGTCTCAATAACAACACAAATTTAGACGTATGAATAAAATGTTAGCAGCAATAAATCCAAAGGGTGTAGATATTCATTGAAAAGGTTGATGTCAGAATACGGATTTTATGGTGGTAAAAATGGAGAGTTGTGTGCACAGTTTAATAACAGGAAATCATAAATGAAGAAGTAGTTGTTTGAAAAATTAGTCGATTTAGTTCTGCAAAAGTCCAGCCTGACCTAA
The DNA here is from genome assembly GCA_028554795.2 of Sinohyriopsis cumingii. Lineage (NCBI taxonomy): Eukaryota > Metazoa > Mollusca > Bivalvia > Unionida > Unionidae > Sinohyriopsis > Sinohyriopsis cumingii. The sequence goes on from CM068826.1 coordinate 53,449,405, forward strand.
CTATCAGACTTAAGAAACTTTCCACATTGGATATTTAGAAAGTTGAATACAGAGAGTAAACAAAACTAAATGGATGGAGTCAGTGAGCGTTTATTCGACATTTTACATAGCAAATTTGGTCATGAAATAAGCAAAAGCATCGATGTATATTTCATGTAGAGAATTATCATTCGATAAGAGAAAGCTAGTATATAGAATTACCTGAATGGATTAAAAAGTTAAAAAGGCGTGTTCGAACGTGGCAAATATGGAAGATAGATATTCAGTTTACTCCATTAACTAATTATTTCCCTACAAAATCACAGGTTATAAGTATTCAGTATAGTTAGATACAGTAATTGGTTAAACATATTCTCTAACAGGACATCAAGAAATTGAACTCATGTAACATCTTCAGGTGTGTATGAAATAGCTGAAGATAAATACACCAGGGAATTAGAAAGATAGGCATGTTGTTATTTTGATCATATTTGATGAAATGGAACAATATGATGATTCATGAAAATAGTTATGATCGTTAGTAGGCAAACAACATGGGAAGAAACACATGTACAGATTCTTGAGTTATTTCAGCGCACCGGAAACATTATCAGATCACAAAAGGTTCTTGAACATTTGACGGATTATGTCATGTTTTTGATGATTGAGAGCTGAACAAATGTTGAAATTTGTATAATATGTCAAGGCAAAATTGAATATTATGTTGATGATGATGTAAAGATGACATGATGGGGAGTATGAAAGGTCAAGGTCATCTATCACATACCTTCAGATAAACAAATTTTATATGATTAAGCAATTAGCTAATACATGCCGGTAAACAATTTCAGATGGGAAAATGATGAACAAATTATGTGGATAGAGAAGAATTTGCTAAATATTCCAGCTCTTATTGACAAAGGGTGAATCTTAAAGGTGAATTTGGAGATACCAACACATTTGAACGGCCATTTCAAGAACAGACCTAAACGTAGAGCGGAATTAAATAAAGACAAAATTAATGTATCCCCTTTGCAAAAGAAATTCATAAATAATTGAATAGGTGCCAGACCAACTGTACCCAAACTAGTATGGACATTGAAAAAGCAAAGAGAGTTATCGGATGCATTAAGTATGCCTTAAATTGCATATGCAGCTGGGTTTTAAAGTAAAAAATATGCACAGAGTTGTCATAGGCTGAAATTATACAATGAAGTTGACCACTATACGTACACTGTACAATGGACATTTAATGTTAAACATTTCTATGTCATTTATACGTACAAAATTTTACACGGACAGGGGTACTTTAATGTTAAAAGAGGTTATATCAAATATACGACACCACCCCACCCCAATCACTATACGGACGAAATGTTGAGCTTGTATACGGACAAGGGAAAGTGGAATATAGGTTGGGTTTGTATAGGGACAATAGGAATGGAACAGATTGGGTGACGTCACGGTACTGGACATTGGCAACAATGTCCGCCAGTCATTATATATAAAATCTGTTGGGGTTTGGACCGAGACAAGGAAATCCCAGTCAAGGTGTTACATTATTTGTCTGCCCCCGAGGCTTGGCAAAGTGTATACCCGTATCATACTCAGCAGGCTGCAGCTGCTGACGGACCGTGTGTACCTGAATCCCAGTGCGGCTTCAGAGCCGACAGGTCGACGACAGACATGATCTTCTCCCGACGAAAGTCCAAGAGAAGAGCAGAGAGCAAGGTCAACCACTCTACAAGATGTTCATCGACCTCACCAAGGGCTTTGACCACGTCAGCAGGAAGGGCCTTTTTGAACTTCTCAGTAAGATCGGTTACCCCCCCCCCCAAAAAAAACTCCGCAGCCTGATAATCACTTTCCATGCCGATATGAAAGGAACAGTCCTGTATGATGGATCCTCCTCAGCTTCCTTCCCAATCAACAGCGACGTAAAGCAGGGCTGCATGCTGACGTAAACCCTTTTCTGGATCTTCTTCTCCCTGCTCCTGTCCCACGCCTTCGACTCGTCCACTGATGGCGTATATCTACACACCAGTTACAACGGGAGGCTGTTCAACCTGGTACGACTGCGCTTGAAGACCAAAGTGAGGTCTGTTCTTATCGGGGAGATGCTTTTTGCAGATGACGCGGCTATTGTGACCCACACCGAGGATGCCCTCCAGACACTGGGAGACCGTTTTGCTGATGCCTGCAAGCAGTTTGGGCCCACCATCAGCCCGGAAAAGACAAACGTAGGCGTGAAAGATACCATCATTGCCCCTTCCATCAAGATTGATGGTGTCACCCTGTAATCAGTCAACAACTTTACGTAATTGATGTCAACCATCAGCAACACTCTCTCGCTTGATGTGGAGCTGGACAGAAGGCTTGGAAAGGCAAACACCATCATGGCATCAAGTCTACCAGGCCTGCGTTCTCAGCGCCCTTCTCTATGGAAGTGAGACCTGGAGCACATACATGAGGCAAGAGCGCCGGCTCAGCTCCTCCCATTTACGATGCCTAAAACGCATCCTGAGAATCAACTGGCAAGACCGCCTCCCACACAGCGAGATACTTCAGCGTGCAAGTATCCCGAGCATGTACTCCCTGCTGAGTAAACTCCGCCTTCGATGGCTGAGACACGTCCGACGCATGGAGGATGGGAGGCTGCCAAAGGACATCCTATATGGACAGTTGACCACTGGCACCAGAAGAGTTTTCCGCCCCTTACTCCGTTTCAAGGATGTGTGCAAGAGGGGCATGAAGGCATGCGACATTTCACCCTACGGCTGGGAAGTGCTGGCCGAGGACCGAGGCACCTGGGGACTGACGTTTAGCAAGGGCATATCAGTCGCTGATACGAGGAGAGGACAGTTGGCGGCGGAGAAACGTGAGAGAAAGAAGAGCGCGGAAGCAACCCCAGTAACTCAGATTTCCCAGCATGTCTGCACCAACTGCAATAGGGATTGTTACTCGCGCATAGGCCTGCACAGCCACAGCAGACGATGCCAACACCCCAGAGACAGACGACACTTCAAGGGCGCTATTCGCATGGTTTCTCGAGACTGAGCCGCCAGTGATGATGATGATGACTGGGTCCACACCTCTGTTGTAGTGTATTGGCTATTATTATAACGAAAAGTTACATGTAGCATGAGTGTCCGTGCTTGGGTTATTCACGGGTAATTAGTGATCTGTGTCACTATCGTATATAACTATCATTTTCTTTGGAGGAGGTGAAACTGTTTGTAACATACTCGTGTTGTCCTTAATATTGATTGTAAATTAACCCTTGTGTATAAAAGACCCTCCAAATACGGACCCTCGCGGATAAGCATGTGCTAAACTTTCAACTTTCATGGGATAAAATTGACTGCTTTGTGGAACAAACTAGCATAATACCAAAAAGCTCGAAATCGTATGCGTGTGTGTCTTTGTCTCTCCAAATGTTTTTGTATGGTGTGTTCTCAAAGATGGAGTTACCTTAAGTTACTATGTGTTTGCTATATATTTGTTGTTGTTATTTGACTTTAGAACAACTACATCAGGTAAAGCAGAAGACAACACGGGTTTCTTCTTTAAATGTAGTTCTGATTGCGTGGACACCTTGACTGAGACGACCTGTCTGAGATGACTAGACTGAAATAAGAAAAGTAAGGTTAGCAAAACAGCTAGATTTCTCTGTAGCATGGGTGAGAAATATAGAATCAGTGTTGGGGTTTGGACCGAGACAAGATAATCCCAGTCAAGGGGTTACAGTGTTTGTCCCCCCACTAGGCTTGCCGAAGGGGGAGACATGTAATGTAACTCCGCGACTGGGATTTCCTTGTCTCGGTCCAAAACCCAACGTAGATTCTTTTTCTCATCCAATCATTTCGATTAAAGTAAAAAAGAACGTCTCGCTTTTACAATATAATTCACGCGTAAATGTTTACATGTAGTGCATTAATAGAAATATGTTTGTTAGGACTGTGGCCTGACCGTGTCATCCGAAGTATACAATTTTATGCGTGAGCCAAACAAATAACATAAAACGTTGCATAGTATTGAGGTATTAGCACATTTGATATATGGATGTTATATGAAATTAACAACAAATAACTAGTATTTATTACAAGAAAATGTTTCATTTTCATCAGCTCCAATTTAGAAAATTATATTGTAAATAATGAAACGTTACTGAGCCCACACCTCTGTTGTAATAGTATAGGCTATTATTATAACGAAAAGTTACATGTAGCATGAATGTCCATGCTTGAGTTGTTCACGGGTAATTAGTGATCTGTGTCACTATCGTATATAACTCTTCTTTTCTTTGGAGAAGATGAAACTGTTTGTAACATACTTGTGTTGTCCTTAATATTGATTGTAAAATTACCCCCGTGTATAAAAGACCCTCCAAATACGGACCATAGCGGATAACCAAGTGAGAAACTTTCAAGTTCACGGATTCTTTGAAAATTTATTTTTCTGTCTTGGAAATATGGCAGTTGCTACTGTCGTCTCTTGCTTGAATAAATTTTCATTTTAACACTTCTCTGAACCTCCAGTTATATCACAGGGGCTCGTATCGTTGCTTCCAATTTACCTTTCATACATGTACTATATAATATAATATTCTTGGATTTTGTTTGGGACTTAATTCGCAATGCCGTTAAGTTGCTTTTCTTATTTTTCAGTTAGTATTTTAGGGAAATAAATTATTTGTTTAATTTTACAAAGCTTGTTGTCTTCACTCTTTTCTGCTACTTCTTTCAACAGCATACACTCGTAACATGTTTCAGTTAGTCCTTAGCTAAACCCTGCACGTCGAATGATGCCTGCCATGAAAATAATATGAAGGACCTACAACCAGTGCCGATGCATTCAACTATAAAAAAGACCTGTACCAGACGATAGGTATCAGTGTTGTTTTATGCTCCGGAACACAGAAAGATGTCACCCCCCAGAAGTCATCCCTCTTGTAACCCCAGTACTAGACATCACTATAAACTGTCACACTGCAGACATCGTAGCGATATGACTGAAAAATTGTTAAAGCTACGTTAAAAATCCAAATCACACACACACACACACAATCCTCCTTTAGCCAAATATTGGGACGTGTTGTTTGTCCTGTCCAAAGCCCCTCTACCCATGCGAAAACAACTCAATCAAACATAGTGGAAAAACGTCGGTACCTTGTGCGAATGTTGCCTGAATGTCTTCGAAAGGCACAATATCGTTGTCTCTACTTCAGAAAGAATGCTTAGCCAAGCATCGACACATTCTTCACAAAATGGTCAAGAAGAAAATACCCATCCGTCAAAACAAAAAGATGTTGGTTCAACGCGGAGAAATGTTGCCCCTATTGTTAGGCCCCTTGCTGAATGGAGTATTGGCAACAATGCTGGGTGGACTCGTGGGAGAAAGCTAAAAAAGACCAAGAAGATAAAAGTGGTCTCTGGAGTCAAAAGATCTCAGACGTGGCCTTTGGAATCTGATGGAAGGATAAAACTGACTTTAGTGCATTATAAACGATGGATAGAATTCAATCATTGGCAAGAACAACGGACCCAGCATTTACCACCCAATCCTCATTTGATCGAGATGTCCCAGTCACAACATGAATTACAATCGTTGATGGATCGTAACGATTTGTCAGAAACGGAAAAATCTCAACGGTTCGGTCCACTGTCACAACGACTGCAACGCTTTCACAAGAAAGCTTTAGACGTAACAGCTCAACCAACTCTGACAGATTTTAAGGCCCTGATGAAACGTCCATCACCACCATTACTAGCCCCAGTGCCCAAGACAGACACAGCCCTACGGATGCGTGAGGAAGAAGAGGCGCGATAAGTCTTTCAAACACCGTCAGCAGCTCCCATCCCTAATAAGATTGCAACGTCCTTGTTGACTCCTTCCCCCACACCTCAACGAGAAGAACATAAAGTTTGGGTTAAAAAGATGATGTCCACTCTTACTTCGACAGAATTTGAAAAGAAAGAAGGGAAACCAGAAGTGAAACAAGAAAGCAAGACCAAAGCCATCCCACTACCACCACCACTACCTACGACTTCTACTCCAGTGGGACATCGGACACGTAAAGACGTTTCAAAACCGCCCCCTCGCGCCATCCAAAGTGGCATCCGTGAAGAGTGGGTGACTTATATAATACAAATGGAGAATGTGTTAGCCATCATTTACTACGATCCATCCCATTCTGCGGGATACGGAAGAGTTCAGAAATTGTATCGTGCTGCCAAAACCCAACTGAAAAGTCTCCGTTTACCTCAAGTGCAACTATGGTTACAAGAACAAGCCAGTACATCTTACACAAACCTATTCGACGAAAATATTCCAGAAGTCGCACCCGAGTGGAAGGTATCGATCATCAGTGCAAGCCGATTTATCCGATGTCTCTCATTTGGCCACCTAAAATCGTGGCGACAAATATTTGTTTTGTGTCAATGACGTCTTTTTCAAATTTGCCTGGGTCGTGCCATTGACTTCCAGATCGAGCACTGGGTTAGTTGTGGTCCTCAAACTGGTGTTGAAACAAACTGATCCGGCACCGAATTTCAGAATCAAGCTTTACAAAAGAATTAAGAAACGAAACATTAATTTTTTCACCACCGAGAATATAGAAACCAGATCCAGTATCGTGGAACGTTTTCTTCGCACCTTGAAAGAACACATGTGGAAATATTTTACGCATCAACAAACTCTCAAGTAGATCAAAGTCTTACCGCATCTGGTCCAAGCGTACAACCAATCTTACCATCGGAGCATCGGATGTGCTTCCCCAGAAGTGACTCCCGACAACGAGGTGACTGTCTTCGAGCGCTTGTTTGGTAAGTCCCCGACAGTGACTGTCCCCAAGAAATGTGAAGTGTTACCACCGGGAGATTGGGTGCGCATTGGCACAACCAAACGCACTTTCGACAAAGGTTAGTTACCCAATCGCATCCGCCTCTGATGCAGGAGGTCGTGTGTTCGATCCCTTACCGAGTCATACTATTCAGAAAAGTTAATTAGGATATATTACCATATAATAATCTAGTATTAATCGGTGGGTTCGAACCCGGGCCGAGTCATGCCAAAGACTTACAAAAATGGTGCTAACAGCTGCCTCGCTTGGCGCTTAGTATTAAGAGGTTAGTGTTAGGACTGGTTGGCCTAGTGTCAATATAATGTGACTGGGTGGGACATCAGGCTACATGTCTGCGGAATGATGCCCCAGTGCCAGACATCACTATAAACTGCCACACTGCAGACATCATAGCGATATGACTGAAATTTTTTTAAAGCTACGTTAAAAATCCAAATCTTACGCTCACTTACCCAACTGGATCATCGATTTGTTTCGTGTCACTGGACGAGTGCATGGCCGTTGTCCTGCAGTCTATAAATTGGAAGACATGAACGGGGAAGTGTTAAAAGGAACGTTTTACTTGCCCGAGTTACAATGTGTGACCAAAAAAGAAGACGAGGTGTACGACATCAAAAGCATTATCGAAGAACTCGAAAAGCGGGAAAACGTCGTGTCAAAGGAGTCAAAGGGCATTGGAAAGGATATCCTCTCAGTTTCGATTCTTGGATCGACGCTACGCAAGTCATCGACTATAAAAAAATGACCATCATGCCCTTCAACACAGCCTCAACCACTACCACAGTGACCGCTCCTTCACTGAGTTCTTCTGTTCGAGATCTACAAAAGCAGACCTTGTGGGTGTGGTATGGAGAACGTGTGCCTAAACGCAAATCGTCTTTTTCTGCCAAATCTTTGTGGTGTATTGTGTCATTGGTGCTGCCATTGCCAGTTTGAGTTTGCAACAGGGATACTAACAATTGTGGACCATGTTACTGAGCATTTGCATCGGTTACCTTCTCTCCAGTTCTTTCCTGAAATAATCTGACGGTCACAAGGGAAGTCTTGCGACAAACATCAGTCACATTACCATCAATAATCACAACAATCCTCTTCTGGACACTCCTCTGACCTCCAGTGACCCCTCGGACAGCAGAAAACTGGAATTATGAACAACCAATCTTACTTAACGTTACCCAGTGACAGTTCTATGAAAATGTTTCCCATTAACACATTATGTTGTTTCACTGCCAAATTATATCAGGTCATCCAGTTAGATCACGAAACCCATTTGGAAGTGGCTTTGGTTGAAATCATTCACCTTACAAAAATCAAAAAGATCATCGAAAATCAAAACACTTTTAAGGTCAAAGTTCATGACGAACAAGTGCAACAAAACTTGGATGAACGTTCCACTGCAAGTGACTCTGTGAAAACACCGGACCCAAAAACTAAACGGTTCACCTATCTGTTGAACATTCCTATAGGCTATTATTTTAGCGGTCAACATCTGTTGAAGACGATTGCTGCCAGGTTCAATGAATTGTTTGGCAAAGCCTTGGACAAAGCCAAACGAAGTGTCACCCTCGAGTACCATAATGTAGCTCGTCGTCTGCTAATAAAATGTTCAGAGGACAAAATGTTGGCCATTACATTTTGTCCTGAATTGTATGACATTTTGGGTGGTGACCCCAAGATGATTCAAGATTTAAAACGAAATACCACCTATAACTGGCAACTTTCTTTTGCAAAATATTTTCGATTCCCCGTAGAAATGAACCAAGGAATGATTTTGATCTTTGCATACTCTGATGTGGCGGAGTACAACGTGGTGGGACATACAACCGCACCATTACTGTGAGTCATTCCTTTCAAAGTAGATTCTGTCACAACGAATGCCGATGAAGGTGGAAACACCTATCACGTTCACCGCGAATTTGTACATCTTCGCTATTTACCTGTCAGTAAGTCGCATTTCGACACTGTCAACATTGGTACCAAAGGAGATCTGGCACAAAATATTCCATTCACCAAAGGGAAAGTCAAGGTGATTCTCAAACAACTCGTAAGTTATATATCCTGTGTACCGAGGAGTCGCTCGACAACGAGGACATGGTTTAGGAGATATGTTGAAATCGGCGTTTCGTTCGGTGACCCTCGTTTTAAAACCGACGGTGACACGAGGATTGCACGTCATGAAAGATGCCACGTTGACATTCGGAAAAGAACTTCTCCAAAATGTCATAATTGACAAACAACCCCCCCCCCAAAAAAAAAAGCTTTCTTGAGAGCAGGCAAAAATGTCATGCTTCATATTGGCAAAGAGATTTTGGGCCGGCGCGAAACTCCTATAAATGCCCTGGACGCTGCTGATCCAGGCATTTCTACTTCCCTTACGCCACTTCAAACACAAGGCAAAAAGAGACGACGAAAACACCTTTCCAGAGGACTTCACACACCCCAGAGCTAGAAAAACTAAGAAAAGAAGAACCGTCCTCGACTTAGACGCCTTTTTATTAAAACAAATCACAGAGAGAGAGAAAAATTTGATGCACCGAGAGTCTTGCGCCTGTTCCAAGTCGGAACTGGATCTGTTAGCCATGCCACCCACTATGATGACGATGCAAGAATCCCAATGGGTAGAATTTCATCGCGTCTCCTTTTTGACGGATTCAGCTCCCATCGAGTTTGAAATCAAAGGACAGCCCGAAGATTAAATCGATCTGAATAGCAGTTACTTGTACCTGAAAGTCAAAGTGATCGAAACAGACGATACCACTCCAGGAGCTAATGCTAAAGCAGCTCCCGTTAACAATTTCATGCATTCCTTGTTCATAGAAGTGGATTTGTACCTGAATAAGAAACTGGTCAGTAGCTGCATAGATACTTACTCTTACAGAGCCTACCTGGAAAATCTCTTGACGTAAGGAAAAGAGGCCAAGAACACTCATCTGGATGCTTGCATAGTATGGAAACCTGACACAGCAGGCGACGACAAGTTTAACGATACAGTCGTGACAATAGATCACGATCCTCACAATGTGAATTTTAACGACCGTGGAAAGAAAATCTTTCAAGAACGCAGTTTAGAATTGTCGGATCGTTTCATCTGGATATGTGGTAGCAAGAGAAGCATTTGCTGAACGGAGTGGATAGCCGCCTGAAACTGAATCATCGATGCACCGTTTTTCATTTGATGGCCCATGCCAACGAGTACAAAACCATCATCCAAGAAGCCATATTATACGTGCGATGTGTGGAAGTGTTGCCTAAAGTGGGAACCGATATCAGTCACACATTGAGCAGAACGACCCCCAGGTATCCGATACGGCGCGTGGAAGTGAAAATCTTCACCACTGCCACTGAACCCCGATTCAAGATCGAATGTCATCTGTTCCAAGAACAGTTACCCAAACGTTTAACCAATTGTATCGTCAGCAATGCAACCCTCAAAGGAGCCCATGACCAAATTCCTTTCCAGTTTGAGCACTACAGAGTGCCCAAGATCGAAGTCAGTCGCGATGGTAAAACCTTGTGTACCAGACCCGTCGAACCTAACTTTACCCAGAAGAATTAGTTGCGATCGTACTTGTCCCTGCACGAAGCCACGGGACAGCTAGAGACCAACACCAGCCACAGCATTATTTACGACGATTATGCAGCATTCTGCCGCGCTTCGTATATCTTGCGTGGAGAACTCTAAAAACCAGGAAGCCAAGACCCCAGCAATGGCAGTTTGGAGTCAGAATCCTCTCCCAATTTTACCATCAGGCGTGGCAACAACATCCCCTTTCCAGTCTGGTGGAAGCTGCCAACTATTTGTCAGAAATGCACGGGTATGAGGCGTTCCCTGTATAGACCAGCGAAGAAACACGAAGCGTGGCAGAATGCAGAAAAGAAGAACACCGCTGTGGAACTTTCAAACTACCTTCATAAAAACAGCTCTTTTAAGGGCTTTCAAAATGCATCATTATTTTAGGGATTCCATTTTGGCTTGGAATCCCAATTCGATTAAACTGCAAATAATGATCCCATCCTTTATTCACCGTTCAAAATTGAAACCGATACATGATATTGACGAATGTATTTATTTTTTTGTCGCTTAAACAAATTATGTAAGTAAGTTTAGGGTACTATATTATTTGTACTATGTACTAGTCAGGTTAATTAGATAGGTAATAGGCAAATTTTTATCCTACTTAATATTGCATGATTCTAATTACAATTGTGGCTCACACAGAATTGGTTTTAGGGAATCCCAATAATTATAAAACTGGGAAACGTTTGACATAAAGTATGCCATGGCGTTTCATGTACGTTCCCACGACGTTTGGTCGTCTCTTCCGGGTTCCTCTCCTCCCTGCCTGCTCGGACATTAAAAGACGAGTGTGTGGGTCGATTCCCACTCATCTACAAATCAGGTGTGCCGAAGAGTGTGTACGCACGGAACCGGGATGACGTCATAAGAACTACGCCACAATACTACGAGAGGTCTTATCCTGGAGTATGCAGACATCTATTTACATTGAGTGCGTGTTGGGTCCAATCCTACTCATGAGAGCCTTCCATTCAGGTCAAACGGGACTTATTGTCCCACGACCTATCGGCTAAATCAAACAGCACTCTATGAGTGCATTAAGGCGTTGATGGAAGTGGCACCATTTCTTCCCCTTGGAACAAATCACGTATGAGCGCAAACGACTTTAATTTAATAATAATAACAATAACAGTCTGACCAACATTCACCAAGAGGACGTCGACCAGTGAACATCGAAGAGCGGAGACAAGTTAACACGTGAGTCCAGCGACTTACCATACGATATGGAGAGAATGGCATCAGCCCTACATGGACTATTTGTACGCAGTGGATAGTGAGGACACCGCAGAATTACTTCACTGGAAGCTGCCTTTGGTGAATGACGACCAATGGTTTTCTACGGCATCACTGAGGTTTTTTTCCAGAGCCCCAGCTGCTACTTTGACGATGTTGCATGCCGGGAGCATGAAAAACATGCTGCATGAGCGGACACGGGGACCCGCAGAATTATGGAAAGAACAAAGACAGTTGTCCGTAAATACCTACATGACAACGGGTCTCCACTATTGAATAATAGTGGAGTATACTGCTATAGTAAAAGGAACCCTATTCTGCAGTACTCAAGCAAATACGTACGAGCAGGGAAGTAAGCAGTCTGGTCGTCGATTTGGACTCTCAGGAGAGGCATATGAAGAGTGGGACCAGCAGACGAATGTGGGACTGGACGATAGCACACCGTGAACCAAGTGTTGCCATATTTCTGAAGACCTCGGGCATACTCGATACTGAAAAGGTCGAGCAACCTACCAAAATTGCCTTAGAAAATCATGCAGTTTCCATTTGGCTGGAAACTGCTTTAGATAAAATCTTTATATTTCAACCTAATCTGATAATTTCGATACCACCATCAGAATTATTATTCTTTAAATTTTTTTATGCATGATACAAACTGTTTAAACGTCATTTTGACCTTACTGATTGTTTGTTAGTTTTTCGTATGTACACTTTGTACACTAAATTCCAACTTCTTAATAAATCATTTTCAATTTTTGTTGTTGACTCAGTTGATTTGATTAATTGCACAGGTGGCTTAGACATAACTGGTATTTTTATTGTCCATTAAAATAACTGGACTAGATATGGTAAAGTACAGGCTGACGTTTCAGGGCCCTGTGCGTTTGCCTTGCCTCTCGCAGATTTCCTGTACCGTGACGGAGATGTGGAACCATTTCCACCCGTCTAAACCAAGGTGTCCCGATGTGTAGTCATAGTAGTGACCAATCGCTACGGGCGTCACATACTGCTTCGGTAGACACCTGGTTCAGTTGATAACAGACTGAGAGAAAAAAAAACACCTTTTAACATGAGTGTGTGTTGGGTTCATTCCCATTTATGAAAGCCCTTCATTCAGGTCATTAGGGATATTATAGTCCCACGACCTGAAGGTTAAATTAAATAGTGCTCCGTGAGCACATAAATGCCTTGGGGTTGTGGCACCAATTCCTTCCCCCAGGAATAATTAAGTAACCTGTTTTGCAGGCATACAACAGTGGCACATGCACAATGTGCGAAAACCACTTAAATTAAATAGTGAGTCAGTCAGTTTGATCATCCATTGTTGACTCATCCTCCTATGAAGATGTGTTCATGACTAGCCAAGCTGAACGAAGCCCACGTGAATTTTCATCGTGTCCGGTAAATCCTGATACCCAAGCCTAGAGCATGTCAGGATGCATAAAGTAGCTCATGACCTGATTGAAGAGGCGTTAAGAGACGAATATAAGAAGGAACAAGAAGAATGGACGGAGAAGTTTAGACAGTAGGGGCCAGACTGAGGTTTTCTAGACTGCCGTGTGGACACGAAAGAGTTCTCCTCTTTCGACAAAAGCAGACTCTATCCTGTGGGAATGCCTGCCGCCAGACGATGACGCAATCTTAGACGTTAAGAGATTGCCACAATCCCCAACAAAACACCCTTTTTAGGGCTACTCCAATAGTTTAGAAAAGACGGTAGTAGTCAAATTGCCAAACTATTTGTGTTGGTAGTTAAAAGAAAGAAGTGTCTCTATAAGCACTTTGTTTTCCTAGTTTGTAAAATAGTGTATGTGTGGGTGTGGGTGTGGGTGTGTGTGTGTATTTTTGTTTGTATGCGTGCGCATACGTTTGTGTGTATGTATGAGCGCGTAAGTTTGTATGTGTTTGTGTGTTTGTTTTTCCTTAATAAAACGCTTTTACCTTAACAAAAAAAAGTGTTTGTGTATATATATGTATGTTTTTGTATGCACGCGTTCGTTTGTGTTTGAGTGTGATTTTGTTTGTGTGCGTGCTCGTACGTTTGTGTGTGTGTGTGGATGTATGTGAATGTGTGTGCGCGTACGTTTGTATGTGTTTGTTTTTTTTCCTTAAAAAAGCATATCCCTTAACAAAAAAAGTGTTTGTGCGGGCAGGTGTGTTTTTTATGCACGCGTTCATTTGTGTGTGTATGTATGTGTGTGCTTGTAAGTTTGTATGGGTTTGATTTTGTGTGTTTGCGTGTTTTTGTATTTTAACGCGCGTACGTTTATGTGTCTGTGTTTGTTTTTTCCTCTTCCCTGTGTGGATAGTATATTTGTGTGGGTTTCTTCTTCCCGTGTGTGGATAATTGTCTCAGAATAAGGCAAGAAATAACTTGGTTTCGCCTTAGAACAATTTGATCATTTTCGTCGTACATGCGTACAACGTTACCTAGGGTGGGTAATTGTTTTTCTAGGTAAGCAACTTAACTAGCATGTATCTCGTCGTAGATCGCGTGCGAGACACTAAAAGCACGGTATGCACGGGTATTTTACCCTTAATAATACTCACTCTCACGTAGATTCAATGCAAGTTCTTTAACTAACTGACACACTGGTCTTTTTGATCTTTTCAAGGACTGAACGTTCTCCATTTTTGTTCTCCAGCCATAATGGTAAGTGTTACATTTGTATTTTATTTTATATGTGAAGCATGTTCGGTTTTTTATGTCATATCGTGAAATGTTGCCTTTACTACTACGCGGATTTGAAACGTTGTGAAATTTTGAATTGTTATTAGGGATTTAATTTAGTAGCATGTACCTATAGATTTTAATTATCTACCTGTAATTATGACCAGTTTGGTTTTATTGTAGATGTCTGTACGTATGTCTATACGTATGTCTGTGCGCATGGTGTTCTATGAAGGGTGGGTGTGGCCAATACAAGTTTCTAACCCAAATATGGAGAACTGTGTGCTGTCTGTACGTATGTGTGTGCGGATATATCAGGTTGTCTGTCTGGCCATCTGTGTGTCTATATGGATATGGAAGATGATGTAACCGTCAAGGCCAAAGAAAGATCAAACTGCTAATTTGTAAACTTGTGCGCATGGTGATCCACGAAGGGTGTGCGCGGCCGACACAAGTGTGGGCCAACCCAAGAAATCGGGGGAACTGTGTCGTTTGTCAGTGGACACATTTGCAAGTTTTTACCAATATTTATGAATCATACGGCTGAACAAATTACCGAATCATATGTTTGTTCCAATTGATTGTTGTTTCAGTTGAGTGATTTTGACTACATGAGGTTATTTGATTCTTACTTTCATCACGTGAGATTATGTGAATCTCACTTTCATTCCATGAGATTATTTGAATCTTATTTTCATTCCATGAAATTATTTGAATCTTACTTTCATTACATGACATTACATGAGATTATTGGAATCTTACTTTCATTACATGACATTACATGAAATTATTTGAATCTTACTTTCATTACATGACATTACATGAGATTATTGGAATCTTACTTTCATTACATGACATTACATGAGATTATCTGAATCTTACTTTCATTACGTGACATTACATGAGATTATTGGAATCTTACTTTCATTACGTGACATTACATGAGATTATTGGAATCTTACTTTCATTACGTGACATTACATGAGATTATTGGAATCTTACTTTCATTACATGACATTACATGAGATTATTTGAATCTTGCTTTCATTACGTGACATTACATGAGATTATTTGAATCTTGCTTGCATTACATGACATTACATGAGATTATTGGAATCTTACTTTCATCACGTGAGATTAATTGAATCTTACCGTTATACATTTGAATATATTAATCATTTTCTATCATTATCTATGTATCATTTAATAAATTTCCATCTTTCATCAGTGTTTTGTTGTCGTTTAATCCATGCATTTATTCATTTCTATCCTGGTACAATGTGTTTTGAATTTTTTTTCTTTCTTCCCTTGTGTGGATAGTGTATATGGGGTTTGTTTTCTTTTCCTCTTCCCCTGTGCGGATATTATATTTGTGTGTGTGTGTGTGTGTTTTTTCTCTCCTCTTTTCACCTATGTGTATATTATATTTTGGGTTTGTTTTTTCTTCTTCTTTCTGTGTGGAATAGTGTATTTTGTGTTCGTTTTCCTCTTCCCTTGTGTGGATAGTGTATTTTGGATTTTTTTCTTCTTCCCGTGTGTGGATAGTATATTTTGGGTTTGTTTTTTCTCTTTCCTGTGTGGATAATGTTTTTTTCTCTTCCCTCTGTGTGGAATGTTTATTTTTTATTTTTTTATTTTTGCTCTTCCATCTGTTAGTTTAGTATTATTGGGGGGGGGGTCTCCTTCCCGTGTGTGGACAGTATTTTTGTGTCTTTGTTATGTTTGTGACATGTCTGTCTCTGTCTATAAATACGTTATATGCCCCGCCCCGCCAAGCGTTCTATCAAGTTCTATGTCCCGCAACGCCAAGTGTTATTATTCGTATAGTTTCACCGCTGAACTAGATGAACTTACCCGCCCCGCTAAGAGTTATCACTTTTTTTCCCTGTTTGGCCCGATTGTGGTTAGCCACTTGCAACATTATTGCCACTGTCCAGTACCATGACCCAACCTGATCCATTCCTATTGTCGCTATCCAGACCCAAACTTTTTTTGTAGCTATATAGGCCCAATGGGGTTTTGGCTGGGATTTCCATTGTCGCTGTATCGCCGTGAAAAGCTATAACGCTTGATAAAATCCTGGCTGGGCGGGACATAGAACTTGATAAAATGCTTGGCAGAGCGGGACATTGAACTTGATAGAACGCCTGGCGGAACGGGGCATAGAACTTTATATAACGACTGGCGGACATTGCTGCCAATGTCAAGTACCGTGACGTCACCCCGCCTGTTCCATTCCTATTGTTCCTATACAAACCCAACCTATATTCCACTTTCCATTGTCCGTATGCAAACCTAACCTTTTGTCCGTATAGTGGCCCAGGGTGATTTTTGTTCGTATATCTGATATACCCTATTTAAACATTAAATGTCCATTGTACGTATAGTGGCCCACTTCGCTACTCACGTCAGTCGAAAATACGCCAATGAATCTTAAGAGAACCATTTTCAATCTCATGAACAATTTATTGTTTTGGATACAAATGGAAAATCTCAGTAAAAGAACAAGTTAGAATATGTCCAGATGAAAATAACATTTTTAAATTTAAAAAAGATACAGTTTGCAATGCTTAGTTTTGTTTTTGTTGGGTTTTACGCCATTTTTAAGGATATGATTGATTATACACGGTGGCCGGTATTAGATGGGGTGAGGGAAAATCCGGGAGGTCTGCAGAAAAGAAAAAAAAACACCTACTCATGGCAAGCTTTCTCATGTACCCACTTTGGTCGAACCAAAACTCGAACTCGGGTTAGCTTATAAAGATAACCCATTTCAAATGAATCCAACCATTAAGCAAAACAAGATAAAATATCAAACGGAAAAATATTTTAAAAAATCTGCAATAAATAAAATAATAGTTAAAGGTAGCACACGTAAAATCTTCAAAATTATTTTAAAAAATTGTTGCATCAACCGCATTCACTTAAAAGGTCCAAAATTTTCTCGGGTGGCCGTCCTCATACATTTCTTCAATCAGATCACGTCAAAATACTGTTGTCATGAAGGATGGAAAAAGTTAATGCATTTGTATGGGAAAATATGAACTAGTTTTTCTGGTGGAAATACAGCATGACCTTGGGAGTGCAGTATATCCATCCGACAGAACGAGTTCATATTTTTCCATACAAATGCAGTAACCTTTTTATTATATGCTCATTTTTTATATTATACCATAGGCTTAATTATATAAACAAAAATACACTACAAGAAACAATGTAACTGAATGTATGCCGTATTCCAAACTAAATACTCAAGCTAAGATTCAATATCAAACAACAACAACATTATTAATGCGCACGTAAATCCACCAAAACAAATTTGAATTTAGTCTCGCGCTAGACATAACTTTCGAAAGAAAATGGCGTTTTGGTCCACTTAAAAGTGAAATTTGGAGTCGCATTGAGAATGAATGCGCTTTGCAACAACTTCTTCATTTTTTTCATTTGATCTGGAATGAATAGATTTCGATATTTTTTGTCGTTTCTACGAAATTAATTTCGTGATTATGGACTGGATTTATCTGTGCCAATTCTACATGAAGTACATCGGATTTCAGCGGCGACGGAGCAGCGTGTTGACATATGCAAGTTTTTCTGTTCTGTCATTGAATGTTTGAAATCATAATGTGTGGAAATTATGAAGCCTTTCAATCACAATTATCAAAAAGACGCTATGGAATTTAATACTTATTTCATTTTGAATGCAGTAAGGAGGATGTAATTGCACTTGGAATATAGTCGAAATTACAATTTCGGAATGCGTAATCAAGCTTGAGAACCCATGACATGGCTCATGTAATTCGGATTTGCAGAACTAAGAAAGTACATTTTGAGGAAATTTAGGATGTAAAACTGTAAGTTTAATATTGCAATTATTATTACCAGCTAAGGAAGGCAGTTTATTCCATGTCACTTGCATGTTATTTGTAGGAACTTAGCAGTTTTATGAAATCTGGCGTCTATTGCCCACCTAAATCAGAAACATTGTATCGAAAAGTTAACGCAGAATGTGGCAGAGAACTGCCATGTGGCAGTCCACGAAACATCTGCTTTAGTTCATTCAGAAACAAATTTAATCAACGAAAACGTAAGGCTCCTCCTACGTGAGTGTAACTGATTTGTTTACAAAGTAGTTCTCATCCATTGCTGCACATTTCTGATATCACATTCAGTCGCCTGCTGAAGTTTCTATTGTGAGTCAATGAATTCATCCACATTGTCATCTTTTGCATCTCTACTTTCATTAGCTCAAACAGTTGTTTTACTTCATCACAAACAAATAAAATAAACCAAAGTGATGGCGTCTGCGTCCATTGTTTGTTTGCAAATAAGAAGTTTCTTTATTCAAGCTGAAGTACGCGCGAGAGCAATATCGTAAAATACTGACCGATTCTGGCAATGTATAGTTAACGGAGAAAAAAAAGCATATAATAATAGATCAGAGGGTATATGGGAAACAATGAACGCAAGAAAAAGTGCGTAAAAATGTCAACAATTTCTTTTATAGCGCTGACAAAGATATGACATATAGTATAGAGATATAAACAGTGAGTGCTGTACAAAATGGAGAGATGACATAGCAATTAGAGTAATTTAGACAAACATACCACAACGACGAAAACTTCAGATTAATTAGTAAGAATTTGGCAAACATGAGAGCACAATATCAAGTCTTTAACATATTTTAAACTACTATGTGTGCCGTGAATTTACTTTTTTTATAAGATGGGTAATTTTGACATAGCCTGAAGGTGTGACTAAAGGTCAAGTTTAATATAAATTCTGTAATGCCATTTGTCTCTATCGATTCGTCTGATCGAGATGATCTGTTTTTCTTAGACGAATACTAGATACAGGTCGAAATCTATACTGTTAAATGTATCAGACTAACATACAATGTAGACAAAGGCATGTTTAGCTTGAATGACAACGGTGCGATAAAATATCTAATTCCATGGACGCCATGTAGTCTTTCAATTCATTTTGTAAAAATGGCTAAGTTGTCCATATGAATAAATATGCTGAACAGTAATTTGACCATGTAAATATTTAAAACAGATTTTGGAGATTTTTGCAGTTCTTGCATTGATAAATATTTTCTGCGCCTTTAGACTCGTTTATCATCCATATTTTCCGACTACTTTTTTAGTTAAGCTTTTACCGGTTTCCATGTTGCATCTGTTATTGTTATGTTCAATTAATGCTTTTACTTTCCATTTGCAGGTACTGTTTCTAGATAAATGGATGTTTATATTTTGTTGTTTTCTTCGATAAATCTCATTTCTTTTTCCAACAAAGACAAATCTATTTTCTTTGCTATCTGAATACAGTAAAAAATGATTGGTTGGGATGCATTTCAACTGAAAGATCACGATAATCCTTCCTATGATGATGCTGTGGACAATAAATAAACGTTGACAATAATGTAAGGCTATCTAGAGGATTTATAGCAGCGTTTAGTGGAATGCATTTCACTGAGACCTACTGACGAGTACAGATAAAATGACGATCGAGATGATTTGATTCACAATGACATGAAAATGAAACTAAAAACACTCTTGTATGAAAAACAAGTTGGTATTCTAGCTCAAATATCAAGGAAATGTGAAAGGTGGTATTAGAAAAATGCCGACTCCTACAGTCGTGTAAAATAGCACAGGAAGTTATATTTTATCATGGAAGATTGGGCAAGGAAAGAAGGCAAATGTCAGAGGAATGAAAGGAAACACAAGCTAAAGGAAACAAAATCAAGCGAAGCATTTTCCAGATACATGCAAGATTTCAATAGTACAGACTTAATTAGTTTTTTCTTTATGGCATTCAAAGAGTATAACACTTTCATTACTTCAGTAGTGTATTATCATAAATATTCACACGCTTGGAGAAAGATGTTAGAAATATTGCGTGCTTATCAAATGTTTTATGTACAACTTTAAGAGTAAACTCAAAAAGATTATCGTCAAGAGCTGAAAGAAGAGGGTGTTATAAATTACTCAAGAAATAATAATCTCTCTTATTTTAAACGCCTCATAAAGAAATTTCGATATTGAACATGTTATTTTCTTATGTCTAGAAGTCAACAGTTCAATGAACATGTGCATGAAAGGTTTATTTCAGAAGTACTTTCGAATTAAGGTTTCACACAGGCTAATATGCACAGGACATACTAAAATAAAATGTTATTCATCTGCAATATCATGGTTGTCACAGAGCTTGTAACATAGTTCATTCTGTCAGTTCTATCGGTTCCTTATGTCCCAGTTTCATTTCACAGATAATGGGCAGACACTTGGAGTTTTGTCAAAGCTGATTGATGTATATGGTTACGCACGCACTAAACAAATCGTCGAAGCAGAAGTCTGTTTTCAAATATTTATATACAGACAGTTTGATATGATTTTGTAATTTATTATTGCAATCTGATTGCAAATCATCTTTAAATCTTTGCTTACAAATTGGAATATAGACAATGGCAACAATTTACAGTCATGACTAAAACTAAACAAAAGTAGATATATATAACACTAGAATTTAAACCTAGTAAATGTGTTTACCCTACATGATATTAGACATGTAGACCCAATTCCAACACTCAATTATGGATAAAAAAAACAACCACACAATAAAAGTTAAACATACAAAATAGTTAATCAAGGAGATAAACCAAACCACCATACAAATTAAATATAAATAACATATTCCTTGCCTTTTGTGCTTTATAAGACAATTTTTTTAAAGTTTAAAGCTTTTTTTTATTGCTCGAGGAAACTAGACCAAGGTAATTGAAATTCTACATCACATCAATATTACTCGCGAATATCTTCTATACTTCGTTTTGCCTTACCAGACTATCTATTCTAAACACCATAACTATAGTGTTATCATGATTAATATTTAGATTTCATTTATGAATGTAATCGTGTAAATTATCAATGAGCTTTTGTAAACATTCAATGGTTACAAAAAATACAACTAAATCGTCAGCAAACAATGCCAAAAATAAAGACAACTCGTCTAACTCTATACAGATGTCTCCCATAGCGTGTGATGTTTCCAGATCTTCAATAAATAATGAAAATAGCAGCAGCGATAACATTTCACCGTGTGTCAAACCTCCTCCATACTAAAAACAATGGCACTATGAATACTCCAATATTAAACACATGATTGAACTACACTGGACATAGAACGAAGAACATTTCCATTTACACCTTGTCTAAAAGCCTTCAACCACAAACCGTTTCTGTAAACACTTTCAAGTCTTTCAAAAATTCAACGAAAACTCCATAAACCTTTTACCTTGACTTAATTAATTAACCAATGTAGAACAAAAATAAATAAATAAATAAATAAATAGCATCAGTAGTTCCCACTCCTTCCTTGTAACCAAAGGAGCATCCGATAGTTTACCATTTTCCCTTGCATAGTTCAACAGTCTTCTATTTAAAATACTGAAAAATACGTTTGAAAAGCGACTTAGTAATGTAATACCTCTGTAAGTTCCAGTATTACTAGCGTCACTGGAATTGAATAAATGTACAATTTCTTCCTCGTCCCATTGCATAGAAAAATTACAACTATCCAACATTTCCTTAAATATTTTACATGCATAAGGTCTGTGTATCTTTACTCCGTTTCTGCAACACTCGTCCTATAGATAATCACTAACATGTTTTTTCTTTCGATGTTTTGAGATTTCGTATCGTCTTCAATATTTCTTCCTCTGTTAGTTAGTTATCTCGTTTCTCATAGTTGGTACTTTGATTAAGCAAATCCTTTTCATATATCTCTTAAATATCATTTGTTTCTTCATTTGAGAATGAATAAGTTTGATTGTGCAAAGTACAAAACTATTGGGAAAAATTGTTCAGGTGAAAACTTTCCGCAATTTTTTTCTTAAAGAAATTTCAGACTTTCTTTGAATTAGATTATTCTAATTATTAAACTCGTATGGTAATTTCTTCTTATATGGGGACCCTAAACCCGTGATGAGACGCTGAAGCAACTGTTGAAAAAAAAAGGCGCAATAACATCAGCAATTGTTACAATGATTGCAATATAAATTTCAACAGCTTTACTATCTACAGCAAGTCTTTTTTTGTTGTTGTTGTAGGGTTTAACGCCATTTTTCAGCACAAGATAGGCTATACATGGCGGCCAGTATTAATGGTGTACAGCAAGTCTAGTAAGATCTTCTTTCTTTTCTGTTCTACATATACCTCCTCATCCAGGCCAACCTACTACAGGCCAGTCATTTTGAAAACAGGATCGGCCTTACTGCTGAGAGATAGGGCTTGTCCCAAAGGAACGGTGACGGTAAGACTAATATCCTCATGGTCCTTCTCATCCACATGATTGTTTGGGGGGGTGGGGGGTCTTTCTATTGCTGGTCGTTTAACAATCTTGTTGAATACCTCTCATCGTTGCATCAATATAACTGAGAGGGTTTAATCCCAATTTAAACAAAAAAATTGGAGTTCTGCAAATTGTTGCTGTGTCTAACTATATGCTTTCTATTATCATAACCATGTCACTAGCGAACAAAACGATGCTGTCATCTCCAACAGCATATTATATATTGTTGTCATTGATCGATTTGAATGCATCGTCATCATGCAGAAACATATTAAATTCCCATAGCACTTTTCTCACCTGGAAATAACGTAATATACTGATTTTGCTATTTTCAGTATCTTTTTTGTTAATCAAATGGCGGTATGAAATAATGTAATCAACTGATGCTACCCACACTGTCAAGTTTAGATGACTCGGCCGAAATTTAATGACATGTGGGATCTGCATTATTTCATTGTTTCCTTGATTCATCAGTTCCTTTTTGCAAAGTAATTTTTTAAAAATGGTCGGTGGACTGTACATAAAAAAAATTGCTTTTAAGTAAGTAAATTTGTATCTCGTTAAATATTTTGGAAATATCCTGATTAACAGGTGAGGTAAACTGAGTTTGCGGGATAGGTGTAAGATGATGTACTTGTTAGTTTTAGCTAAAAATCTTAAGTCAAATGTATAACATAAAAATGAGTGTGCTGATACTTCAATCATCTATTTGCTGTGTTCCCACAATTACATCTAATTCTCTGTTGATATTGATCCCTAACCATTTCATTTGTAATACTCTATTATACTGGTTGTTTTGCGTAATCTCTGCATTTCTGGTACAATTTATTTCTTTTTTTGTTTCCTTTACCAGCTTTTATCTGTGACACTTATAGGTTTTACAACTATTGATATATCTAGATCTGCCATTCTAGCAGCTCAGTTTAAATTCCTACTGGACGTCTGGGAAAAGAAAATATTCAAAATCTGTAAATTTGCAGACTATGAATGGTTTACCGGTTTTGATTTCATTGTGGAAAAACACCTACAGATCAACTAACTTGCGTTGATTTGTCTGTGATTAATTACTTGATGGGTGCTCTAAAATTGTTGGTGGTAAAAGGTTTGGCCATGAAAACGCATCGTTGAATTAGTAGTTATGGAGTCTCACTTTATTAAAACTTGAAAGAAATTGAAATGTCTTAATGACGGCATCGACGTCTATTCGATTTTCATGGCCTTGTATCTTGTTCTTGTTGCATTTGTTTTTCTTTGTCTTTTATTCTTCTTTTTTATATATCTAGAATCAACTGAATATTTGTCTCTCCTACTTTCTTCTGTGATGTTTTTAATTACCCTGACAGGACATTGCCTGCATCTTCACAATCTTATCGCGTTTTTCATGTGTACCATTTTCTCGTTTTCTGCAATGCTATTGACGATTTTTTATTTTATTTTTATAACCATGGTTTGTCATCAACATAAATTCGCGTGACCTTAATGACTTAACTCTCATTTTCCAATGCACTGTTTTAAATACATCTTTCACATGTTAGAAACTATTTCAAAAATCCAAAGTTTTCATTCTGCCTGATACTCCAATGTACTTAGTTTGTTTATAAATTAGAATAATGTTTTCTGCAGGCTCCAACTATTAAACGATTTATCACAACCCTTCTATTTCACGAGTGGATACATTTCTCCTTTCAGTCCCTTGTGTCTTCTAATTTTTTGTATACATCATCATGTTTGTCGTATAGTGATAATTCTTGCTTGTAAATGTTATGTATATCAATAATTTTTAAAACTCCTTGCAAATGATTATGTCTAATTTGTTTAAAATTTGTATTCATGTTTGTAAATTGTAGTGATTATCTCGAGACTATGTTCACTGGTCCATTTGAAGATGTTAAAGAGGGTTCAATTGGGTAATATCTATAAATAGATGGATACATTCGTGTTGACAATTACTAATAATACAACTATTTCTAAATATGTATACAAACTTCTGCCTTTTTCCAAATGGACAGATCGATGAGTTGGTATCGTAGAAGAATTATGTTAATTCCATCTGGATGAGTTAGGTTACATGAATAGGTATTTTGAATCTTTAAGGTGTATATAAGGAGAGAACTGAGCAATCAGATTCATTCCTACTTTGCAGTCATTTTGTGTTCATGTTGTAACATCAAGTCACCAGATGTGTTTTTATGCTGTATTTAAAATTATTTGAGAGAAGAAAAAAAAAACACAACATTTATTTAGACTGTTCATTGCAAATATAAAATGCTCATTTTCGGACTATGCTATTATTCTGAGTAGTGAAGGGGGGCACTATACCGACAATGGAAATTAGCATTACAAGACCCCTTGGGCAAATATACCGACAATGGAAAATTAACATGGAGAAAAATCGTGGGCAAATATACCGACAAGGGGAATTAACATGGCGATAAATTGTGGGCCACTTTACCGACAAGGGGAATTTAACATGGAACTAAAGTGTGGGTCTGTTTAACGACAAGGGGAATTTAACATGGGATTTTTTTTTTTTTTTTAAAAAAAATAAAATAAAATAAAATAAAATAAAATAAAAAAGGGGTAGGCAATGGAAAGGCTATCTCTTTTCGAGAAATATGGCTGGCCCTGAAAAGGGCCTTTGGGTTTTCTTCTTCTTCTTCTGCTTCTAATTTCTTCTTTTCCTCCACCAACTTCTTATTTTATCTCCAACACTCTTTCTCTTCTTTTCTTTCTTTTTTTTCTCCTCCTCTTCTTCTTTCTTCTCTTCCTCCTCTTCTTCTTTTTTCCTCTTCTCATTTTCTTCTTCTTTTTCAATTTTTTCGTTCCATGTTCTTATTCTTATCTTTTCCTCTTCATCCTCCTTCTCCTCCTTTATTTCCTTCATCACACCACTGATCATGTCCTTTGCTTTTCTTAAGTTGTTAATTTCCATTTGTACTCTATGCGGACTATAAGAATAGTGGTCTTCAACGAGTCGTACGAGCATTTGTTCTATCATGCCCAAATTGTCAAGGACGTCTTGCAATGATTGAAATTTATCCAGGTGGTTTGAAACCATCTTCTATGTAGAATGGTTTGAACGACGAATACTGTGGGTTCTTATACTGAAAGCGCGTACGTGAAGGAAAACATCCCCCTAAAACATAAAATTGATCTTACCAAGATTATAACCCAAAACAACAACGCGCGGACGTGAAGGAAAACATCCCCCTACTTTTTCATTTCATATAATATAACCCTAACTATACTCTCCACATACGCTAAGAAACAATAAATAAACCCATAATCTACTATTCACACAAACATACCTGAGCTCTTATAAACACTAACACACCAACACATACCCTCACATTTTTTAAAAAGAGTTAGTGTTTATATTCACACTACTCTACCTACACACATTGGCAAATTAATAGTTATTTCTTTTCTAGAGTATTGGGTAGCCCTTAAAAGGGCTGTTTTTTTTTGAACTCCAGATGCACCTATCTAATGGTTGCATCTTCCTGGCCTGGCGCCACACACGCATCTTTGACTCCAGTCTCTTTTTACTTTTTGTCTTGAGAGTGCAGAGGCGGGATGATTCGCTTCAGCACCCCAATCCTCTGTCTCGGGAATATTGTATGACATTCTCTCTCCTATTTTCTTTTCCTCTTCTTCCCTCTCTCTTCTCTCCTCCTCTTCCTTCTTTATTCTTGCTTCTTCTACGATAGCCTCCGCTGATAGTTCGTTTACTATGCGCCTGGCATATTCCAGGTGCATCTGGAGTTCTAACAGTTTCACAATTCTGCTATTCATTCTTGTGTTGATCAATCAACAAGGGTAGCTAGACTGCCGAGCGAGTTTCAATTTATACTGAAAGCGCGGACGTGATGGAAAACATCCCCCTAAAAACATAAAATTCATCTTACCTAGATCATAACCCAACAACGCGCGGACCTAAAAGAAACACTCACTTTTTATGCTACCCATCACTATTTTAAAATTTTTTATAAATCACTTTAATAGACTATCCACATACGCAAAGCAATCCAATCTAACCTCAAATATACACCTCAAACACCCAAAAAAACATGATTTTAATCTACTATCCACACCAACGTACGTGAGCACTTACAAACACACAAACACATACACTCTCACTATCAATAAAGAGTTAGTGTTTATTTTCACACTACTCTACCTACACACATTGGCAAATTAATAGTTATTTCTTTTCTAGAGTATTGGGGTAGCCCTGAAAAGGGCTGTTTTTTGTTTGCTATGGCATTCTTTTTTAGTTTCTAAGAATGCGATGTCCTCTGAGGATAGACTTTCTGGCGATAGGTCTGCTTCTTCGGAAAGAGAAGAAGAACTCTTTGGTGTCGATACGGCAATCGACAAAACCTCTGTCAGCTTCAGGTTGCTGCTGCTGTTGTTGCTGTTGTTGCTGTTGTTGCTACTGTCTCTGAAGTCTGTACTTCTCTGTCCATTCTTCTTTTTCCCTGTTCATTTCTTCTCTGAAGAGCTCTTCTATCAGGTCTTCAGTGATTTTTAACATTCTCACATTCTCTATTTCTTCTGGCTTCGGTATCAGACTGTGTCTGACCCTATGCAAATTCACGTAGGCTTCGTTGAGTTTAGCTAGTCTGGAGCACATCTTCGTAGGAGGATGAGTCGACAATGGATGGTTAGACTGGAAACAACCCCGGTTCTTAAAGTCAAAGCGCGGACGTGAAGGAAAACATCCCCACACGGTTTTCGAGTCGCAACGTTCAGTGAGTGTCATGAGAGGGATAGTAAGAAATGAAAGAGCATCAATCCAACATTCTTATAGCTAAACAAACCACAAAGGCATTTTTTTCAAAACACAACATTTTTTATTCAAAAATCACTTAACACTAAACAACAACTCTAACATTTTTAACAATAATCCAACACTATAACATCAAACAATTTTTTTCAAATCACAAACATTTTTTCTCAATTCACAATCTACTTTAAACAGGGCTGACAACGTTGTGAATGAAATTGTGATTTCCACTGTTGGAAATCATTAGGCCATTGATGGACACTACGTTTCCTAGCTTGAGACAAAAGATAAGCATAATGGTCACAAAACCATCGATCTACTTTCACATCGTTTCTAGCAGAAGAACGAGGATCAAAATGAGTCACTAAATGTTCTAAGGAATAGCCCAGGCTGCGATGATGCAGAAAATACACACAGTACTGTCCACACACCAAGGAATCTGTGCCTTGTAATTTCACATTATTGAATCGGGTGGTCTGAGCATTTCTTCTCATAAAGTCAATGATATCGTCTTCCAAAGGGGGCAATCCGTACGAATCGAAATATTCCACACATCCTTCTTGAGGAAAGTAAACGGCTACCCAGTGGGTTCCTGGGAGATGACTGTCGTCCGTGTTGATCACGTAAGCTTGATGGTCTTTAGGTTTGCGATGAGGGAGTTCATCTTTAGCACAGACGACAGGATTCCAAGAAGCCGTATACGAACTGTGGTTCAAAAGGTAATAAAGTTCCCAGGTATCCATTTGTGTGGTTTTTTTCTTCTTCTTCACAGGTAATAATAAGTCGTCAATTCGATCCTGACTTTTTGCTTGAAAATGTCTGACGAATAAACGGTTATTCGTTCTGTTTCCTCACTCTGATTCAGGAGAGCTTCAATACGATGGATCTCTTGAGTGGTTAATGGTGGACAAGAATGTTCACGCAAGTCTTTATACCACTGGTGCAACACGTCTTTGTTCGAGATGAGACTCCAAGCTTCGTCCAGATACTCGTCCAATTTTTCTTCTTGACTTAACATCAGGCATTTATCGTGTTGAATTTGACTGGGATGATCGTTTTGACATCCATAACAATTTTTCTTGATCAATTCCGTCATTTTGTCGACCAAGTGTTTGGCAAAACAGGAGACTAAATGGGCTTCTTGTTCTGGCCATCTTGACTTCATCATGATCACTTCTTCTTCCACAGTCTCCTTACATTTCATGTCCAAAGTTTCTCCACTAGGTAAAGAGGGATAACAGTCTTCCATGGTTTCTAGTAATCTAGAATGACTTCTCTCAAACTGTTGATTTATATGGTATTATCGAATTCTGCATACAGGATGACGTTCACTGTGTTCCCTGCATCCAGTGGACTCGCAAACTAATTTCCACACGAATCTGGCCTGATTTTATAGGGTGGAAATGTCCCTCGTCGCTGCCTTGGTCTGGAGTGAAATCGAAAGCCCACAAAGCATAGCCTCCTGCATAATCGTCGTACGTAATGCCGTGACTGGTGTTGGTTCCTAACTGTCCGGTAGCTTCGTACAGGGACAAGTACGATCTCAAATAATTCTTTGCTGCACCGAAGTTAGGCTCGAAAGGTCGGGTACACAAGGTCTTGCCATCGCGACTGACTTCGATCTTGGACACATTGTAATGCTTAAACTCAAAAGGATTTTCGTTGTAGACACCATTGAAAGCTGAATTCTTGACGATACCAACAATCAAACGTTTGGGTAACTGTCCTTGGAACAGATGATCTTCGATCATGGATCGCTGTCCAGCAGGAATGGTGAACGTTTTCACTTCTACGCGTCGTATCGGATACTTGGCGGTTGTTCTGCTCAATGTCTGACTGATGTCGTTACCTACTTTAGGTAACACTTCCACACGACGCACGTAGAGTCTGGCTTCTTGGATGATGGCTTTGTAAGTGGCATCAGCAGCAGCCATCAAATGGAAAGCAGCACTACTGCGATTCAGTCTCAGGCGGACATCCACCCCGTTCAGCAAATACTTTTCTTGTAACCACATGTCCAAATGCAAACGATCCATCAGTTCTAAACTACGACTTCCAGCAATTTTCTTTTGTCGTTCTACAAATCCCGTTGGATTTGAAGCATCCCCAGCAAGTGTAATGCCGTTGAACTTAGTCGCTTGGTCAGGTTTCCATACCACGCAAGCATCCAGATGAGTGTTCTTGGCTTCTTTTCCGTACGTCAAGAGATTTTCCAGGTAGGCTCGATAAGGGTAAGTATCCATGCTGCTGCTGACCAGTTTGTTATTCAAGTACAAGTCCACTTCGCTGAACAAGGAATGCATGAAATTGTTGACGGGAGCTACTGCTTCATCAGCGTCTATGTTAGCGGGAGGTGTTCCTTCCATCACTTTCACTTTCAAGTACAAGTAACTGCTATTCAGATCGATGTAATCTTCGGGCTGTCCTTTGATTTCAAACTCGATGGGAGCGGAATCGGTCAATGAGGAGACCGGGTGAAATTCCACCCACTGGGATTCTTGCATCGTCATCATGGTGGGGGGCATGGCAAAAATATCCAGTTCCGTCTTGGAACAAGCACATGACTCTCGGTGCATCATTTTTGTCTCTTTCTCAATAATCGAAAACGTCTAAGTCTCGAACGGTTCTTCTTTTCTTGGCCTTTCTAGCTTGAAGTCTGGTGAAAGGGTGTTTTCTTCGTCGTCTCTTTCTGCCTTGTCCTTGCTGAATGCCTGACTCGGTAGCGTGCAGGGCATTTATAGGTGTGTCTCGTCGGCCTAAAATGTCTTTACCCGTTTGCAGCAAGACATTTTTGCCTGCCCTCATGAAGGCTTCTTTAGGGTTTTGTTTGTCGATGATGACATTTTGGAGAAATTCTTTGCCTTGCGTCAGTGCCGCATCTTTCAAGGCGTGCAATCCGCGTGTCACCATCGGTTTCAACACCGGGGCCACCGAACGAAAGGCCGATTTTAACATATCTCCTAAACCGTGTCCTCGCTGTCGAGCCACCCCTCGGTACACTGGATACATGACTTACTTACGAGTTGTGAGAGAACCGTTTTCGAAAATGGAGTTTCACCGTGACTTTTCCTTTGGTGAATGGAATATTTTGTCCCAAATCTCCTTTTATAGTAATGTTGACCGTGTCCAAATACGACTTGCTGACAGGCAAATAGTGAGGATGGACAAATTCCCGGTGGACGTGGTAAGTGTTTCCACCTTCCTCGTCAGCGTTCGCGGCAGAATCCACTTTGAAAGGAATGACACGCAGTAACGGCACAGAGGTGTGTCCCACCACGTTATACTCCACCACATCGGAGTACACGAACATCAAATTCAGTCCTTGGTTCAGTTCTACCGGGGTACGAAAATACTTGGCAAAAGTATCGTTGTCAGAAATGACTAGTAATTCGCCTTTTTGTTGTTCTACTATCTTCTTCAGGTTCATGTCACCGCCCAACATGTCAAACAATTCAGGACAAAATAAGAAAGATATTATTTTAGGCCCCTCAGGAAATTTTATCAGGAAGCGACGAGCTGTTTTGTGGTACTCCAGGGTGACACTTTTTTTGGTACTTTCCAAAGCTTTCAGAAACACACCATTAAACCTGGTGGCTATGGTGTTGACCAAATGTTGACCACTAAAATAATAACCTGGGGGAATGAACAAGTGATAGTCGGTCCAGTTTGAATTTTCTTTGTTACGGGTTTTCTTGTCATATTTGCTATGGGTATCCATCCACTGTTGCACTTGCTCGTCATGAACTTGCACCGTAAAAAAATTTTGATTGGGAAGGACATTGAGGACTTGGGTCGGGTGAATCATTTCTACCAAAGCCACTTCCCAATGGGCTTCGTGATCTAAAGGGATGGCTTGAGGTAATTTGGCCGTGTAACAGCACAACGTGTTCTTGGGAAACACCTCCATGGAACTGTCACTGGGTAAGGTCAAGTAAAATTGGTTTTGGTGACTCATAATTCTAGAGTTCTGTGGCTGTCCGAGGGGATATTACTGGACGTCAGAGGCGTGTCTCCGCCCAAAATGGGGTTCTGATTGTGGTTGGACTGGTGACTTACACTGACACTGGCACTGGACACAAGGTTCCCGTTCGAGGAGAATTTCAGGGAGGGATTAGGAAGCAGGTAACCGATGCAACTGCTCAATAAAATGGTCCACAATTGTTTGTCTCCTTGTTGCAAACTCAAATTGGCGATGGCTGCCCCGATGACACAATACACCACGAAGATTTGGCAGAAAAAGACGATTTGCGTTTTAGGCACACGTTCTCCACACCACACCCACAAGGGTTGTTTTTGTAAATCTTGCACAGAAGAACTGGGTGAAGAAGGAGTGGTCGACGTAGCTGCGTCTGATGTGTGAAAGGGCATGATGGTCACTTCTTTTTATAGTCGATGACTTGTGAAGCGTCGATCCAAGAATCGAAACTGGGTGGATATCCTTTCCAACGTACTTTGACTTCTTTGATACGTCGTTTGCCCACTTTACGGGTTCTGCGTTCGAGAATGCTTTCGATGTCGTACACGTCGTCTTCTTTTTTGGTCACACATTGTAACTCGGGCAAATAAAACGTTCCTTTGAGCACTTCTCCGTTCATGTCTTCCAATTTATAGACGGCAGGATGACGGCCATGCACTCGTCCAGTGACGCGAAATAAATTCGGTCGTCCAGTTAGGTAAGTAACCTTTGTCGAAAGTGCGTTTGGTTTTGCCAATGCGCACCCAATCTCCTACGGCCAACTCTCCACTTTTCTTGGGGACAGCCCTCGTCGGGGACGTACCAAACAGACGCTCAAACACCAACACTTCGTTGTCGGGAGTCACGTCTTGTGGGGCACGTCCGATGCTTCGATGGTAAGATTGGTTGTACGCTTGCACCAGGTGCGGTAAGATGTCGATGTACTTCAGAGTGTGGTGATGCGTAAAATATTTCCACATGCGTTCTTTCAAAGTGCGTTGAAAACGTTCCACGATGCTGGCTTTGGTTTCGGGATTCTCGGTGGTAAAAAAATGAATGTCACGTTTCTTTAATTCTTTTTGGAAAGCTTGGTTCAGAAATTCGGTGCCTTTGTCCGTTTGCCATCGAAGAGGGTGACGACCGCTTTGTTTCAACACCCGTTGCAGGGCTCGCACTAACTCGCTGCTCGATTTGGAAGTCAAGGGCACGACCCAGGCAAATTTGGAAAAGACGTCGATGACACAAAACAAATATTTGTAACCACGATTGTAGCTGGCCAAATGAGAGACATCGGCTAAATCGGCTTGCCATTGATGATCGATGCCTTCCACTCGGGTGCGACTTCTGGCAAACTTGCGTCGAATGGGTTTGTGTAAAGTGTAGGTAGCTTGTTCTTGTAACCATCGTTGCACTTGAGGTAAACGGAGACTTTTCAGCCGCGTTTTGGCAGCACGATACAATTTTTGAACTTCTGCGTAACCTGCAGGATGCGAGGGATCGTAGTAAATGCTGGCTAAGACTTTTTCCATTTTTTTGTGTTTGTGTGTTAATAAGTCACCCACTCTTCGGTGATGCTACTTTGGGTGGGACGAAAGGGTGGTTTGGAAACGGATTTACGTGTCCGATGGGCTACGGGAGTAGAAGTCGAAGGTAGTGGTGGTGGAGGTTGAGGTGGCAATGGAATGGCTTTGGTTTTCTTTTCTTTTTTCACTTCTGGTTTTCCTTCTTCCTTCTTTCTTTTTCACTTCTGTCGAAGGAGGCGTGGACATCATCTTTTTAACCCAAGCTTTCATTTCTTCTCGTTGGGGTGTGGGGGACGGGGTCAACAAGGATGCTGCAATCTTACTCGAAATGGGAGCTGCTGACGGTGTTTGAAACACTTCGCGCATCTCTTCTTCCTCAGGTCTTTGTAGGGTAGCATCTCTGGTGACCCTTGGGGATGGTAGTGGTGGTGGTAATGATGATGATGGTGCTGGACTTTTCATCAAGGTCTTAAAATCTTTTAGAGTGGGTAAAGCTGTTTCGTCTAAAGCTTTCTGGTGAAAGAGTTGCAGTCTTTGCAAGAGTTGACCGTACTTTTGCGATTTTTCTGTTTCGGACAAATCTTGGCGATCCATCAAGGACTGCAATTCGTGTTGTAACTGGGACATCTCGTTCAAATTGGGATTGGGAGGTAAATGCGGGGTGCGTTGTTCTTGCCACCGATGGTATTCCATCCATCGTTTGTAAGGCACTAAAGCTAGTTTTCGTCCTTCCATGGGGTTGTCAGGGGTCGATTCTGAGATCTTGGGACTTACGAAGGCCTTTTTATCTTGCTCCCACCAGTCCTCCCAACATGGTTCCCAAGACTTCTTTCAGTATGGGGCCTAACAAGAGAGGTAAAATGCCTCCACGTTGGACCAACATCTTCTTTTTCTGACGAATGGGAACTTTCTTTCGAACCATTTGGCGAAGAACGTGACGATGCTTGCTTAAGCATTGTTTCTGGTGTTTGGACAAAGGGATCGTGCCTTTCAAAACGTTCAAACAGCATTCGCACACGGTATCGATGACCTCTTTGGAGGCCGATTGAATGAGTTTTTTTCGTAGGGGTGGAGAAGCTTTGGACAGGACAGATAACATGTCCCCATGTTTGGCTAAACGTGGTGGCAGTCCTTTCCTTTTCTTTCCTTGGGGTTTTCTGGAGGGTGACATCTTTGAGTCTTCAGAAGCACCAAAAAACACTGATACCCTACTCGGTCACAGGTCTTTTTTATACTGGAACGCGTCGCCACTGATTGTCTTTACGTTTTATCAGTTTGAGGACAGGCATGACACGTCGTGCAGGGGTACGCAACGGACTAAATCGAGCCAGTTATTGCTTGGACAAATCCAGTAAACTTTGTAACATGCCCGATCTTTCATGGACTTTGATTTTGGGAGAAGGTACTTTGTGAGCAGCAGCCACTGCCACTAAATTGGAAGGTCCTGCCACTGGGGAAGTTCTTTTGGGGGTCATCAACGGAGAAGTTCTTGGTGTGATCAACGTCTCCAAGTACTCTTCAGTTCCTGGTGACATCAACGGAGAAGTGGACAAACGTGAGGCTGCCGGAGACGCAGTCACTGCCGTGGCAGGTCGTGGTTTGCGAGTGTAAGGTTGCGTCCTGGCCGAGGTGCCTCTCTTGCGACTAGTTTTCTTTTGTGGACTTTTCTTTTTCTGGGGACTTTTTCTCTGTTTCTTTTTCTGGGGGCTTCTTTTCTTTTTCCGGGGTGGTGTCTGGTAAGAGGAGGGTCCCGCCACTGGAGAAGTTATTCTTCTTGGGGACCTGGTCTTTTTCTTTTTCTTCTTGGGGCTTCGTTGGACTTTTGTCTTGGGGATAACTTTGGGGGCATTAGGATCCCATCTTAAGAGTGAGCGAATGATGACCCCTCCTAGAGTACCGCTCCCTCCAGGTTTCAAAATGATTTGTTTTTTGGTTTGAGTGTCCATGCGGGGATCGGCCAGTTGGACCAAAGCAACTTTGTTTCGATCGAAAAAGCGTTGGGTTTGATGAGGAATCTGAATGATTCCTTGGAGTATTTGACGTGCCGTCACCGTGAACCATCGTAAGACTTCTTTGAGACTAGCTTCTAAGACACGAGCTCGTGTTTGTGGATTTTTTTCTCGACTGATGCCATACAAGGCACGAATCAATTTGACGGGAAGATGCGACTGAAGGGACGTCATGTTCACACTGTGTGAGACAGACGAAAAAGGGTCTGAGGTTTTTATAGATTTTTTTCATGGGGAGTGAAATGAAGTCGAGGACGGAGACGTGTACAGGACAGGCCCTCCGTCTTGACACCAGTGGTGAAACAAGTGGGTACGAAATCGCAAATCCTCGGGGGTCGTAGGTTTCAAATCGACGAGTAAATAGGCGTGTGGAGTTTGAGTGGCATCGTCGTACGCCTGAGTCAACCAAGGCGTTCCTAACTGTTTGGCTAAGACTTGCACTCGCGATTTATCTCGAGGGCTTTTAAACAAGACCACGTAATGCGCATTGAGACTGATGGTGCGATGGGCTTTACTTTGTTGAAACAAATTTTGGGTGATGTAAATGACACTGGCATTACAGTGATGCCCTTTGCGCGTGAACCACAATTTAATTTCTTCTTCGTCTTCCCCTAACATGTCGTCGAAAATGACCAAATGGGTTAGACGGGAGTCAGAGACGATGCCGTCGTCTTCTTTAGGAATGCCTTCCACAAACACGATGGAATCGCCTTGACTTTCTCGCAAGAGGCTGTACGCCGATTGCCACTCTTTGTAACACCACACGATCCGCTGAGGTGGCCGATCGATCAAATGATGTTTATGTTCGATCAAACGTTTGACGAATTCGGTTTTGCCTGAACCGCTAGGTCCAGCAATGAGCATGTTAAAGGGATGGCGAAGATACAAAGCCTCCCAACTGGCACGATCTAAGTGTTCGTCGATGACTTTGACAGTAGAGGAAGAGGGAGCAGAGACAGCAGAGGTAGCCATGGTGTGAGAAATGTCACTTGTGGCACGAAAACAAACAAGACAAGAGTTTATATACTTTTTCAGAACACGTTTATTGAATGTTTTTTTTCAAACATGAATACGAAAGACAAAAATACATAAAAGCCAAAGGCTTAAGTACAAGGATAAAAGGCACATGATAACTATGAACGTGGAATAAAAACAAGTGTCTGTACAACCACATGTTTTGGATAATGTTCTGACCAGTTCTATAGTAGGGGGTAAGGTCACACAAGTGTCCTCCCGAAAGGGTCTTTCAGGTCTGTCCACGACAGTCCTGTCCTGGGTGACGGGTTCTTCTGGCACCGTCACTAACACGGGTTGAAAAGTAACTTTTTTCCTTGAACAACTCTCGTGCATACTGGGCCACTTCTTGGGTCCAAGCCTCAAAACCCCATTCTTTCCAGGCACGGACATCTGTCCAATGGGGATGTAAGTCACAAGCTACACACACATCGTCATACACGTCTTGGGTAG
Organism: Sinohyriopsis cumingii; assembly: GCA_028554795.2. Classification (NCBI taxonomy): domain Eukaryota; kingdom Metazoa; phylum Mollusca; class Bivalvia; order Unionida; family Unionidae; genus Sinohyriopsis; species Sinohyriopsis cumingii. Next base: position 53,485,825 of record CM068826.1, read on the forward strand.
CTAAAAGTTGACGAATCTTTTTTTCCTGTTGAGGTCGAGAAGTATCCAGATGAAAACGCAAGGCTTTGAGCAAAAGGAGTTTTTCGTGACCATTTAAGGCCATGGAGGTGGTAAGTACTGATCGTAAAGAGTCCACAAAGAATCGGCTGGTAAACGAAATCCCAGAAAACAAGTTACTAAGACACACACCACTTGTCGTCCCAAATTGAATGGATACAGTTCTTGTAATAATCGATGGTAATGATCCACGGTTTGAATATGGTCATTGAGTTCCTTCCACGGAATCTGTTGGATGACATGTGACATAAACCGTGGCATGGCAGCCTGTTTTTATATTCTCTTTTTTTCGGATGCAATACACGTACTTTCTAGCCAGAGATCTTCGTTCTCCAGTAGGGAATCTAAATCTTGCATACTGTAACCGAAACGTCAGAGTTCGTTTAGGTGTTTCCTCTTCCGCTAAGCAGATTCCACGTAAAATATGTTTGTAATCCTTTAACTTGTCTTCCTCAATGCGTTGCACTAGGTGAATCTCGAAGTAACCATAATCATGAACATGTCGATCATTAGCGACCTCAAAGTTTTGAACAATGTCTGACCATTGAAAGAATTTCTGACGAATCACTTCTCTTATACCATTCAGGTACCAGTGGTTAAAGATCTGGTGACGTATCGGATGCAATTGTTCTTTACGTTTGACTTGTATTTTGACCAGCTCTCGGTAAATGCATTCTCTCAATTCCACAGGCAAGGCACGAATGTTCTCTAGCAAAGTATCCATGAATAGGTCATACTAAATCCTCTTTGGTCTGACACAAGAAATGTACTGTTTGCACAAACATGGTTTTAATTCATTGTCGAATCTAAATCGTTTCACCACTAATCTACACATTACAATTCGTTCAGAAGTTTCTTCTTTCACCAAGTTGACATTGCGTGAAAGATGTTGGTAATTCGTTAACTCTTCCTCTGGAATTCGATGCAGTACGTTTACAATGTAGTAGATAGAATCGTCAATACCAAACCATTCCTTTTTATAACCAGGAGGTCGTTGATCAATGTCTGTCCAATGGAACACTTTCAACTTAATCAGTCCTTGTATAGCCTGAAGGTACCAGTGGTTCAAACACCGGTGACGTAACGGATGCAATTGTTCTTTACGTTTCACTTGTATTTTGACCAGCTCTCGGTAAATGCATTCTCTCAACTCCACAGGCAAGGCACGAATGTTCTCTAGCAAAGTATCCATGAACAGATTATTATAGTAAGAAGTTACTTCAATGTCTCGGTCCCACTAAGGGTAAGTAATGACAATTCGGTGACCATCGAGCATGTTCTACGTAGGCCGAATCTTGCGGTTCCCAGTGGTGAAGTGACACACCGCAACTGAAGCACTTGACTTTATCTCCTTCGCCCAAGTAGAAAAATCCGGCTCTGGCTAATTCTTCGGGAGTCGGTCCTCCCAGATACTTAGGCCATTTTCCTTTGAACGATTGAAGACGATTTTCAAAGTCGCAGTATTCCGACAAACGCACAGGAAACGAATATTCGTTTTTCACAGGTTCGTTTCGATGAGGGTTGGGTGACAGGAACAGGAGTCTGCTCAGGGCTGGATGACATCCGTAGGGAGGTAAACGTGAAGGTGAACATTCCCCTTTAAAACGAAACCCAGTAAAATGTCCAAGAGGACGAGCGGCATCACTTTCGCATCCCTCAGGTTTGACACGCACAGCATCACTTTCCATGATAGGGGCAGTGAGAACAAAGTTCCCATGATGCTTTACGGCATCGCTCAGGTCACAAGGTACAGCATCGTATCCATCGCAAGGCTCACAATCGCACTCGTCTGCAAACTCCGTTACGCAATTACAATGGTAACCACATGGACAATCGCAGTTTCCTTCCGGACATTTTCCGTCGCAATGCATGGGTCTTATCCATCCAATATTAGTCACACTAGAGGAAGATACAACTTTTTTACAATCCCCAAACTGGAACGATGCCTCTTTCAAAGTATTCATCTTGTTCGCTCGGTCTTGGTAGTCACAATGAACTATCGATCTTGCCTAGGGTTCCTTTTTTATATACAGACCAATACCGACGTGTCCATACGGTAAGGTGAAATGATTGGGAAGTCGCACTCGCTTCTGGTATACAATTTGATAGACTTTTTCCAAGGGTCGACTGCCGATGTGATGAGTGGGTAAACGTACAATCTTGTTCGGTTGATAGGTGGTCACTTTAAAGTTTCCATCCTCTCCCGATTGCAAGGCTTCTTTCAATACCCCAAAATTGACCACTCGACTGGTACGATAATTCAGAGTCAGTCCTTTCACTTTGCACGTCGTGTGCACTTCTCCTTGTTTGTCCCGGTATTCGTAGCCGTAATTTTTGGGACCACCACTGACGAAACTTAGAATCTTGTCGTCGGGATGCTCGTCTGTCCAGGCTCCTAAACGGTCTCCTTCGATGTCAGGGTGATGTTGAATCGGGTGATGGATGTAAATGCAACTGTCCGTGTCAAAGTACAGGACGCGTTCCCCTAACAGTTCTAAAGCTTCGTACAATTTTAAGCGAGCATGGGCTGTCACGTAAGCCGCAATGATCACATTTCCAAAAGGGTCGTCTTGTACAAAGTCCAGATCTTCTTCGTAATTGACCAAGATTAAATTCTCTCGAACGACGTCCACGTGTTTCATGTATTTGGTTTTGTCGTGAATCATCTGGAAGTAGCGGGAAGGTTCTGTCAAATATTCCGTCTTGGGTAAACACGGTCGTTGTGCCATTTTACCCCACAAGCAATTTAACATCACTTTGGCAAACGATCGCCTGCCTTCGTTTTTCTCGATGTGGTCTAAAGTGATGCCTTCTTGTTCGTAGTATTTCTCTTTGAATTTTATTTGGTCATGGGGAGTGTGACACCAGGAAGGATAGCCGCTGGCTTCTTGCTTCAGTTTCAAAAAGGCATCCACGTAGTCGGCGAAAATGCCTTTCTGAGTAGGGTCACCCTTGCGGTATTGTTGTGTCTTGGGAAAGTGGCAAATTTCGTACACTTCTAACAGTTGGTATCCCATGTCCAGAGCTTTGAACAATTCTACGCTGACCCAGGTTCCCGTCAAGGCCCGTTCTTCCTGGCTGTGCTGACAAGGTTGGTCTTGGTTGCACGTTTCGGCACAAGTACGGCACAAGGGAAACATCAGTTTGCCTTGACAATGGTGAGGTAAGACGGGATGGTATAGGTTCGTGGGAGGCAAAACTTTGCACTTGATCAAGCCTTCGTATTGTCGAATGTTGACCAGGTCGATGTGTTCCGTCAGCAATTGCGGGTGCCCTACAGGAAAGCGACAATATTTGCACACGTAGGGATACAGCGAACACACGTCCAAGTATTTGATTTCTTCTCCTTTCTCTTCGTCGGCTTGGTACAGCAAACAGGTGGCATTGGTCCTTCCTCCGTACAAACTATCCCTCGGGTTCAGCGGGTCCATGAACTGGTAACTTTCCACGAGGCGTTTAAACTCGGGATCGGTTTTCATACGGTGATCGTACTCGTGTTCCCACATTTCCACCACTTGGTATCCTTGCTGTTCTAACTTTAGGCGTCGCTGACAAGTGTCCTGGTACAAGTCTTCCATGGTTCGTTGCAAAAACTGATTTTTAGTGCCACGGTCAGGGTAACAGACGGGACATCCGTGAAATAAGCAACCGTTAAACTCGTACACGATCTTGGGGTTTTCTAAGTCCCAGCCATCGACCGAATACGTTCCGATGGTCTTTTCGCCCCCTCCGTTGCGGGCATGCTGAATCCACTTGTCTTCCTTGTCGCACAAGTAATGTAACCAGCGTAGGGCTTTGACCGAGTATTGACGTTTGACAAAGTGGGTCGTTTGAGGGCTGATGACAGCCACGGTGTTTTCAGACATGAATCGTTGTCGATACACTAAGGAACACGCTTTGGCAATGGTGCAAGCTTCTTTCAAAGGATCGACCCCTCCGTGTTCCATGAACAATTCTCGAAATTTTCCACAGCAACGCCGTAAAATGTCCACGTCGGAACGACAATACTTTAGCATTTCTTCCTGAAAGTCGAAAGGGTCCGAGGCGTGAGCCTGGTACCAAGCGTAGAAAGCTTCTCGTTGTTCGGTACGCATGTTGTCGGGGTCGTAATAGTGAGCCTCAGGTAAATGGGGTAGAACGGCGTGTTGATTGGCTTCCGTATTGAAAAAGTGTGGAAAGTACCCTTTAGCCATTTCTGTCATTCCAAACGTTTTAGGCATTCGACTCAAAGGCATGGTCAAATAGCTCATCGAATCTTTAAACTGTACTTGTCCCACTTGCATGAAAATGATTTTGGCTCCGTTCAAAGTCACTTTAGGACGCTCGGTGCCTTGTTCCGTATAGTATCTGAGAAGAAACTGTCCATCGTATCCGGAGAAATTGTGAGCCATGACCGTGGCATGACGATGACAATCTCCGTAACGTTCGATGTCCTCTTGGCTCCACGTCTTGTCGACGGGGTCTAAGACCCATTGGGCAAAATCGGCTAGCGTGTTCGGCCCCCGAAAGATTTTTTCACGCCCTCCAGGAATCTTGCTGCAGTGAGGGCAATGACTGAAGATAGGTTTTTGAATGCACTTCTCGCACGCTCGATCAGCCACGCAGAAATTAGGGATGTGAATGCCAGTCTCTTGCATGCATTCGAAATCGAAAAAGATGAAATTGCCTTTCTTCTTGTGACCGTCCTCTTTCTCTGGTGGGGGTTGGTATTTTTGCACGTAACATTGGTGTTCCAAGTCCACGATGTGGTGACAAATGTGACATTTTTTCTTTCCTGAACATACGTGTGCCTTGGTATTATTGGTACGTATGACTTGTTCACACGTAGAGCACAATCTCAGCAGTCGACAAGCGCATTTCTTCTGTGAACCTTGCGTCTTCAAATGTTGTTGGTAACAGGTAGGACTGACAAACGTGCGCTGACAAGTCGAACAAGGCACTGGTTCTTCGCTCAGACAGGGTGAAGAGGCCAAACATCCTGTGCATTTCGATCCACAATGCTTGTGTTGCTCTCGATTGTTATAACCATGGTCACATTTCTCACAGTAATAACTGTATCCCAGGAATCCGGTGATACTGGTAATGGTATCGAAATGTTCATCGTGATAATAGACATGAATGTATTTTCCGTCCTTAAAGTCTTGCCCTCGAAACAACAGAGGTCCACGCACTTCTTGAGGGTGCACTTTCAAGGTGTAGCGTGGAGCTAGGGCATCTTGCAATGTTTGCATCTCAGGAATGCCACAGGGTGTGTCTTTGGACAGGCCAGCTTGTTGCAACAGGAGTTCTGCTTCGTTTCGTTGTTTGGCTCGATCAGATCGTTGAATAGTTTTCCAGGTTCTTTTCCATTCTACCGTGTCGTTCTTGTTGGCATAGGTTCGTCCCACCACGATGGCACGGGCTAAACACATCTGGTCATGAGGGTTGTGAATTTGGACGAGACTCCTTTTGGTGCTGCGAAGGTCGTCCACCAATAACATCTTTTTGCGTCCAGTCCCTTGAGGAGGAGAGACGTGGGTCATGTCCAGTGTGGCTTTACCATCGGTGATGTCAAACTGATCATTAGATTGTTGTACGTGTTGAATCTTGTCCATGACTTTGGAAGCAGTCAATTCTGCAGGGGTGCTAAACTCGATCCAAACAGGGGATTTCAAACCGTCGTGTTGTATGGAAAGTCTCAAGCGATCGTCTTCTTTGGGTTGACATTGTCGCTTGAGTGCAGTGAGCAAAGAATCCCACACCTCAGTGATGAACACTTCTGCTTTCTCTAATGGCACTTCAGCCTTGAAATCTTTAAACTTCACCGTGTATTTGTAAGCCGTGGTTCTAAATTTTCTAGAGGAGCGCTTTTCCGTCTCTCGAATGGAATAGTATTTTTCAGGGTTGACTAAGGGTGGTGAACTTGGTTTAGAGGTTTCAAATTCTGGTTCACTCATGTCCTCTTCAAAATCACTGGCATGAATTTGTGCCAAGATTTCAGCCCTGGTACGAGGCGATAGATCACGTTTCTGCCTCTTACTTTCTTCTCTTCTTCTTTCTTCTCGAATGAATAGGATCGTTTCATCTTGAATGCAAAACGTTAAATGACTCAAGTTTAAACACCATATACTAATTTATAGTCATGGCAGACCAGCGTATATAAAAGGGTGTGTGTCTTGTTCTTTCACTATTCATTTCACTCTCAAGCCGAGCACAACGATGGAAGAGACTAACCAGATGGAACGTTTCGTCAGAGCTTTGCGAGGGGTCATTAGAAAATTCTCTTCAGACCAGCCGACGGACTACTCTCCTTCCTTTCGAGATAAAAGTCAAGATACTTGCTATATCTGTCAGAAGAAAGGGCATTGGTCTTCAGAGTGTCCAGACCGTCAAAAAAGAAAAAAAAAACGGGGGCTAAAAAGGACAAAAGTCAAGATACCTGTTATTATTGTAAAGAAAAAGGACATTGGTCTCCAGATTGCCCAAAAAAGAAACAAGAGGAATCAGAAAAAAAAGAGGAATTCTTCAGAAGAAGAGAGGGATTCTTCAGAGGAAGAAAGGGATTCTTCAGAGGAAGAGAGGGATTCTTCAGAGGAAGAAAGGGAAGAAAGAAGACAATTCTATTTACAAGAGGCAAAGAAACAGGAGAAGAAAAGAAGAAGGGAAGAAAATGAGGAGAAAGAAGAGGAAAAGACGGTGAAGAAATTTAAAAAACAGAGAGACTAAACAAGGAGAAAGAAGAAGTCAATGAACTTTTTATTAAAGTGTTGTGTTGTGAATTGTGAATTGTGAATTGGATTGTAAAAAATGGAGAAAAGAATAAATGAATGATATAAGGTAAGTGTCTTTGAGTTTTGATTTTAAAATAAGAAGCTACACTGAAGCACTCATACAAAGAAACGTACTATAGGAGTAAAATGGGTGGGTTATTTTTTTTTCTTTTTGAGTTATTGGCAAATTGAAATTGTTTTTCTTTTCGAGAAATGTGGGTGGCCCTGAAAAGGGCCTTTTTTCTTTATGGTGTAGGGGTGAGTTTAAGCAATCAATTTTAACTGCCTTATGCCTTTGCCACGGCCAAGGCCTACTTCTGGACTGCGTAACGTTGATGATGATGATTGGGTTGAAATCACTAAGGGTGGTACGGTAGGCTTAGTCACAGGGTTGACGTGTTTAGCTCGGGAAGGTCGTATTCTCTTCGGTCGTAATAAAGAAGTCTGATACATTTGTTTCAGACTTCTTAACTCCGCTAAAATGTCCAACAGTACCGTGACCGTTTGATTTTCACCCTCTTGTTTCTTTGCTGCTACTTCTTCTTGCTGTTGTTTTTTTCTTACCTCTTCTTCTTGTTGCTGTTGCTGTAGGAGAAAAGCTTGTTCCGCTTCCTTTTGTCGTTGTATAAATTTCTCCAATTCTTCTTTCTGTCTCTGTCTAAAATTCTCCACTTGCGGTAATGAAGAAGGTAACGAAGGTTCCGGAACAAATTCTTGCGAAGAGAGAAAATCCACAAAATCCCAATTCACCTCTTCTGAAAGTAAGTCCGGGTTCCCTTGGGCGGTCTCCCCTGCTGGTGCACCCCATTGGATCGTTTTCTGAGTTTCCGTCATGTTGAATCACTGTCGCATAGATTGACTGCACACAAGCGCTAGCAAATCTATATTGACTACGTGACGTCACAGACTGCTCTCTTCGGATTGGATGCGGCTGGCTGAATTTTGTAACGCGTGTTCGGATTGGTGAATGAACTCAATCCGTTTCAATCCTACCTCTGCCTATAAATAAGCGCAGTTCACTGCATTGATTCACCTGTTCTCGGAGCCTCAAGATGTGGACCGACGTTCAATCTTCAACCCTTGTGTCAACAATGATGTTCAGGACGGACATGCTCATGTATGTCCGGTCCAAGTGGACTGTTGTTGATAGGACAGATACTAGTCTATGGATGAGGAGAGTTTATATAGAAAGACAAGGATGTCTCAAGAGGGTACTTGTGTATGGACCGGCAGTTAGAAGGAGTTTAAGAAGAAGAAGAAGATGTGACAGATGCCATCTATGTTAATATTAATATTAACATAAACCCAAAGGCCCTTTTCAGGGCCAGCCATATTTCTCGAAAAGAGATAGCCTTTCCATTGCCTACCCCTTTTTTATTTTATTTTATTTTATTTTATTTTATTTTATTTTATTTTATTTTTTAAAAAAAAAAAAATCCCATGTTAAATTCCCCTTGTCGTTAAACAGACCCACACTTTAGTTCCATGTTAAATTCCCCTTGTCGGTAAAGTGGCCCACAATTTATCGCCATGTTAATTCCCCTTGTCGGTATATTTGCCCACGATTTTCTCCATGTTAATTTTCCATTGTCGGTATATTTGCCCAAGGGGTCTTGTAATGCTAATTTCCATTGTCGGTATAGTGCCCCCCTTCACTACTATTCTGTGACTATTTTGAATTATTCAAAGGAGTTATGGAGAACACCATTTTTGACCACGTCGCAATTATTGGCGTACCATTACATTTCCGGTTCTGAAGTTTGTACGGAACTTTTCATTTTTTTATTCTTTAATATAACTTTTTAATGATTACTTTGGAATTCACTTACAATTTATGTGTTCGTCTCACGTTTTCTTTTATAACTTTGATAATTAAATTATCTGTTTGGTTTTACAAAACTCGTAGGTCTGTCTTCTTTCTGTTACTCAGTAGATTCGTAGCAGTAAAGCATGCCCTTTATATAATCGACATTTGAGTTTAACAGTTCGTAAACTAATGGATCACCTATTATACATAGCCTTTTTATTTTCTTTGTGAATTTAGGAAGTTAACCTTTTGAAAATACTGTTTTCTATTTTGAAATTCTTATTGTTTCAACAGTTTTAAATTTAGGTGTTCCATGTTGTCAATTAGCCTTTTTACTGATGTGTGATGCGTGTTATTTATTCTATGGTTGAATTAGTCTTGGAAAACGACAACCAATTTTCATGTTTAATTTTGTGTTCAATACTTCTACGTTCAAGCCTTCAGAGTTCTGTTCTGCCTTTCCACCGCAAATGCATGATTGTAAGCGTATGCTAATAAATATTCAATATTTTCATTGTCTAACAAATCCTTGACATTTTTATTCTAAAACTCTTTCCACACATCAAATCCAGACATATTATGTAGATGAAAAGACATCAATCACTTTGTAAAATTCATCTGTATCTCCATCGCTGTATGCTTCATACGCTCGAATATCAACAGTGCCGCCCTAGTATTGAAGTGTTTCAGCTGAGAAAATTAGGGTGAGATGTGGAGCATATCTCTAAGAATCAAGTAGTAAGAAATATTGCCCGGTTGCAAGGTCTAAACAATTTTCTCGTGATCACATTCACGTATTCGGGGTGGTGGTCGTTAGTAAGTAATATATGAAAGAACTAAAGAAATGTAATCTGAATTAATCTGTGATTTATCCATAAGATAAAACAATTTGGCTTTTATCTAGCGAACCAGTGTATCAGCTGTTAGTATACAGCATGCAGATATATTTTTGTTATAAACAATATGTAAAGAGGTGACACATCACAGAAGGAGAACATCTGAATTTTTTAAATAAAGATATGATAAAGTTTATATCGTAAAGCATATAGTTGTTGTTGTTGTTGTTGTTGTTGTAGGGTTTAACGCCATTTTTCAGCACAAGATAGGCTATACATGGCGGCCAGTATTAATGGTGGAGGAAGAACCCGGAAAAACCCCGGAAAGAACCACCGACCCACGAGAAGCTACTGGCAAGCTTTCTCACATAACCACATTAGCCGAATCCGAGACTCGAACCGACGCAGACAGAGGTGAGATGGCAGTGATCCGTAACGGTGAGCGCTTTAGACCACTCGGCCACTCGGGGCCCCTTAAAGCATATAGAAAGGCCATATTAATTACACTATCAGCGAACGAGGGTTATAAAACTGAAACGTAGGCTAAGAGAAATAAGTGAAAAATAAATTAGTGTTGATATATAAGTAGACGACAGTTGCGTAGATGTCATCAGCAGAGTTTCCATCCTTTCTTGAGTGTTTCACACTTTATCTCGGTACACCCTCCTGCCGGGTGACAGTGTTGTTCAGACAATGCCCGTCTGTGTTGGCTGCCAATTCATTTCTTTACGTTTCAGCTAGATCCAACTAGACGCTTTGCTCAGTATCTGCTCTTCCTCTTATTCCTGGTGCACTCTCATTCAGATCGACTGTACAGGAGCCTTCTTCCACCGGAAAAGCCAAGTTTTCATCTATTTTGACTTCAGCTCTCTACCGGTTACTGGTAGTTATCAGTCTTCCTTTCATGTGTCTCTTCTGTTTGTTCTTCCCATGGGACAGTTTGCAGCCGGATCAGATAATTTATCATTTTATATAATATTCATTTGTACTTGCAATAAAATAAATTCACCAGTTGCAGTTATTTTGTTACTCTTTTTTTTTGCACACAGTTGAGCCAAGATTACCTGCTCCAGTTGTTTAATTAGGTTCCCCTGATTACTGTTCATGCTGTTGTTTTGTTCCAGTTATAGGACAATCAATAAGCAACTTTCCAGTTCGTTAGTTTGAAAAGTTGTAATATATTTTGTCCATGCATTCATCGCGTTTTGATACACATGAGTCAGTCTAATCTGAAGTGTTCTGACTGTAAGCTACCTTGGACGTTTGGAGGCAGGGGCGTGGCTACTTTATAGCAAGAGTATGCAAAGCCCATGAATTGTTTTTACACTTAAAATCAGAGGGGCAAATTGGTAAGCTTTTCAGGACACACGGTACTAATGATATGCAAAAATGGCAACCAGTCTGGAAATGGGTAAACATAAAATAGATCATATATGGGTTTTGCCTGACCAGGATTGGTTAATAATGTAATTTATGTTTCAGGGGAAAGAATCTGTTGAGAGCTTATCCTAGTTGTAAGTGAAAAAATTAGAGACATTGTTTTATTTATGAAATTTCAGTCCCTTAACAGTCTTGAGTTTGGAACACTCATTACTAAAATTAGCACATGACTCTATGGTGCGGAATTGAAAGCACATGTTTCAAACACGTGCAGGTCCAGAAAGTGCTGCTGCACATATCATTTCCTCAACACAGAAGCTGACATCCAGGTTTCATCTATACTTTTAAATATAGGTTTGATCACGAGCTCAAACATTTTAAGTTATTGAATTTTCAATACTATGGTGTTTGCATAGGTTTACGATGGGAACTGAATTAGTACCGTGAGTCCTGCATAGGGGCCTGCATACAGGCCAATATATTCTAGCTACACCACTGTTTGGAGGGCTGGATTACAATGAGGTTAGTTAGTACTTTGTTTTCTACATTTGTTTTAAAAATTCTATCAATGTTGATGTTTTGTTTGTAATGTATACATGTTTCTCATTTTAGATTAGAGCCATGTATTGTTAGAGATGAAATGTATGAACTCTATATTGATGTTCGTAGTATTGCTCACTATAGCGAAACAACATGTGGATTTGTTGTGATGTGATTTTGATTTTTAACGTAGCTTTAACAATTTTTCAGTCAATGATGTCTGCAATGTGGCAGTTTATAGTGATGTCTAGCACTGAGGCATCATGCCGCAGACATGTAGCATGATGTCCCACCCAGTCACATTATCCTGACACCAGGTCGACCAATCCTAACACTAACCTCATGATGCTGAGCGCCAAGCGAGGTAGCTGTTAGTACCATTTGTATAAGTCTTTGGTATGACTCAGCCGGGGATCGAAAAACAAATTGTGGTGAAGTTTACTTAATGAATAAGAATGAATGCAACTAAACATATTTTGCATTTTTATTTAATTGATTTGTAATCTTAAAATCCGCATCAAGTATTTACTCAGTACAAGAGCGGGAGTGTGAACAAATTTTTGTGTTTCCTATTGTCACTCTTTCAATTTCCATGCTCGTAAGTTGCGAGTATACCCGTATAACAAATGTATTTTAATGTATGGTAATTACCCCGTTTTACCTTCTTTGTATACCCATATGAGAGTTTGGTGATTTGTTTGAAGGTGCTACTGAAATGCAACCTTTGTCCCGTTTGAAAAGGTACGTATATTTCGGTTATATGTATGTTGTGCATGTTTGTAATTTTGTCACAGGAGTCTGACGTTTTATCAATAAAGCTATCTTCGCTAGCCAAGGTTCCGATATGATAACCCTATCTACACCTCGGCGTATCGAGCAGATATGTCTGTGAATTTCATTGGATGCGTCAAGTCACTGCATCCAATCAAAATTAAGTTGTTCAAGTTTGAACACTATTCCTACATGATCGAGACAATGGGAGCACATAACTTGAATGGACTGATAAATAAGCAATTTTCCACTGTTGACTCGTGTTTGCCAAATACATTTCCTTCAAATAGATCTGATTTGCCCGTCTCTATCAACCCGTGACTAGACCTGCAACACCAAAATAATCCTTAATGCTGTCTCAAACCATTTGACGATGTTTGGATGAAGTGATGTCTGTACAACCTTCTATAATGCGCGTCCCCCCCCCCCTCCAGGTCTACTATCATCTCCAATGACTTAGCTTCTAGAAATATTCCACCCTTGTTTGTTGCTGCAGGTTTCTTTTGTCCATTTATATATATAGCAAAATGGATGAACAGAAGACCTGTCCTACCTTCGTTTCATATTTTCTGTCGTTCTGTCTCCAGCATGTCTGCCATCTCTCAGGATATTGTCGTATCTCCATTTGTATCGCCCTTGGGCCAAGGATATGCTAGAGTGTATCTCTTTTCTGTCACAATGGGCACTTGGGATGGCCTGTCAAGTTCCATCGGTACAGCTTTGCTGGCGATGAAAGCAGATCATACACGAACTGTATCAGGAACAGGATTCACAATTGTTCATATTGCCAAATGGTACAATAAGCAATTAGGGAACAGGATTTAAACCAGTGGTTTCCAACCCCCATGTCGTGACCCAAATCAGAGTGGCGAGGACATTCTCGAGGGTCGACGGGATTGTGTTTTTTGGGGGTGGGTGGTGGTGGCAAAATGTGAATGTATGGCACAATAAAAATAACTTTTAGGGTCATGGTCAAAAAAGGTTCGGAACCACTGATTTAAAGCAAGGAAAGTTGGTCAATTGATCAACATAAAGATGATTACCAAAATCTTCTAAATAAACGACACAACACATTTATCTTGAGGGATTGGCCATACCCGAATGAACCAAGGAAATCTTTGACATCCAAGTTTTCTTCCGAGTTTTGGCCACATTTTGTCATCTGAACTTATTGTTGCATTATTTTAATCGCAACCAGCTTATTCGAGCAAGTACGTGCTTACTTGTAAATTATCTTATATGCTTTGGTTGACAGGTATTTAAATCAGTGGATAATTAAAGCAGGAATTATTTTTTTTTTAACAGATGGCCATATGAGCCAATGTTAGTGCTTACTGCTGTATATTTTAAATTTTGTCAGCATTTTGTTTGCAACAGTAATGCCAAGTAAGCGGGCAACAATTATAATTTTACTTGATAAATCACTTGTCTATCATTAACTTAATATATTGGTGGGCCAGTTGAGCTTGGGACATCGCAAAACATAGAATGGCCTTTATGGTTGCTTTAGGAAAGTGTTAATTATGTAGTAGTTAAATTTTAGTCAAAGTTTAATATCTACTCCAAAGAGTTTTACACCTTCCTCAGTGCATTTCATGATCATCCCGGTGAATTAATATATTTAAAAAATCACCATTTTTGCCGAGAACAATGATTTGGAATTTCTGGATATTAGCCTGTAAGACTGATTGCAAACCGGTCTTGCTCTCATTTTGTGAAACCCGTTAGATGATTTGGATGCAACAGACGGTTTTGTCATCAGTGTAATTAGACAGTATAGAAATGTAATTTGTAAAGATATTAAGCATAATAAGTCACAGAGTTGAACCTTGCAGTTTTTCTGTGTAGACTGTATTCCAATTTCTGTGTAAGGATGTAACTTAACACTTTGTTTTCAGTTAGACAAATAGTTTTCATTAGTTTGAGTTCTGATTAATGTTGTAAACTTTCACCTTTTTAGTAACGAGGCTATGCAGAAAGCTGTCTAAGATCTTGGACAAAGTTCATTAATATTGCACCCACTTTGGAACCATTGTCCAAGACTCTTCTCCAGTCCTCCATCAATGGAAGTTAAGTTGTTCGACATCCATTACCTTCTATTTTTAAAAATAGAAATGTATTGAATATATTATCAAAATATATTATCAAAATGGAATCTGAGTTTTACACGGAAACCTTTCATACGTTTCAGAAGAGACTGGTAAAATACCAACTGGTCTGTAGCTACCCTTATCCATTTCGTCATATTTTATAAAATAAATTTTGGCCACCTTTGCTTCTTCGAGACTACGTAGACATTTCCCTTGCTTAGTATTTTCGTCACCTTTGTTTCTTTGAGACTACCTACACACTTCCCTTGGTCAGTAATTGCCCTTATCCATGTCGTCATAGTTTTGGGATACCTGTGCTTCTTGGAGACGATTTGGACACTTTCTTTGGTCAGTAACTGTACTTATATATTGTGTCATATATTTTAAAATAAAGTTTGGTTTTTTGGTCAACAAGAGTATTAAAGAGTAAACTAATTTAACGAGCATGAAACAGGTTAACTCAGTTTGAGAATTTGGGGAGATAAGTCGTCAGCCTGTGTAGATTTCTGTGTATCAAGACTTTCATAAGTTTTAAAACTTTTTCAAGCACCACAGGTTTCAGTTTGAGGGTTGGATATTTTTCAGGTGGTTGACTGCTATGAATAGCTTGTATGCTAATGTGAATGGTAGAGTGTCAGAAGTGCCATGATGTGAGACCCCCACTTTTTATTACTTTTGGTTATCGTAATCAATCATGGTGTTATTGCCCAGATAGATTAAACAATATTATAAAATATGAAATTAATGGATGGAATAACGGATATGAGCGGAGATATAGAACAACACAAGCTCCTGTATGTAAAATATAACAATTTAATCAATTACATACACAAAATGAAATCATATAATCGAGTGACTGATATAACTCAAATTGCCTGCATGTCAGCATCACTGGTTGCTTCCGGTATCTTCCAAACTGTTGTTTGCAATATGTCGACGTTGCTGTATTTCTTTTCTTTCTCTATCTTCCTCTAGCCTCTTCAGACCATTAACTGTTTTGGTTGTAGACTGCGGTCTTTTCCACTGTGTAGAACAGGTATGGAGCTATTTTTTTCTTCAAATAAATATAATACCCAACCTAAATTTTGTTCTTCTCCTTGATATAACAATATTCCCATTCTTTTGACATCAGATATCGTCTATCATAATTCAACAGAACTAAGCTACGGTCAGTTCACAACCTGATCTAATACACAAACAACCTATTAATGTGGATTTATATCTTTCTAGCTGCTCCCAGAATTCCTCCTGGAATCATATCATAATTAGACCTCTTAGATAAACCATTACACCCCTCTCTGGACTATATACCACTAGCTGATCTATAATAGGTGGCACACGTTCCTAATGCTAACACCATCAATTCTCATTTGAAAAGAAATCACAACTAAATTGCACATACAAATTAATGGACTTGTCCTAACTACATCACTCGGCTAATTAGTGATTCACTGACATAGTCATATAAATGTCAATTCTTAGCACACATGCTACACATTATTTAAGACTGATAAATTAATTCTCATAATTCGTATAAGATTAATGATGAAATTCCTACAATACATGATTTATGTTACATACAAACCACTATAATCAGAACACATCCATGTAATACACAAGTTGTATAATGCCTGAGACAAAAGCATGCAAACCCTTAGCTACTGAACTCATGGAAAAATTTATGTTGGAATTTAATATGAATAAATTCAAGAAATAATTACTAACTCACAGTAATGTAAACATTATTTACAACTGAGACCAAAATTGTGCCATACTATGACTCACCCTCACCATGCAGCTGAATCTCGCTCTGTGTCCTCAACTTTCTGACACACATCCTGTGGACAATCAAACAAGAGATACTTATTATTTGCCAAAGCTAACATCCTGGCTTTCCTTAAAAACTTAAACTGACTATTTTGACAAGGGGAATTTCTTTAAACATTGAATTCTGTCTGAAAAAACACACACACACACATGTGGGTATGTGAGAAAGCTTGCCAGTTGCTTCTTGTGGGTTGGTGGTTCTTTCTGGGGGTGTTTTCCGGGTTCTTCCTCCACCATTAATACTGGCTGCCATGTATAGCATATCATGTGCTGAAAAATGGTGTTAAACTCTACAACAACAACAACAACACACACACACATGCGCACATAAAAATGTCATTTAGCTTAGCCAATCAGGAATACGTTCTATACTCGCAAAAATTTGTATCACTCCTATCAAATTTAGAATAATTCTCTCTAGACTGCCTTTATTAACAGCTATTCAAGAAAATATAATTTTATGACTCCTGTTTCACATGGCTCAAGATTTCCCAAACTTTTGCTCTGGTTTGCCTCAACTATGTTTCATTTGATAGGAGTGATACAAATTTTTGCAAGTATAGAAAGAATCTTTTCAAATTTACGGAGACAAATCCTTTGAAACGTACTTTGGCTTTTGTCAACCACATTGCAAATCTGAGCTATGCCGTCCCGCATGCATGTTCCTGTAGTGAGATGCTGGCAGATTCTTTTCAGTGTTTGGTGAGAGTACATAGGCTGGCTGGAAATGTATGACCAGTTTGGTTCAGATAAGCCTGAATCCAATACTAACACCTTGGACTGAGCGATGCCCCTATCATTGTCCTCACTAATTTGACACAATAATGTTATTGTGACCAGGCACAAATATAAACTTGTTTTTCTTGTTGGTGTTGTAAATCAATAATTGGGACAATGTGCACGTTACCTCGCTTCTTTATCACAATCATATCATAAAATTTAGAACATTTGATTGATCATACTTGACTAGACTTAAATTTGATGCCTAAATTATATGATAAGGCCATGTTGCCATGAAACAACTTCAGCACAAATTCAGTAGATTCTGATTTCGAATCACATTAGTAAGAAAAATATAAACTCTTCAGGATCATCCTGAATTGATTTAACACTGTTTTACATATTTAAACACAAATACTGATGTTGAAATGTGTAAAGCTTGATTTCTTATCTAAATTTGGAGGTCTTTCGTTTAGTATGTGCCCCCCCCAAAAAAAAAGATTCCATCCATGACACATACACTGGAAATCCATACAAAAACATAGTTATTAAAAAATCAAATAGAAGCAGCAAAAAGAAAAAGTGCATTTGAAGTTCTACATATGTTTGGAGGACTCATGGACAGCAAAAATGAGACAAATGTTATAATAAAACCAATAAGTTGAAACATATTTTTATAGTGAAAATATTTAAATACTGGCACAACAATATAGTTTGTTGATATTGTAGGACGATGAAACTATTAAATTCTGCTTCAGTTTATATAACTATTTTTCTAAGGTGACTCACCAGTCCATTACCTGCCATAAGGTCCTCAGCACTATGCACTCACCAGTTCATTACCTGCCATAAGGTCCTCAGCACTATGCACTCACCAGTCCATTACCTGCCATAAGGTCCTCAGCACTATGCACTCACCAGTCCATTACCTGCCATAAGGTCCTCAGCACTATGCACTCACCAGTCCATTACCTGCCATAAGGTCCTCAGCACTATGCACTCACCAGTCCATTACCTGCTACAAGGTCCTCAGCACTATGCACTCACCAGTCCATTACCTGCCATAAGGTCATCAGCACTATGCACTCACCAGTCCATTACCTGCCATAAGGTCCTCAGCACTATGCACTCACCAGTCCATTACCTGCCATAAGGTCCTCAGCACTATGCACTCACCAGTCCATTACCTGCCATAAGGTCCTCAGCACTATGCACTCACCAGTTCATTACCTGCTACAAGGTCCTCAGCACTATGCACTCACCAGTCCATTACCTGCCATAAGGTCCTCAGCACTATGCACTCACCAGTCCATTACCTGCCATAAGGTCCTCAGCACTATGCACTCACCAGTTCATTACCTGCTACAAGGTCCTCAGCACTATGCACTCACCAGTCCATTACCTGCCATAAGGTCATCAGCACTATGCACTCACCAGTCCATTACCTGCTATAAATTGGTGACTTGTAATGTTAATTAGAATAAAAATTAAAATCATATAACTATCAGAATTTCCCTACCTTGGATCAGTTTAATTGATTTATGCTTTAAAATGATATAGGTGTAGTCCAAGTTACTTGGTTGGCATTGGAATTTTAATGATAAAGATATACTCCAAGTTATTTGGTTGGAATTTGAATGATGTAGATGTACTCCAGATTATATAGTTGGCACTGGAATTTGAATGATGTAGATGCAGACATACCCCA
Organism: Sinohyriopsis cumingii; assembly: GCA_028554795.2. NCBI lineage: Eukaryota > Metazoa > Mollusca > Bivalvia > Unionida > Unionidae > Sinohyriopsis > Sinohyriopsis cumingii. The sequence continues at coordinate 53,504,310 of CM068826.1, forward strand.
AGTTGTATGGTTGGCATTGGAATTTGAATGATAAAGATGTACACCAAGTTATTTGGTTGGAATCTGAATGATGCAGACGTACCCCAAGTTGTATGGTTGGCATTGGAATTTGAATGATAAAGATGTACACCAAGTTATTTGGTTGGAATCTGAATGATGCAGACGTACCCCAAGTTGTATGGTTGGCATTGGAATTTGAATGATAAAGATGTACACCAAGTTATATGGTTGGAATCTGAATGATGCAGATGTACTCCAAGTTATATGGTTGGAATCTGAATGATGCAGATGTACTCCAAGTTATATGGTTGGCATTGGAATCTGAATGATGTAGATGTACTCCAAGTTATATGGTTGGCATTGGAATCTGAATGATGCAGATGTACTCCAAGTTATATGGTTGGCATTGGAATCTGAATGATTTAGATATACTCCAAGTTATATGGTTGGCATTGGAATCTGAATGATGCAGATGTACTCCAAGTTATATGGTTGGCATTGGAATCTGAATGATGCAGATGTACTCCAAGTTATATGGTTGGCATTGGAATTTGAATGATGCAGATGTACTCCAAGTTATATGGTTGGCATTGGAATCTGAATGATGCAGATGTACTCCAAGTTATATGGTTGGCATTGGAATCTGAATGATGCAGATGTACTCCAAGTTATATGGTTGGCATTGGAATCTGAATGATGCAGATGTACTCCAAGTTATATGGTTGGCATTGGAATCTGAATGATGTAGATGTACTCCAAGTTATATGGTTGGCATTGGAATCTGAATGATGCAGATGTACTCCAAGTTATATGGTTGGCATTGGAATCTGAATGATGCAGATGTACTCCAAGTTATATGGTTGGCATTGGAATCTGAATGATGTAGATGTACTCCAAGTTATATGGTTGGCATTGGAATTTGAATGATGTAACTGTACTCCAAGTTATATGGTTAACATTGGAATTTTGAGCTTGAGCTTGATTTTCATGCTAACCAAGTTTTGAGAACATGGAACACATGTCTGAGGTTGTAACCCTTCTCAAGCCTGATAGGTCAGAGGGCTTTTTATTGGCCAATTTCAGATTAAAAATTTCTAATTGAGCTAAGAGGATATTTTTTTTATAACTCAAGACCAGACCCTTAAATTACACAAAAAATTATCCCACTCATAATCTGCAAAGATTCAATTAGAAATACAGACTTTAGATTGGTCAGTGAGTTAGCCAATCAGATGTCAGATTTTACTTGAATCTGTGTCTGAGGGTGAGAAAATTTTCAATTTCTTAGTTAGGTCTATATTTCACCAACAAAACAAGCACCTGGTCATAAATTAAAGTTTAGGAACCCAAAGGCTTGCAGCCAGCCATCTGATTGGATCATTTTAAGTCTGATAAAATCTGTTAATTTTAAATTTTTTTAATATTTTAACCATGGTGACATTAGGGTCAAATTTTGCTATTGAAACTTGAGCCCAGTCCTTGAATAGCATCCTACGACTTCAAACCATTAAAGCATTTGGTTGCAACACAGCTTGTGAATTTGTAAAGTTACCTATCTCATTATTAGAAACCAGAGAAATATTTATCCAAATCAGAAATTAGAAAAAAGTAGGCTATTAATATGCAAATTGTATCCAATATAAAAAACAACAACCCTCAAAACTAGTATTGAATTTATTACTTTTTGCATGATGTGATATTAATAATTCAAAGCATGCGTTTATTACTGTAAATATTAAAGTTCATATTGTTGTATTTGAGTTCATGTGCGGTATGTTTTGCAATAATGCTATATACCAATTACAAGATATAATGATCAAAGACTTTCAGTTTTCTCCAATCTGAACCTAGTATTTAAACACCTTTATGAATGTTATACTTTTAATGTAAATATTGCATGTTTATTTCTCTTTTGTGGAGAGGGGTCTCTTTTTTTTAAAGGTCATGATATCTAAAGATCTCCTGTACCCAAGATTTTCCTTTCTTAATAAATGTCAAGGAACCTGATTTTGCAATGTTCAGAATTGGGATGGGGGAGGTTTGTGGTTATTGTTGGTTTAATGCTATTTTTCAACACATGATGGGCTATGCATGGTGGGCAGTATATTTGGTGGAGGAAGAGCCTGGGTAAAACCAACAATCCAAGGAAAGCCACTGGCAAGCTTTCTCAATTACTCATGCCAGGCAAGCCAAGACTCAAACCCATGTGGACAGAGGTGAGATATGAGTGATTTGTAAAAGTGATTAGGGCACTTGACAACCCAGGGCTCTTTGAAGGGGTAGGGGAGTGAATGCAAAATATACTGTCTTGTATGTATTGCTATTTACAAATTAAATGCAGTTAAGAACATTTTCACAAACTAATTGGAAATTGCAGAGGTAGATTTTACAACTCTTTCATTTGGAAGCTGGAATGGTGCTGATTCCTGTATAATTTTTCTTACAAATCACACACTAGTACATGAAAATCAGTCTGGTTTTAAAGTCATTCATGAGAAACATCACCTGTATTATGGTTGATCAGTAATTGAAAGCTTTGAATAAAGGTATAAACTACTTGAGGTAGTAGTACCATATGTACTTTCTTAAAAGACAAGTCCAACTGCAAATTGCACAGACCCAGATCAGCTGTTGCATAATGCGCTGGCAGTTCTGTGTCTATGCGGTTTGTTAGGAGTAATCAGGAGAACAAACGATGTTTAGCGTGATCCAAATTATATAAATTATATGTTTAATTTCAGAGAATTTGTGAACTGCTTCTAGTTCATTTGTTCATGCATCAGATTTGTAATCAAAGGGTGGTGGGTTTGAATCAAGTGCTTTCAATTCTGCACAAATTTCAGTAATCAGTTTTCCAAACTCTGGTTTTGTAAAGGGACTGAAATTTCATCAATAAAAATAGTGTCTGTATTGTGTTTTTTTTTTTCAGTTACAACTATGACAAGCACTTAAAAGATTAATTTTACTACATGTAAAATCTTACTTTAATTTTCAACCAATCCTGGCCACCCCAACTTATATATATACTATTATTTATCTACGCAGGTCTCCATTCTGCCATATCATTAAAACCATGAGTCCAATATCCACCCTTGATTTTCTTGACAGGCCTAAGAATAGTTGTTGAATGCATAAGAAAACTATACATATTTCTGCTGGTCAAATATTACATTAGTGATTATTAAATTATATAGCAAGTTCATGTACACCAAGAACTGAAATGGTGCATTTCAGGCAACATTTAAGTATTTGAGCTTTATTTCAGAAAAATTATTAAGACAAATCTGTTTAATCAAGAGTTACCATTTTTACTATCACCATTTAAGTCTCTTCAATTTAAGATTGAAAACTATTATCAACCTCGTCATATTATGCAATACATAGGTGCATATATTCTTACAGAAAAGGAGACTTAGGAGAAATTGCCTAAAATTTCCCCAAAGCAAAAATGTAAAACTTAAGTCAGGTTGACACAAGCCAATTAAAATGCAAAATCCTAAGTTCCACTACATTCACTAAATGAAAATTGTGGGACACAAAGTCAGAAGGGGTCATCACCATTAAAGCATGGTGATAGAGAATCTAAATAATCATAATTTAAGTATAATGTTGCAAAACACAATAATGAAATATAGACTGCTGACAATTAACATTAAATTTCTGAATGCTGATGATAAAACCAGTATTTATCAGTATAGACACATCCTTCATGAAATTTTCTGTGTAGAGAAAAAACATATTAGCTGCAGCATTTACTGGATCTACATGTATTTAAAACATGTGCTTTAAATTCCACACCTAAAGTCAGTTGGTAATTTCACTAATGAGTTTTTCAAACTCAGGTCTGAAAAGGGACTGAAATTCTATCAATAAAAAAATGTCAGTTTTTCTTCAGTTAATAAGCTCTCAAAAGATTAATTTTATTAAAATCTTACTCTCATTATCAACCAATCCTGGCCAGTCCGACCCATATATACAAGTACTATATTTTTTCTTTACCCATTTCTAGACTGGTCCCCATTCTGCCATATCATTAGTACCGTGAGTCCTTAATGATCCTTTTCCAAGGTACAGTAAATTATGGCTTCTCAGTATCAGTATACCAGTTTGAAAGACTGCTGAACAACATAGTAATAACATAATGCCTTAAGTAAAGAAGTGAATATGTTTACTGTCTGGTTACCATGGAATTTAACTGATGATAATTGTCACATGGACCACATATGCCAGGTTTAATCGTAATGGCTGTGCCTATAAAGTATTGGGAATATGTTATACACATTTAGTAGATATTGAAACCTTAAGTCAAAAAGAAAAATGAAAAAAATTGCAAATGTTGTATATCAGAATTCTCCTGTGATCAGGATCACATTGATATTTAATTTTTACAAATTTCCATTAAAGAAATCAATTTATGATGAACAAATGACAAGTCTGGCCTCCTGGACTGTTTTGTCCTGGTGAGGTTGTTACTAAAGCCCAAAGTAAAAGCATTTCGCCGAGCACTCTTCACAATTATGATGTTTCCTGTCAAACTATTTTTAAAATAAGCAATTTAGAGTTTCTTGTGTAAATGGGTATAGATGATCTGGAAATGTACCAATGATTAGAATGGAACTGATGCTAGAGCATTCTTCTTGATTGACTACAGATTTGAAAATCCTTTCATCTTACAGTACAGGCATGTCAAATTAAACCTCTGCAGCTCTTATCAAGTAGGTTCAGAGATATTATTAAAAAAATCCCAACCCTTTAACCAAAACCTTCACACAAATGTTCTCCAACTGGGATCTTGAGCCCAAAGTAAAACAGGTGAGCAGGGATGTTGCAGAATGATCAGTCTTAGTTCATAATGATTATTGGCAATTGCTATGTGAAATATACTAAGGGATTTTGGAAAACGTGCAAATATAAAATTGAAAACCAGTACCATACCAAACTGCAGGAAAAGTGAGTGCTATATCTCATTTCCCACCAGGCTTGAGAAAAATCATACATGGGATGGACAATGAAGACACTGACCTGTCAGTACATTATTCAATCATGACCAGAACCTAACCTGTTGTGCCAGTATTACAGACAAGCAAATACTGTACAATAGGAATAATTCCAGACTTATCTACAAACTGAAAACACTACAAGTTTTTCATAGTCCTCAATGTTGGCAATCGTAGGGAATGGAACGTTTGCTCTAGGTCTTTGTTGTGGAATGAAAGTTATTGTGCAGAAATCGTTTTTCTATTTTCAGTCAATAACCTTGACCTTTTCACTTCAGAATCAATAGGCTTCTTACCTACCTCCAAGCATGTATCTACAGAATTTGGTAAAGGTAGATGATATAAACCTAAAGCTACTGTGCAGAAACAAGAAATGCATATGTGCATAATATACACTCTGCTTTTTGTGGGCATATAATAACTATGCAAGGCAATATCAATTTGCTGGTGATTGTTAATGACCCAGATCCATAAATTTGAATTTGTTTGCTAAATTATATTCCACTGCATGCACGATCAAAGGTCTGGGCCAAGATCTCATTGTATCAAACACATTACAACTATGTAACATATTTGATATTTCCCATTACACAAATCAGCTATCTTAGTATTGAATCAACAATGATTTCCTGCTTCACCTCCATCTTAATGCCAGTTCATTTCAACTCTCCAAAATTTTATTATAATTAGGGGAAATTCCACACAAAAACATTGGGAAAACTATGTTCATGGACAATGAATGTCCTAAGGTGTGATGGACAGAATGATGGATGGACTGAAAATTATAAAACTATACGCCTTAGTAATATCAAAGTGGGGCATAAAAATGTGATCCACCAGATCTGGACACAGACTTGGGTTCTGCCTAAAAATAGCTGAGCACTTGACCATCCAAAACATCAGATTTATAATCCCACGCCAGCTATTGTGATATTTTTATCCATTGTCTAAAGAATCATCATACAAATTTAATAAATGTACAAGAAGGGAAGGACAAAAAAGAACATAATTATAGCAAGAATTTTTGTTTATTTGATGATTGGCAGCGGCGAAATTGCAATGCTGAGATTCACATGGCATGTAGCATTAATGCATATTTAAATATTAGGCAATAAATAGAACATCCACATACATCAAAAGATCTGGGAAACTTGCACATCCTTGTCAATCTTACAGAAAGAGCAGTACAGCTATAGGCACTTGGCAGCATGAACTAATAGTGTCCTTCAATTTGACATTTTTTTTATAATAAAAAAACTCCCATTTTTAACAGTTAGCCTGTGTGATGACTGAAAGCTTTTAAAATGTGAGATAGCGTACCAAACATGCAATGAAACAAATGCATAATGTAGAATACCTGCATCATACATGCAAGGGAAATTCACTCAGTTTTGCTCATATTACAAGGGAGAGAAATCTATTATTACAGGACATTTGAATTACCCCCCATTCTCAATATACTGATAACAAACTAGATGTATATATAGGAATGTTCAGCAGTATTTTTCTCTTCAATCTAGTTTTGGATGAAGTAAATTGCAACAAAAAAAAAATTACAACAATTAAAAAAAATATTAAAAAACCCCACACAGAAAAGAAAAACTGATATATTGTTCTTGTGTAATAATAAATATGTCCCTTTAAATAAAGGATCACTACTATTAATGTTTCCTAGGAATGCTCTCACGAGTCAAACACAACAATGAGTGTGCGAGTTCCGCAGAAGCTTTGATCACCATCCAAACTGATAAATACTTGTGATAAATTGAATACTAATTATATGTTAGCTAACTAGCATACAATTATATCTGTACATACAAAAGGCATATACACAACACACACAACAAGATAATGACATTTATCATGTGACAAGGTGGAGTCCAGACACTATAGTCAAACATAATTCAAGCCCAACAATTCAAGTCAGATTTATGGAGTCATCAATGAAATTTGGCAAGTGTGTGGATAGATCAATTAGGTCAATATGATAATGATGTTACAATTTCCATCACAATTGTTGTTGCAATTCAAGGTACAACCATATTTACAACAGCAAATTGTCAAAAGTGCAGAACCCTACCTGTGATCACATGATCTGTCACTGCACATTATTTCTGCAGATATGTTTTACATAGTTTGCTTTAAATTAAAAAAACAATAGAATGAACTACACAAACTCTGCATTGCTGCAATTTGGAGGTTTACCACAATTTTTTTTAAAGCCACTTTATAAATACATGTACAATAGCTGCCACTGCACATAAATTTACCTTGTTAATCAAATAACATCTTGGATAATTCAAACCATCATAGCTGAAAACATGGTAACTTATCAACTGAGATGACTTTCCAAAATTCTAGCAACTTTGTCTTCAAGTCGGAGCTTACAAAAATGAAATTTCTTTTATTCAACCTGTGCAAATAATCACAACATGATAACATACTGTATATATATTCACTGCAAACAAGAAAATCCTGACCTGCTGTAGCATAATCCACCAGGAGATCAGAGTCTATGTTGTTTGTTCTACTGATTATCAAAAGCAAACAGCACTGTTGCAGATCTGCCCGCACATTATGCAACAGCATAATTGGGTCTGTACAGTCAGAACTTGACTTATAAGCAAGTATAGATGGTAGTGTTTTTTACATGGTTACCTTTTCCCCAATTGTTCTTCAGTGCATGACAGAGTTCTCTGCTAGTTTCCAGTGATTTCCTCATTTTGACACTATCACTCCATCAAAGTATTTTTGTGGTGGATTAGGGCATAAAAACCATGAGATATTCTGATTGGGACTGTCAGCAAAGTATATACTGGCAGTCCTGGTTCTATGTTGTTTGCAGCTGGATGCATGTTACTGACATGGAAATATGGTATTAACAAATATTTTGTCTATGTTCAAATTATGTGCTGAACACCATGATGTTGCTTATGTATTCTAGTTATACAACACTTTTATGATGGTCCAACCAAACCAGATCCATGGTGACTCAGTGGTTAGCATGGTGGACTTCTAACTGAAATAATGCCTTTTTGAATCCTATGGCTATGATGATCCTTGGGCAAGGCACTTTACTCCAATTGCCTGGGCACTAAATAACCTATTTGTGTTCCAGTGCCATAAAGTATCAAACCAATCAACACAAACCTTACTAATACATAATATAATACCAAAATTAGGAGAAACGGACACTGCCTCCAAAATGCACTAGCAACAGTGCTTGATCTGACTTCAAGAAAAGAAATATTGTGACCTGTAACTAAGCAAGATGTATTTGGACACCTTCAAAACCATAATACATTATCTTGTTTTTGTTTTCAAACTCAGACGTCATATTAACAATCTTCCATAACCTTCAACTGTTATAAAAAATATTGGTCATAATTTTTCTTTTCTGTGTTACATATTCAACATAAAATAGAAAAACAAATGTGCCAAATGTTGTAGATGTTTTTTTATATCATATCCTTTGAATTTAATGTTTACAACTAGTATAAAGATCCAAAACAAACAATCTTTTGCAAATGCAGATAATTTTGTAAATATCATTATAAGAATCCTTACTCATGTAATGCATAAAATTATGCAAGAGACAGTGTATCTATGGAATGGACACATCTTTTTTTAAATCATTTCACAAAAGCCTAAAAAATTTCAAATCTAGTAATGTCAAAATGTACAAATTCGTCTTTATAATTGACTGGTATGGTATGACAAACTCTAAACCTTTGGGCATCACATATAAAAGTGCTGGTTAAAAAAAAACAACTGAAAAAAGTCTTGTACAACAAAATCTATAACACTGCAAACAAAACTTGTTCCTTATCTAGGCCTTATCTCACTCTTTCTTCACTCCTATGGTGAAAAAGCACACATTAATATAAAAAATCCTACCTACACAAATATAAATTAATATGGAATTTTATATTAATACTATGAAGGCTTCATGCAAACCCACAGCAAACAATAAAATGAAGAAACCATCCAAAATGAATGCTAGTACACTTAAGTACAATAAATAGATTGGCATTATATTATTTACATCATGTCTTGGAAAGAGCAACATTCAGTGTTACACTGACATAAAACCAGTCTTGTGAGAGTTTATAAAACCATTTAAGTATTGCTGTGACAGAAAACCAAGTCTTGTAAATAGCACATTCAACTCACCTCTTTCTATCTGTTTCAAGCTGAATTAGCAAACCCATAACCTGGCCTGAATATCACCACCATATCCTAAAGATTCTGACATCTGATTGGTCAGTCATAATTATTTAAAATTTAAACCTTATATATTGCTGGATTTTAAACTTGAGTTTAACAGACCTTCACCAATATAATCAAATAGTTGAAAGTCCAGAATTAAGACAAATATTAAACTACAACTAAGATTACGCCTAATCAGATTGTTTCAATAGCTTTACAGTTATGGGGCGAATGTTAATCTGAAAACACGTTTGTTGCATGGTCAATTTATAAGGCTAATTTTCACTTATCCAATTTATACATAATTAGAAAGCAACTGTCCCAAAGCTTGTAATGTTAAAATAAAGCAGCACATTCAGCCCTAAGATGATACCATGTGACCAAGCAAGTCATGCAATTATATTGAGGAAATTTTATGCAATGTTGGAGTATCAAGCTTTATGGAGAAAAAAAACAAGACATATTTTTTACACTGTTATGGGTTCAAGCAATCAAAAATCTCTAAAAAATGTATTGGTTTGGGTGCATTTTCCTGTGCCATTCTTAGACCGAAATAAGGGTCTGCAGAGAAAATTAGTGAGGGAAAATATTCCTTGTCACCAACTGTCAAGAAAATAACAAGTGAATGAGGATTTAAAATTTTAAATTTGCAGCGGGTGAATATTATGGACTCCTCTTATCAACTCTATAAATGAGTGCATTTTGTTGAGTAGACACTTTTCCAGAGTGATACAATTATTAAAATCATGATGGTTTTATCAAGTAAAAAGACCAACAGCTGATTTACAGAAGGCCAGATACTGATAATTCTTTCACATGATTGTTATTGCAATTATTAATGCTCCACAAACATTCTTTTTCATGATTTATTATAACAAGTTGCAACCGCAACATTTCAAGTCCAATATCTCTCCCAGAATTCACAGTGCTACGATTAAATTTAGACATGAAGTGACATCAGATCTATACCATTATGATCAAGACATTTCAACTGGAATTCCTTGCATTTAATTTTTGGAAAAATTACAGAGAGGCAGTAACAGGACAATGGATGAGTTATGAGTTTCATTCCAACTTTTCAGGCATACAGGAATAAAAGAATTCTTTTTTAAATTCACATGCCCTCCCATGCAATTTAAGTGACATTGGAAAGGTCTGTGCTTAATACGCTACAGGAATAAATCTGTGACAATATGACATTCCTAGCATGGGCTTATATTTCTTCATATATTCAGCCCGATATATTGGTTCACAAAACTTGACAGTTAACAGTCCTATATCAATATAAAACTTGTTAGATAACAGTCCTATGTCAGTATAAAGTTTGTCAGATAACAGTCCTATGTCAGTATAAAGTTTGTCAGATAACAGTCCTATGTCAGTAGAAAATAAGTCAGTTAACAGTCTTATGTCAGTATAAAACTGAAGGTGTTGGCTGCATCATGTATACTATGATATAAATGCACACAATTACAAACACAATGATAAAACCACGTGGGTCCTCTTCATAACTAAATTAGAATAATAGTCTATTTATTTTAGTGAAAAATGGTCCACTGTCAACCTAAGGGTATTTTTTTAACCCTTTTTATTTGTTACATGTGATATAGTAAAATTCTTCATCTATATCTGTTCTTTTTTTAACAAACATGTAAAGAGTGCAACCACATTTATCTGTGATAATATTAAGGAATGATTGCTTTACCAACTGACTAGAGTCTGCCCCCAAAAATCCATTACAAAATCTCTGTTAATACTAGCACATCACTATAGTGTTACAAAGATCTTACTCACGAAATTGTCTACATAGCAAAATCTTACAATCAATTTCCCATCATACCAGTCTACACATGGTAAAAGCTTTTGATTCAGCTGTATATAATCACAGGACTTGTGGTACTAAAGATATGGATGAGAACCAGTCTAAAAATGAGTGAACATAAGAAGTAGTATATATGTGTTTATCTGACCAGGACTGGTTGATAATAAAAGCAAGATTTTAGCAAAAAAATCTTTTGAGAGCTTATCCTAGTTGCAACTGAAGAAAAAAAAAATGGGACTTTGATTTATTGATGAAATTTCAATCCTTTCCTAGACTTGAGTTTGGGAAACTCATCACTGAAATTAGCACCTGACTTTTAGGTATAGAACTGAAAACGTTTCAAACACATGTAGATCCAGAAAATGCCACAGCTCATGTGGTTTTCTCAACATAAAAATTGTCAGTAAGGATGTGTCTAAACTGATAAATATAGATTTGATCACAAGCTAATCTTCAGAAATTTAAAGCTTTGAAATTTTACTATCATGATGTTTGCATAGGTTTACTATGGGAGTTGTATTAGTATCACAAGTCGTACAATCACCAACACAAAACATTACAATCGAGCTTATGTAATAAACAAATTGGTATGAACTTAGACAATGAGAAAACTGTGAAATCTTCAGTCAGTCCCCATTTAACTTTGCATCTGTGATAACCAAGTCAAAGTATTTCAGTTTGATCATCAAAAAGCCCTTTGAAGGGACTGATGCTCTAATGTCCTAAATGAATTTCCAGGAATTCAAGACCACTTATAATTTTTAAACACTAAGCATTGAAATACTCTCTGAAAATCTTGGGCAATATTTTCAAATTAGTTGCTGTGGCAGCTGCATTAAATGTAAGATTAGCGCTACTTTCATATAAGACAAATTGGACATCGTTAGACTGGACTCTTGGTGACAACCCATGTTGATATGTAAATCCATTCAGGATAATTGTTGACAAGATTTTCAAATGTTTTATTGTGGTAGCCATATTTGAGGTCAGTTTGGCTCCATTATGATTCAGGACCAACTAGATATCGTAATTAGTTCTCTGATGAAAACACCATGTTGATATAACTTCCATTTAATGCCATCCCATTTAAACATGATGATACCCCGGGAAGATAGTTCTTTAAAAATATCTGCGTATTCTCTTTACTCCGATGAGTGCATATGAAAATAATATAAAATTCTAAATTGCATCTATGGGTCACTAATCAATGTTGAAAGTGCCTTCATCTGGACCAAAGTAGGCTTTACTGGAACAACCTTTCTCAGGAGTTAGCAATAACAAGACTTTCAAGATGGCTGCCATAGTGGCTATACTGGGTGCCAGACTGGCCCTATTTTCATTCACTACCAACTAAACATAATCAGTAGCCTTTTGGTGAAAACCCAGTGTTGATATGATTTTCTATCTAGAAGGAGGAATGCTATAATTTTCAAGATGGTGGCCACAGATATCAGATCGGCACAATTTTTATTTAACACCAACTACACACCATTAGAAATTTTCCAATGAAAACTCGTTGATGATATGTCTATTCAGGAGAAGCGGCAATAAAAAGATTTTCAAGATGGTTAATGTGGTGGCAATACTGAATGTCAGATTGACACCATTTTCATATAGGTCCAACTAGACATCATAATAAGTCTTTTAGTGAAAACCCCATGCTGATATAAATCATCCATTCTTGAACAGTGATAATAAGATTTTCAAGATGACCACTGTAGTGGTCATATTGGATGCCCAATCAGATATTATATGAGGCGAAAACTATGTTGGTATGACTTCCTGTTCAGGAGGAGAACCAATAAGCTTAACAAGATGACTGCCATATTGGACATCAGATCGGCCCTATTTTAAATCAGGACCAACTAGGCATCAAATGAAGTTTTTTTTTAGTGAAACCTCAATGTGTATATGACCATCAACTCAAGAAGAGCCTCAATAACAAAACTTTCAAGATGGCCAACATTCTGGCTGTACTTGATGCCTAAGCGGAACCATTTTCATTTAGGACTAACTGCACATCAGAAGAAGTCTTGTTGTGAAAACCCATTTCGATATGACATTCCATTCAGGAGTAAGATTTTAATGATAGTTGTAGTCATATTGGACATTAGATCAGCATTTAGGACCAACTAGACATCACAAGTCTTTCAGTGAAAACCCCATGTTGATATGACTATCAAGTAAAGTAGCAATAACAAGATTCACAAGATGGCTGATTTGGTGGCCATACTGGATGTCTGAGCAGCACCATTTTCATTTAGGACCAACTAGACTTTAGGATGAATGTGTGTGTGTGTGAAGTTTTATGGCAATCCTCCATGTAGGAGGAGTAGCAATAACAAACTTGTGCTAAGTGACATAAAGATCCCATAAGTTCTTGTAGCCTTTGAGCAGAAGAGCTAAAACTTCAGATTGTGTATATCCAGTATTTTCCAGCAAGAAAAGCTGTTTGAACAAACTGACCTGTTAACAATTCTCAGTCAAATGTTATTAATCAATAATCCCAGCTAACAGCTGATCAAATAGATTGTGAGACAAATGACAGCTGTTATAAAATTACATCTGTATTGCTTGTTTTAAGACCTCACTGAATCGACTCCGATGCCTGGACATTTCTATGTAATGTACAAATTTATCTTGCAATAATTGTCACACATTTTAAAAAGTAAATGAACAGTGCTGTTCAATTATGTATGCAAATTTTCATGAGAAATATATAATTTTCAATAAATTGATCACTAATGAGTAGAAGGAACATGGTACTCAATCATTCAATTATCATGCCAATATCAAGTCTGAAAGGTACATAGAGATATGTAGCAGGATTTGATGACATTTGCTTTAATCTGAGATGAAATAAACACTAAAATCTTACAAGATTATATTTTGTTATATAAAAGATGCTTAAGCAGAGAAAGTGAGAATTGAATTTGGCAAGCAAAAATCTAAGTTTTATTTGCCCATATAGAAATACGATTCCAAACAAATTCTGAAGGCCTCATTATACCTTGCTTCGTAAAGAGCACCCAAATAATATAATCATAAATACTAGTCTTCATTTTATATTTTATCATAAGTTTTAACAACCAGATGTTCAGAAATGTTGGCAAGTACAACAAAATCAGTACTTTGCTACTATGAAGTCTACACAAATTTTTATTTGCAAAATTCTAATTACTCTCTTTTTGGCTACTGTTATTGTGTTCAGCGGGAAATGGCTATTAAAAGCGAGACTACAGTTCTAGTAATCAATGTGGAAGACCAAAAATAAGAAACGAACATCTTTCAAAATCAAAATGGCCTCAAAGAGCTACACTGTCTGACATCGTTTTGCCAGAAAACATCACAGCATTATATCCCTTCTTTTTTTAAACTGCCATAAATGAATGCTTTATAAAATGTTTATAACTAAGAAAAATGGCAAACACTGAATGAAAATGATAAAATAATGGATGATGTTGAAAATATCGATACTTACAGCACATGCTGGGGATTTTCACCGGTTGGACTTTTTTGTTTTTCTCAGGGACTGGATTTAAAGACTACATTGGTTCCCCTATATGATGAGATTATATAATACACTGGACATTCCTCTGTAGCTTATCAACTATTTTCAAAACTAATTATTCATAAAGCCACAATCTTTTTTGAAGGACATAATAAAAAATTCAAACTAAACAAACAAATGTACCATTTAAAACTAATCATTACTTTAAAAAATACTGAAAAATAAAGGACCCCCCCCCCAAACAATTGTGTCTGTAAGACCAAGGCTATGCTTCAGATTTTTTCTACACATGCAGCTGCTTTCTGCTGGTGTGACTAGATTGAAGAAACAGTTCAGTGCCAGAGCTAGTACAATAGGAATGATAGTGATATGGTATGCTGCCCTTTTAGTAAGTAAATACCTCAACAGAACTGAGCCACAATGGCCAAAACAGAAACATAGATCTGTCATGTGTTTATATAAACCAGCAAGTCAAAAACAAAATATATGCTGTATCAGTCTGGTATGACCATAATTCTCCAATAATATACACTATGCCAGTCTGGTATGACTATATTTATCCCATAATATACACTATGCCAGTCTGGTATGACCATAACCATCACATAATATATACTATGCCAGATTAGTATGACCATAATTTTCCCATAATAAGCCCATCACATACTTTGACAGAATTTTAGCCGGTTTTTAGAAATGTTAAAGCTTTATCCACACATAAACCATACCCCCATTTTTTTCCAATAATATATCAGACAGGACTCATGAGATAATCATCAGAGTTTTATTCCAATCAACAATGAAACAAGGACCTTTAATCTGCCATGTTCCATAAGGATTCTTTAATGTAAGCAATCGTAAACCAAACAAACTTTTTCTCCTATCTTAATAGGTGCCAAAGTTTTGAGAAATGCAAATTAAACCAGATAAATACCTTTCTATAATGTTTGCAGAACAAATTTAACATCTGCTTTATGGCAGGAAATGTGAACTAGAGCTATAATACTGTCCCAAACATGTACTTAAGTTGGCTCTCAAATATACCATATTTGCTCAAATACCACATCCAACTGTAAAAAGTGCAGACCAATATCTGCCAACACATGATGCACTGAGCGATCAGGGTCTCTCTCAGCCACTCTTTCTGCTTACCATATGTACTTGCTTACAAGTCAAACTGCAAACAACAAAGATCCTGATCTGCCATAGTATAATGCACCTGTAGATCAGGGTCTATGTTGTTTGTTCTAATGACTACCCCTATAAAATTACACAGACCCAGATCTGCTGGCGCATTATGCAATGTCAGATCTGGGTCTGTGCAGTTGGATTTATCTTATAAGTATATACAGTATGATTTCAAGCAAATAGCATAGAGCCTGACTTACTGGTGCATTATTTATTGGCAGATATGAGTCTATGCCAATCAGTGGATGTGTGTGTTGTATACAATAATATGGAAACTCAGGATTAGAATTTACTTTGATAATCTGAACTGCTCATAATTTTAGAGCTTTTTAAAACTCAGCAGTCATAAATATCACTGATATTCAAAAAGGTCAGTTTTCATGGTTTAAAACCATACTGTATAACACAAAAGCGGAAACATTCTTTATGCACAATGAATTTGATAAAACAGAATAATTATTTACTTGTGAATGGCAAAAAGAAGAGATGGATCTACACTTTGGAGTGTTGTGGTGTAAAATAAAATAGTTTTTGGAACTTGAATAAAATTGCACAGTGTAATTCCAGAACTAAGAAATAACCTCTAGTGAAACTACGGTATGTCATTTCATTTTAAAATTTGCTTTTCTATTTGTGTAAGATCAATTGCCATTTGTCATTTAGTTGTATTAGCATCTATAATGTATAGTTACAAGAACTAATTGAAATTCAGTAAACAGTATTGCAAATCTGTGAAAATCTTTCCCATCATTACATTTGTACATTATGTGTATGACTTTAAAATGGTTTCCATAGGTATATGCAAAACAAAAACAAGCATATGCAGTGAATACATACAGGCTAAAGTAATGCAGTCCAGAAAGACACACTTAACACGTATCCATGCACTGTATGAATTCAAATACAAACAGCACAGGTCCCAATCTGTCATTACCTATTTCACCAGTAGATCAGGTTCCATGCTTTTCACTCAATATTACACAGACAAACAGTACTGAATCAGATCTTCTGGTGCATTCTGCAAACTTAGATAGATCCAAGCTTACATTTTACAGCACTGATAGAACTTTAGTAAAATGGTATTACTATGGTGGTAAGTGAAACTGTACCTTATGCATTACTTTGGCCCTGTGTATTACAAATTCCTATTTTTGTGACACTACAATTTAAATATAATGTTACTTTCTTGACCTTCTCATTTGTTTATTATGCAATGAACACAAAAATGTATAAATATTATGAACTGATTCAAACTACGTGAGACACACTGATGCAAACATCTAGTCAAAATATAAACCAACCAGTCTGATTTGGCTGATATCAATAAAGAGCTGCATAGAAGACTTTCTTGCAACTTGGTCATTTAAAAAAATAGACAAGACACAAACACACAAATTTATATCCTACATGGTCTATGTTTCTGGAATGATTAACACACTGTCATGAATATTGGAAAGCAAACATAAACTAAAACTAGGATAACTTCTACTTCATTCACACTAAAATAAATATTAATAAATTAAATAATACAAAAATTGCTAACTGATCCAAGTCTTCTAGTTTCCTGACTTTCATACTGACTTAGTTTGATGGACTAATTAATTGAATTCATCACTACATTGAAAGCCTTGTTACTGTGGTATCTCACTATAAAATTTCTTGGCAAAACACAACTTCTCATTGTAACAAAGGTCTTCAGTAAAGTATGGCTCATTATGTAACACATGCCCTCAATAAAATACAACTCCTCCTCCTGTAACATAGTTCAAGCACAGGCCACTTTGAATTGGCTTAATTCAGTTCTATAATAGTTATTTGTTTCATTTCAACTAATTTTAGTTCTTGGCTGGTGAGAACCATTATAACATGGTTACACATCGTAAAATACCATTACGTTCTGTGTACAATGCATCATATTATGACACATACTCATAAAAAAAACATTATAATGAAAAAGTTCTGTATTGGTGTTCATTCCCTTATCCCAGCCTGCCTTTTGTGAAAACTTGTTCATTGCATAACAAGCATTTGGCGATTGATCTACCACAATTAAAGATCAATATTGCCATCAATGACTAGATTTTTCCGACTAATTTTTACCACAGGTTTTGAACAGATCCTTTCTCTTAATGGTTACAATGATAGTTTCAGGAGTCCAAGATTTGCATAGTGTAACATATTACAATGAAACCTGTCAATAATGGACAATCAAGTGACTATTAAATTTTGTCCTTTATTGAGAGGTGTCCACTGCATACAGGCTGAATAATACCAGGAAATGGGTTTCTTATACATTGCCCAGTATAAGACATTGTGTTTTTATTTAAGGGGTTTGTTACAAAAAGTTTACTGAACTTTTTATTGTTTTTCAATTATGAACTGAAGATCACAGAAATGATGCATTGTAAATTATGTCTCTTCACAGACATAGTTTCATCCAACTGAATCAGGCAACAGAAATTAATACATTTACTGAAATGGTAATCCAAAAAAGTTAAACTTTTGAAGAAAACTGATTTCTACATTTGGAAAGTTGCTTTTTGTTTAACAAAACAGTGAAGTCTCAATCTTTTTAAAAAATATTCAGTTTGTGCATGTGTTTAATATATCCAGTAATCATTACAATATTTCTCCTATTAGAAGTGCAAGGGCCCACTGTAAGAATTATTTGAAAATGGGGATGCAATATACCATCAAACATGGCTTTCTTAAACACATGTTCATGGAACAAGAATATATAAAATCTGATCAAAATACAGAACTTAAATAACATGTAACACCATGTATGCCTTCAACATTCTTTGTGGGGAATAAAAAGGCCATATTTGTGTAAAAGTGAGGGGATCGATTTACTCTCAGGTAAGGGCCTGAGAGGAATAGATAGCATTTTATCTAGACCTTTTCGTAATTCCAATATTCTTTAGATTCAGCCCAAAACAATGACTAAGATCACTGTTAATACAATAAAAATATACTGAAATGTGTGTATCCTAAGCTTCTATTCTGAAATACTGTAAGCTCATATGGACTACATAAGCTCTTTGCTTATCTGGAGAGTACATGATATTCTTAGTTTTAAAAGCATTTGGAACCAACTGCATTTTAAATATTGACTGATTCAATTTGCTTAGAATGAAAGGAAACAATATCTGGTGGCTAGTTTGAATGTAAAATTTACAAATTATTTACAAAAATGTAATCAAATATCAAGAATACCATAAACCAAATGCAAAAGTCTTTGTCACATTCAGATGAAGCAAACTAGAAAACCCTTTTATAATACAGAACCATAAATGTATAGGAGATGAAAAATAAAAATAGGTTACCTACCTTGGAATAAAAATTGGAAATAGACAAATGACTAATACTAGCTTGTTACAAGGCACAGCACACATCTGAAGCAATTAGAGTCAACATTCATTAACACAATATGCATTACAATGGAATATTTCAGTTCCAAAAGAAAAATGACAGAAACAAAGATAAATCTTATCTTTATATTAAAATATTATGATTCTGACTGACAATAATTTCCCAGTAACAAGCAAACACATTTCCTTCTACTTTATTATTCTTTACAATGACATTGTCATTCCACATAACATCTTATCTTTATATTAAAATATTATGATTCTGACTGACAATAATTTCCCAGTAACAAGCAAACACATTTCCTTCTACTTTATTATTCTTTACAATGACATTGTCATTCCACATAACTTTACTGTCACAAATAATAAACAGATGACAACATGTAAACATTTTTAGAAATATGCATTTTAGCTGTAGGAAAATACATATATGAGATTTAAAAATAGGTACAATATTATTTATATGAAGAACAGATTTATATTTTGACTCAATCTTCATATGTTGGTTTGATAAAGAAGATAGCTCATCTTTAATTAACTGAAGGCATGGTCTTTATACTGACAGACTCAATACTACAATAAATGTCTGGAAACAAATGTGGTCATTGTTAAAAACGCTGACAGTATTTCAAAGGTCTGAAAATAAATGTTATTTACATGTCAAGGTGTTCAATACTTTTCTTACATCATGTAGTATCATATCGACTGCACTCTGCAAATTCTTTTTTTTCTTCTGAGAAAGGACACAGTTTATTGCAAACAGGTAACATGGAGTTTGTTAGGCAAGCATACATTTTAATGCAGGACAAAGCAATGGAATTGTTTTTGCATGATAGTTTTAAGAAAAAAAGACAACTATTAATTGC
This sequence comes from Sinohyriopsis cumingii, assembly GCA_028554795.2. NCBI lineage: Eukaryota > Metazoa > Mollusca > Bivalvia > Unionida > Unionidae > Sinohyriopsis > Sinohyriopsis cumingii. Next base: position 53,524,274 of record CM068826.1, read on the forward strand.
ATAAAAAGTTTGGAAGACTTCAAAATTATTTCCAAGCCTTTTAATGACTAAGAATGCCAATTAAGCATTTGTCAAATAATCTTTACCTAATAGTTCATATTTAGTATTTAGAAACGTTTTCCAAAATTTTTGAGTCTGAATAAAAAATGTAATTACCATCACTGGCAATATGCTAAATGCAAGAATTTTAAATTTCCTACAGTTTTATATATTAAATTAAAAAAGAAATAAAAAATATGAATTTTACAGATATTTCTATGTCAAAGTCAAAAGCAAGTGAACTATTATTACATTCAGCACCTGTGTAACTATAGGAAACAAAACGTACTATACTATTTCAGGTCAAAAAATAATGACAAGATGATAAAAACTGTATAAAATCTTACAACAAAGCAAAATTGTCATTGAATAAAATAAGACTAAATGTAAAATTGGAAAGCACCCTTGTTATCATGTGGGTATCTAGAATCACGGTTGACATACAACACAGTATGCAAGTCACATGAATATTGAGAAATTATGTGCATTTGATACAAAATGGATCTCAAATGCTAAAATGGCACATTTCTTCACAACAACTGCTAAATAGCACCGAATAATCTATAGAACTTGTGGAATCTTGTAATAATTTGAATATAAACTTTAAAGCAGGACACAATTATCAAATTACATTTAGACAATAAACTTGTACCCCCCCTACACACGGTGATTCATGTTTAAATATGTAATAGAACTCAGCACAGAAAAGAGCGCCTTTCAAGTGCGGAGGCTTTTCAGCTTGATAAGCCTTGAAACCAGGGCGTACGATTAAATCTTCTTGGTGTCAAATATCAACATAATAAAATTTGCAGTTGCAGAAATTCACTATCATATAAAGATCCAGCCTCTTATTCTTCCTTTTCTATTTCAAAGTATTCTACTTTCTCCCAGGATCTTTTTCCGCCAAACAGATTTGTACTTATTGATATACCTTTCTATTACTCAATTATGAATTCTTTATCGTAGGCTCAGCTGGTCACTGCTGATTTCATTTTTCACTGCCAAATTTTGTTTGATTACAACTCTCAACATTTTTTCCTTTCAAATAAAGGCGATATTCGACATCACAGAAAGTATGAAAATGAAGGTTAGGTCTCATATGGTCAGTATGTTTTTTGCATTCCTTGATTAATTTCCTCTGGAAATGTGATCATGAAACCCTGTCCTATTAATTCTTTCACTCATCATTCAAATTAAAGATTTCATATTTATTAAAGTGAAAAATGTCACTCCGAACAATCTCTTACTTACAAGAACACACCTTTAAAAAACATTATATCTTTTATCTGAGACTCTACAAAAACAATAAGTAGGTCAGGAATGCCAAAGGTCAAACTTTTCTATTGGTACCTCTCAGACAGTTAGTTATTCTCAGTTCTAATTAGACTGGGTGATAATGAAACATCAAATATAAGACATTTAATTATATATATATAAAAGAGTAGTTATCTGAGGAAAAGACTAGTAGCTAATTTGTTTTTAACTGGAAACATTGTGACAAAAAAAAGCTTATGGCAAAACAAAACTTAGAAGAACCAATTTGGAAGCAGCACATATGATGCAAAATTACTCATTTTATTTCATTGCAAAAACCTTAAATCAAACCTCTAACAATAAATAAATAAAACAAAAATCAAACAAGCTGGCAGAATTGCATAATATATCGAAACATAATATTTACTCATGACAATTTCATACCTATATTCATTTTATTAATAAATTACTCAGTTAAAAGTCTTACCTCTCTAAATAAAACTAATAACTAAAAAAAACTCATTCAAAAATGGGATGAAAAGAAATGATTTTTAAGTTTATCAATTATGTACCCTACATGTCAAATGAACTTTCTCGTTCCTCACAAGTAGACGTACGTTGTAGGGTCAAGCACGACTGATTATAACTTTAAAAAACAGCAATGTTTATGATATTTTCTCAATTATTTCCCATCATTCTACTCCATAGATAAAAACATTTCCATGAGTTGAAACATATATCCAAAATAAAGATAGTGTTTCTTATGAATAAATAAAAAGATGAGTTTGTTAGAACAATAAAAACAATATTTACTGCATAAAGTACACATTTTTATTACTTAAGCTTGCAAACGCACAATAAATATGAAGTGATATGTTCCCATCATCATAAAACCTTTCCAAATAAAGCATAGATTGACATGAGAGCAATTAGGTCAAAAGGTCAAAGGTTTCTGCATAGAGGTCATGGGCAAAGCTGATCTGTCCCTTAAGACTACCCAGCATCCTCCTGTGTTCCACACCCAGCTCTCGCAGACTAGAAATACTCATAAGAAGGCGGGGAAAGAGTCCTGTCTCCTCGGGATGGCTGGCACTGACTTGATTTTGCAATGCTTGGATTAATAACTCCTGTAGCTTACTCACTTTATCACGATTTTTCAGCCCTTGCCGATCTAAAAAAGAAAAAAAGTGTCATAATCTTCTTCCATTAATGTGCTGGGTTCCTCTGGAGCATACATGCACCTATCTAGATGGGCATTTCCAATACGATGTTTCAAACTAATTTTTGACCATGGTTATTGGATAGAATGCAAAAGCAAAATTGTGATTTCTTAAAATTCTCAGATCTTATTTGTGAAAATGGGAGAACTGATATGTAACTTTTACAATACTACCAGTGAAAATGTATAACCATTTATTTCTGAAACCACATGTTAGTTATGCAAGAAAATATCAGAAGTCAAATCAGTTAATACATCTTCATACCACAGTGCAATAAATATAATACTGGGTGAAAGTCACAGACTTTGAGAACATTTGGAGTGATAGCAGTACATAATTCATGCATCAGTTAATTCTCTAATTAACCACTGTAGACAGAACTCACATGAAAAACATGCAGAATGCAGTACACTTAGTTCACATTTACAATATTCCCTTAACCTGCCAGGATAACATATCACAGCAAACTATAATACAGAAGGTTTACCACTGAATATATTTAGTCCTACTTCCAACTGCCTTAGTCACAATGGGACTTCTGATTATATAGGTCAAGCAGAGATGAATCTATGTAAGCGTAAATACAAATACTTAACTCATGTTAATAAAGCATAACATGGAGCTCACAGTGACCTTTTTGGGCACTGTAGTACTATAAATGCATTATCAATTTTCATTACTGGAATATAAATAATATTCAAGAAATTAACTTTTAACAAAAAATTTTAACAAAGTCACCTGGCATGAAATATTGATCGCAGAGACTTCTATAAACAAAACTAATTTTGAATTTATTAAAGATGCATCCACTCACCAAGTTTCACAATTCTTGGAAGGACAGTATGCATGTAACATGCCAAAAACTATTCTGATATTAGCTAAATGCAAAACTTACCCACAGTCAGTAAAAGATTAAATATAAGTCACATTGAGCCTCTTTTGTTGAAATAGTGTTGTAGTAATTGAGATTTATATGATCATCAATTTCAAATTTACTGCAAGAACAATTCTGAGATATGAACAAATAAAACATTTACTCCAAGTCAACATAAAACATGGTTGATACTGACTACTGAAAGATTGGGGTAGTCCTTATAAAGACACGTCACCAAGTTTCATAATTTTATATAAGATAGTATAAATAAAGCAATCTAACAATGTGTGGTTATGAGCCAAATATAACAACTTAACCTAAGCAAAATGAGAAACATGGGTCACGGTGACCCTTTTCAGCTGAGTGTGGTACTAAAAATGATATATAAATTGACCTAGTTTAAAGGGGTAAAGCAATAACAGTAAAAAAAAAGTACAATTAACTTTAAATCCATGAAATGTGAATCATGGGTCACAGTGACATACTATTATGATGAAGGTGTCACATGTATCAAGATACATCCTCATGCCATGTTTTATGATGGCAGATATAGCAGTATTGTACAACAATGTGGTTATGAGCTAAATGCAGTAATACATGCCAGTAAAAGAGGAAATATAGGTCACAATAAGCCTCTTTTCTTGTAAGAAAATGGTACATAGAGGAATGCATAGCATCATCTAGTTTGATGATTTTGGCACAACCAATCATCTGCTTGATGATTCTGGCACAACCAATCATCTGTCTTGATGATTCTGGTACAAACAGTGCTTGAGACAGAAACCAAGGCAGTGAAGCATGAAGTATGGGTAGCACTGACCAACTTATATGATGAAAAAGTACTCATTAAATACATCCACTCACCAAATTTCATCATCTAAGTATAACAGCATGCATACAGGATCCTAAAACAAAACTATCTGGTGTTTGAGCTAAATCCCAATTATGCATCTTAAGAAAGTGAAATGTGAAATGAAAGTCAGTTACTTTTTTTGCATCAAGGATGAGGTACAGATAGAGATGAATACAATCATCCAGTTTGATGTTTCTAGCATAAACAGAGCATGATAAGTAAACCTCACATACCATATTAAGTGAAGCACTCATCAGATGCATCTCTTCATGAACTTCCATGAAATCCAGGTGAAACATTTTATATCTAACGGGTCCTAAAATCCTATTTGGTCATGAGCTAAATGCAAACATCACCTAAACCAGTAAATGCATGAAATATATGCCAGCGACCTACATATGTGATGAGGGCGTAGCACTCATCAATCAGGGTTCATAGTGAACTCTGAATGATAAATTCAAAGACTTTTCCCAAACTTTCAAAGACCACAAACACAGATTTCCAAAACTTATTTTTGCTAAAATTTTGTATTCAGGTTACATGAGAAAACAACGAATGCAAAATACTACAATATTGTTTAATGATGAAGTTCAAACTATTTAATTTCCTAAAATTGCTTTATAATGATCTGGAAGATAGGTTTACATTTATTGTTATTTCAGAAATATGTAACTTATGCCTCAGATTTAACACAAAATAAATTGTTCTCTTAACAGACATCAGCACTGCTTTAAATGCATTACTACAGTTGCTGTTTTTTCTCTTCAATCATTTTGGAAAGAAAAGCCACTGCTGTTAACTTTTCCTCTGCTCTTCTTCTAAGAGGGTTTGACAAGCACATTGAGTCCTTTTAACTCTGCTTCTTCTGCCTTCTGAACAGAGGAAGCATGTAGGCTGGCAACGTCAGCTTCAAGAGGCAGCTTTTTGGCTTAAGTTCTTCCACTTCATCATGGCTAACTCTTATTTCTTTCCTTTTCTGATTTTCTTACCCAGATAGGCAGGGTACTTCTGTCTTGCAGATGAGGCATATGTCATCATTTCACTGCTAATGATTATTTCCAAAGGTCCACCTGCTTTTCTCATTGTGTCAATGATTAGCCTTTGAGCTCTGAGGCTTTCTCTGTTGAGGTTCTCAACAGATACCTGTTTATTGACAGAAAATACTCTCTCTACTGTTGCCTGCCTATGTGACAACAACATTTTCTGGAGAACATTCCAAAGTTCAACATATTCCTTTCTATTGGAAAGGATGGAATAAAACACTTCATCAAGGCTGTCATCTGTTCTATTGAAGCATTTCAAGGGATGATTGTCCGATTGGATAACTTCATTCACTCATTTTCCATACTGAGTCAATATTAAATCACACTGGGACTCTACTTCTCTTCTTGCCTCACACATAATTCTGAGGACCCTGCAGAGTTTTGCTTCTCCCTTTTCCTTATCTGACAATGTACAAAATGCTTTTTATTTACATGTTTCATCCTCTTTCAGCCATTCCTTGTATTTCTCTTGTTCAAGCCAGATATCATTGAAAGAGCAAAGACCTGGCATTTTGAAACATGAGGTGAAACAAAACTGAAGATGCAAAGCGACTGAACAAATTTTGAATCCTTAAGCTGTGTTACTTTTGCGCATTTTCTACATAGAGTGCTTGTTCAATGCAACCAAAATTCAATTGGCTGAACAATGTTGTTAAAAAAAAATTTGTGAATTAGTGTAATGAACTTTCTGACTGACCAAAGCTGATGGACTTGTCCAATCAAATTGAATGATCCATCAAAAGAAAGAAACCAGGAAAACTGACTACATCCAGATCTAATGACCTTAGGCAATTTTATTTGTGATTATACTACTACTACTACTACTACTACTACTACTACTACTAATGATTTTGTATAGCACCTAATCTTTAGCTCTAAGCACTTTACATTAGATAACACCTAAAAACATATATAATGATATGATTACGAAAAACAAACACCATGAAATTAGAAGAAAAAAAATGTGCTGAAAATAGTTATGGTGCTGACTTACTTTGATGAAGGGTGTAGCCGGTTTGCTTTAATAAAGAGTGTATGTGTCACTGAAGTCACTGCCAAGGCCAACTTTGGATGGCCAAACAAATGCTCATTTGTTATTGTGGCGCAATGAAACTGAATGGGTCATCAAAAGAAAGAAACCAGGAAAACTCAACTATAGTCTGACTATACATTCCTGTTTGTTTGTACCCCCTATCGATTTCAGTAACAATAACATTTAATGTGATAAAAAGTGAACAGAACTAAGTCAATTGAATCACTGAGTTATAATTATACCCTGACTGTGACCAGAATGGCACTAATGCTGGCATCCCCTGCACCTTTCATGCTTAACGGACATACTAACATGGTGCCAAATTACGTACACTATAAGCTACTTTATTTCCATCAGACAACATGATGACGTAGTTCATCCTATTCAGTAACTGCCAGATAATTCCGTAAATTACCAAAATGTTGAGAGCTTGGAATTATATCCCTTTGTACAAATGAACACAGAAATAAAACCGCTTGTTAAATTCACGTGAAATGCAAATTTGTTGTTGTCGTTCTTTTCCTTTGCTTGATTTGACATTGTAAATATCAGAACCAGATGACATATGTATGTACATCTCTAGTCATGCACAAACCCCTTTGCTGAAAATGGACTTGTCCAGAAACTGGAAGTAGATCTCAAGCATGTCCATCTATTATACTGAAAACTTCCATAAAGCATGAAATGTGCAGATGATGATGGTGTTATGGCCACTCTACTCACAGTCAGGTTAGAAATGATAAATCAACGAATGAATTGACTAAGTTCCTTGCACTTTTTATCACATTAAAGGTTTTCATTATTTAAATTGGTAGTGGGGTATAAACAAATGGGTTGGTATAGCCAGACTATACATCCAAATCTAACAACCGTGGACAATTTTATTTGTGATTATAGAAAGAAATTAAATTTTGGGGGTTTATTTCAATTTTCAAAGACTTTTAAAGACCTCAGCGTAATCTGCTCGATTTTCCCCAAACTTTCATGGCCGTGAAACTGCTACCTCATTTTTCCCGACTCTCAAAGACCTTCAAGGACTGTATGAATCCTGTCAATATACATTTACTGACCAGGTCCCATGATTCCAGGTGAGGTATATCAGTATTCATACCGAGTGCTTAACACCTGAGCTAAATGCTGAAACTTAACCTAGAACCTGATGTACATACCTATCCGATCTCACCCATGTGTACACACCAGCAAGGTACTTACGCTCCTCTTCTGACAATCGTATACTCATTATTCCCACTATGAAAACAAAGTCATTTGGACAGCGTTCTTTTGCATACCAAGGCCCAGCAACGTGGAATGAATTGCCCACTGAACTTAGACACAAAGACACAGTGATCACATTCAAGAGTGCTCTCAAAACTCACTTATTTCGACTGCAAGAACAAACTTAAAGACCTAATAATGTTTCCTACCTGAAATATTCTCAGCATGTTTTTTATTTTTTAATGTTTTTCTAATTTCATGGTGTTTGTTTTTGTAATATTATATGTTTTTTATCTTATAGGTTTGTCTAATGTTGTAAAGCACTTAGAGCTTCTAAAGATTAGGTACTATACAAAGTCCTCATTATTATTATTATTACATATTTTGTTATATTAATTTAGTCCCCTCTTCTAGGATAAGTGCTATGAAACCCACTCAAAACTGTTGCCTATGACCCAGGAATATATGACTGGCTGACATTCAATGAGTGTATACATATGCATTTCTCTTTTTTATAGTGGTAAAATAAGGATATGTTGAACATTGTCCCTCATAATCCAAGCCTTGTATTCTCAATACTTTTTGAGCAAGGCACTCAAATGTAAATTCCAAACTTCACAATCAGATGATGTAATTAAGAGTATTCCTATATGACTAAAATTAAGTATCATATATAATGCTTTAAGAATACTTGCAGCTCTTGGCCTGTCAATCACTTAAAATCTTCATTGTCTATTTTTGTAGCCTAGGTGTCAAGCCAAATCCTAATTAACCCATGCAATAGCTCCTCCTAAATGAAGGCCTAATATCACAGTGGCCTGAACGGCAACATACTTTACTTTGTACCACTGGTTTTATCCATGCTTTCAAATCATGCAATATTAAATAATCATCCAAAGTTTGTGCTTTGTTTATGTTTACCAGTTGGGGCCCCAAGCGGCCGAGTGGTCTAAAGTGCTCACTGTTATGGATTATGAACCACATTTCCACATTCTGATAAGTTTTGCCACTCTAAACAAAATCATGGTGACAGCATGTCCTCTTGACCTGGGGGTTCAGAACTACTGATTTACCAGTAATTCTCATTTGTTATTGATGGGTCCCATGACCCACCAATCCCATGAATTTATGATAAAGTTAGATCAGGCCTAAAATCATCCATCAGTATCAGTATAGGTTGAACAAACTTTTATCAGCCATTGGCTTTAATCAGAATAAAAATACTGAAATTGTCAGATTTTTCTAAACTTTTATCTCTCTAACAGGTGAACCCTAATATCATGTCCACAGCTGACATTATTCATCGAAGTCGACTTAACTTTCATGAGTAATTATCTACTGACCAACAGATGAGCAAGTTAAATTACTATCAATTAATTGGAACATTTTACATGTATACAAAACAAGGATAATTTTTCCTATGGACTTATGTCTGAAACTGCCTGAATGGTGTGGATTTGGCATTTGGCCAGCAATGATCAAAGAAATTGTAGTCAATTAATTGGTATTTTCACTGCAAAAAAAACCACTTTTAACATTTCTGACTTTATCATTCTGAGGAAATTGGAGCTAAGTGACTTTCTCAAGTATATACCAGGGGCCCCAAGTGGCCGAGTGGTCTAACGCGCTCTCCATTACGGATCACTGTCATCTCACTTCTGTCTGCATGGGTTTGAGTCTCGGGTTCAGCCAATGTGGGTATGTGAGAAAGCTTGCCAGTAGCTTCTCGTGGGTCGGTGGTTCTTTCCGGGGTTTTCTCGGGTTCTTCCTACACCATTAACCATTTAAGCCCCGATCCCGTCTGTAGGCGTGATCCGGTTTCTGCATTCAATGGCCGATCCTGCCTGTAGTCGTGATTTTTTTACTGCATTCAATGGCTGAACCCGTCTCCAAGCGTGATGAATGTGTGTTAGATTCGATGTCTCTGATTGGTTAGAAATGGGTTTATTCCAAGAACTAACAACTATTAAACCAATCAGAAATGATTTTACTTTCATTTGTGGAAATTTGAATTGTTCAGAAGCTAAGGGCTCCTGTTTTGAAAGCGGTTTAACTACACGTGTTCTGGTCATGAAAAATCGTAAATGATGGTGGACGTAAGAGTGATTTTTGATGAGAGCAAAAATGAGGAGTTTCTCGGGTTTGATCTTGAAAATACTGAGCAAGCTGAGGAAAGATATGTTCGGCAGTTGGATATTTTGTGAGATTTCGATTCGGACATAGAAGTTTCTGAGATTGAATCGTCCGAAGATGAGGATGCTGACAGCGATGATGATCGAGTTCTTGCGGGTAAACGTTGCACATAATTTTGTAAATTCTGTATAAATAAGTCATGAAAGACTTGGACAAATGGGGGAAAAAAATACATCACTGTGTAGACAAATTCATTTGCAATAAATGGTGAAACTTTCTTGGATTTTAATTGGATATAAGCAGAGAAATTAAGGTAAGAGTGAATGCATGTGCACAATGTTTACAAAATTTTTCAAACAGGTAAAAACTCTGGGGCACATGCAGCTAGACACAGCTTAGCGCTGCTGGGGCATAGCAGCAGTGATACTGATAACGGGTTGGGGGCTGAATGAGTTAATACTGGCCGCCATGTATAGCCTATCGTGTGCTGAAAAATGGCGTTAAACCCTACAACAACAACAAGTATATACCAAGGCAATCGACCTTGGCTGGCCTCGGTGGGGATCACACCTGCAAACTTTGAATTACAAATCAGATTCAGACACTCTGCAAACTGCACTACTGTGACTTCCTAATAAACACTAAAAATTTTGAAGAATCTGATTAAGAAGAATGGAATTTGTCAACATACTTCGTTCTTACAACACTGGGATGCAATATCTTACCTGGAGATATTAAAACGAGGGCACTAAACAAGGCTTTTTCAGCATCATCCAGTTTGAAGGTGTTGAATCGTACACACAGGTTGAACATCAGTTCTACAAAGTGTTCACCAAGGGGAAAACCTCTCTTCATGTCTTCTCTCTTGACTAGTGATCCATGGCCTTGTAGAAAGATCGTGTTGGTATCTCCATCAATAAATTGAGCATGGACAACACAACCAACCTGTGAATGATATGGAGAAACATTTTTTTCATAAACAAATTTATTATTGTGAAAATGGTTGAGCTGTAAGGTCCAATCTTGTTAATCCAACATCAAAAAACAATGTTAACTAATTTTTAAAAATAAAACTAATTTTAATTACGCAATACTTACCCATTGCTATTGCACAGCTTTAACTTTATTAGGTTGTTGTTGTTGTTGTTGTTGTTGGGTTTAACGCCATATTTCAGCACATGATAGGCTATGCATGGCGGCCAGTATTAATGGTGGAGGAAGAACCCGGAAAAACCCCGGGAAGAACCACCGACCCACGAGAAGCTACTGGCAAGCTTTCTCACATACCCACATTGGCTGAATCCTAGACTCGAACCCACGCAGACAGAGGTGAGATGGCAGTGATCCGTAACGAAGAGCGCTTTAGACCACTCGGCCACTCGGGGCCCCACTTTATTAGGTCAATAAGATGCAGTTTACTCATGCACCTCACATGACCATGAGCAGAAATCTTTTCATTAGACAACATTAAGCCATGATATCAGAGCCAGGTGGGAGGCAGGTAGTCCTCAATAGTGACGGGTAAGTATTGTATTACTAAAATTAATTTTACCCACCCCAAAAAACTACAATTTAGTACCTGTGATAACTTAGCCATTGCTGTTGTTGTTGTTGTAGGGTTTAACGCCATTTTTCAGCACAAGATAGGCTATACATGGTGGCCAGTATTAATGGTGGAGGAAGAACTCGGAAAAGCCTGGAAAGAACCACCGACCCACGAGAATTTAGCCATTGCTATTGCACAGCTAAATTCAGCGGGTAGGCTTAGGTGTTGTTAAACCAATCAAAAACAGAAAATTGGAGTGTAATCAGTGTTTGAGGGAGAGATCCACGTTACAACCTGTTGGTGTCCTTCTGTGCCATATGTTGTGCAGCAACTACAGGTCCCAGAGAAAAAATGCCTGGACTTTGTTGTGTCAGCAAAAGGATGTAGAAGGAGAAGGTTGTATGGGATTGCCAAAGTGTTTCCTTAATGATTTCTTCCAAGGAAGAATGATTTGGAGTGGATCATGAGGCAGTGATAGTTCAAACCACATGGGGCTTTTAGTTTCATAAAATAGGTCTCTATCAGTAAGGGAATGATAAGCCTGTTGATTGTGGTGACAATCTACTGTGAGATAAGCGAGGCCAAAATGTCAACTTAGCTCATAATAAGAAGTAAACGACATTTCCTACTCTTTCTCATTTCTTTCAAGGCATTTAGAAATATAGTACTTTAACTAGGTATATAAGCCTATCTTGATCATCTATCTCCAGCACAGATTCATCTCAGACTGGGAATCTATACCAATAACAAAGATAACTGATTACTGTCTAAAAATCTGAGCTGACAAATGATTTGTAATTGCCACTGAACCTGAGACAGCCAGTGTCAACATAATATGCACAGATGCCAAACCGAAGCTCTCCTATTCTGAATGTTGCAACTGGTAATCTGGTCTCAAAAACTTTTTCTGAAAGATATATTGCTTGAAAAGTTGGAGAATGTTATGCTGATGTGTAGGGAGCCCATTTTACGACAGAATATCCCTAGGTTGATTTATTTACAGCTATAAAACACCGTTGAACCTCAATCATTGCCCCAGCTGGGTTATGAGAATGATATGAGCAGTGGAAGTTCTGACTGTAGAAGTTCAGACAGCATTCAGAACTGAAGGAAGGCATATGTGAACACAGGATCCCACTGGAAGCTGAATGCATCCACCGTTCCTCACCTCTCAACAGGGACTGGAGTGACAAAGAAGGGATATTTTACTGTTGAGCCTACTTGCAAACAATCAACCAGAGGCTTTCCCCATGAGAAAAGGGACTCTGTTTTAAAGCACTAAGAGTCCATTCCATGAGGACTGTTTAGCCTGATCTGAACAGACTGTTAAAAAAAAAATTCTTTGGAATATGGCAAACTCAAAGGATGAGTTCACCAAGGTGGCCCAAATGAGGACGTTACAGACCTCCAAGCAAAGAGAAGGAAAAGATGACAAGTTTAAGAGACCATGACACACTGACTCCATACTCTGATGATGCACCCATGAAAAACTAGAAATACGACTTTATTTCTTGGTTGTTGATGTGGAGGGATGATCCATCCAGAGCCCAACAACCCTGGAGAATTATGCCCTAAGGCTCTAAATGTGCACCTACTGGAATCTGACATCTTGGCATAAAAATAGGAGGGGTGGGGTTGGGTGCATGCATGGGAACCCCATTCAGGAATCTGTCCTCATTCATTCATCAATACAAATAGCAATGAAAGTCTAGTCATAGTGCAATCAGAGCTGATAGATAATCTCCGGTCTCTACCTTGCGAAAAAGAGATACTCTAGACAGCAAATATGGAGATGTCCTATGGGAACGATACCTGCAGTGGCATTGAAGATTTCTGATAGGGTTAGACATGATTTTGGTCTTTCATAAAAAAAAGGCTTAACAAATTTTAAGGGGGGTTTGGGTGTCCTCCCCAACAGGGTCTCGAGGGGTAGTGCCCCCCCCCCCCATGGGGGTCCAGTCAAAAAATGTTTTTTACACATAAAAAACTGCTCCTGGTGCAACTTATGATCATAAAATAGACAAAAATAATCATATGAAAAACTAATAAATTTACCAATAATTTCACAATATTTATAGTCACATGAATTTGTTCTCCAATACTATAGATGCTGAAGTTATTTCATGTGCATGTCAGTGTTCACATCGTAATTAAGTTACAATAATTTGTCAATTTTTGCAGCAACTATATTATACTTCTCTCTTTTCATAACAGATCTGTAAAATAAACACCCAAGTACATCAAGGAACAAATAATCCCATACATTCACTTGTCTTTTTCTCCAATGGACATAACCTGTTGATATGCCAGTCAAGCTCTTTTTGCAGCTTTGGCAAAGATTTCTTTCGACTGACTTTTTGTCTCAATGTGCAATCGTTTCTTTTCCTTCTCAATGAGAGCCGTTTTCTTTTCAAGCAGTGTGCATATTCTGACAGAGGGCTACATCTGTTCTCTCATGCAAGAAATCTTTCTTCTTATAGTAATTAACTGCACTTTTTCCAGATGCCTTCTGCACTTAAATTTTTCTGTATGCAGCTTCTTTTGTAGGTACTGTTCCAAACTCTTCCAACCATGATTACCATAATTCAGATCTTTTTTGCAGAGGTCAAAAAATGCCAGTCCTATAGTGTTCAGTTTTCTTATAAACTGACCAACTAAATTTCTGTCAACGTTTCGCTCCAGCCATTCCCATTTCCATACATCCATCTTGTCATGGTCTCTCTCAACAACTCGGGACGTTATGTTTTGCAAGCATGCTTTTTCATTCCATTGCCATCAGTTTCAAGTATACGAAGATTCACTGGATGAATTTAAACATTTGACCAATCAGAATACTCTTTATGAGAGTCGTGTGCTAACTAATATATGGAACAAATAATTTACAGGAGTCATTGCGGAATGGGAGTGGACAGACCCTTTTTAAAAAACCGGATCAGAGATGATACAAAAAAAAAAAAGGACTATATCAAGAAAAAAATTTGATTCAAGCCAGGAGAAAAGCAGAATTTTGCTTTAAAACGGAGAAAAATCATGTCTGTAGGGTAAAGGCACGTGAACAATGATGTTTTTACTCACAGTGACTCTAGATGTGCCAGGATTCAATCTATGCAATCCAGCGGAGCCAGACTAAGTTCTGTTTCATAAGAAAGTTTATTCCCATGTAAACAAAATCCTGAGAAGGAGCTCAGACTTCTCTAGGTTGAGTTAAAGACCCAACAGAGTTAGTGTGAACCAACAACAGAACATATCTTTATGAAGGGACTGAATCTAAATATTGGGGATGAGTCAGTCATCAAAAAAATTGGAGAATCGAAATTCCCATAATGAAGGTAGGACTCTACTACTCCAATAACTTGAGTGAAGACTCAGGGTGCGGAAGCAAATACAAATGACACAATCTGGAATTGAAAAACTTCCTAGTCCAGGCAAAACTAGAGATATTTTTGATGTGGAGGAAAAAGGAGGATGTGCAAATAGACAGTGGACATTTGGCATTAGTATGCTTCCTGGTCAATGAAAAATGGTCAGAATGAGTCCTCCAAAGAGGGTCTTGGCTTCCACCAGAGCAAGCCTTAGAAGGTCTTTACCATGGTTAAACAAGACCATTAAGAAGTCTAGTGCAATGTCACAGCGGATGTGTAGAAGTTCAACCAATAAAGCTATGGCGACAGAAAGTGAATGCGGTGATATCTTGCCCCCAGTTTCCAGCTGGGTTTAGAGTGGACTCCTTCAGCATGTTAAATGAAGCAGCCAAGAAAAAAATCAGCATGGGAAAAACTATGGTGACCAGAAGCTGGACTTTCTGCTCCATTGCTTAATTTGTTTGAATGGAAAGTTGGGCCAGGCTCCAATTGTAATACCCACTTGTGATGCACCTACATCCAACTGAAGATTTAATGGGCTACTTTTGTCATATGTGTCCGGTAAATAGGGGAACAGGTCAAAACGTAGCGAAGTCAAAATGTACCCAAAATTAAAACATGACCCACACTTGCTTTAAATAAGAACGTAATTTTAGTGTATTATGTTTCATATGATAGTGATCGGCTGGATGAGCAATGGAAATGTTAATTTATGATCTAGCTCCAATGCACATTAAGAAATACACATTTAAATTAAGAAGTATCATTTCAATATATTTGTTATGTTTTCCCATGAAGAAAATTCTACCATCTGATCTGACAGATGACCGCTTTAATAGCATCTTTATTTGCATTGTGTTCCATTTTTCCATTTTGTATTTCATTTTATTTCCACTGCATTCCATTTGTCCATTGTTTATTTTAGTCATAACAGCTTAAATTATCAGTAATATTTTACTTCTTTTTCTTAAATACTAATGATTTTAAGGAGTATTATAAAAATAATTAGCTGCATTAAAATCTGTGTATTCCCACAAACTTTTAGATTAATCAGATCAACTTATCTTGACAAATTCAACACCTGGAATCCAATTTACACCTGCAATCCACCCAAATCCAATGTAACACCTGCAATCCATCCAAATCCAGTGTAACACCTGCAATCCAACCAAATACAATGTAACACCTATAATCCATCCAAATTCAATGTAACGTTCAGCAAAGATGCTAATTATCACAAAAAAGTTCATTGGATGATAATTTTCTTGCATTATATGCTCTTGTATCTGTTTGCACAGTAACCCTATAAAATGCAATTATTACAATAATCAAATGTATCGCATATGGACAAGTGAACTGGAAATTTGTGATGGCTCACATGAAAAAAAAATTACCTAAATCCAGTTAAATTTATGGTGCTTCAATTCTTGGTATTTTCTGCATTTTTTTATCATGAGCAATTAAATGTCACAGTAACCAAGTATTACTGATGATTCAAGCTGGTATAACTTGAATACACAATGGAAATCATGGAACACAATAATAATTAAATAAAATATGAAATGAAAACATGGAACACAACTCAAATAAAGATGCAATGGAAATTAATTTTGTTCTTATTTTCTTTTTATTATAAAAAGTTAAAAGTAAGCTTTTAGTCATCAGATGTAAACATATCTGCATATATTGTGAAGAAAAAAAAATTGGAATTTTCAAAACTGACCCTAATTGTACGAAACGTGTGCATTTGATTACTGGTTAAAACACATGATGCAGTCATCAAGCATGGTTCAGATTTGTTGGTAGAATATTCTCCACAGGAAAACACAACATAAATATATTCAAGCGATACTTCTTAACTAAAAGATGTTTTTCTTAATGCACTTTGAAGCTAGATTATAAGATAAGATAGTTCCATTCCATCTGCTGATTTCCAATGCACTGTCAAGAAACACAATACACTAAAATTATGTCATTATTTAAAGCGAGTGTGGGTCACGTTTTAATTTGGGTTATGTTTTGACTTGGGTATGTTTCGACATGGGTATGTTTTGGTCTGGGTACGTTTCTGACTTGGGGATGTTTCGGTTTTGGTGTATTGGTGACTGTAAACCGTAAATAGAGGCAGACACTAAAGGTCTCAAGGTAAAAGAATGAACAGACCATCCTCTACACCAAAGAGTGATGTCTTGGCCTGTGAAGAACCTTTGTGATATTAGAACTGCTGTGATATTTTCTCAATCACGGAGGAATCCGAAGAAGCTGGAAATGTGGCTGTGGTTGGGTACCAGAGATCTTTTCCAAAATAGAAAGGATCTTCTTGGCCAAATAGTTTCAGGTGCAAGTCCTTCATTTACTGCCTAATCAAAAGATCAGAAGTTCCACCAATAAAGACATGGTGACAGAAAGTGAACACTGGTATTCACTTTCTACCACCAAGGCTTTATTGGTGGAATTTCTACACATGCCTCTTCATCCAACAGAGGAACTACTAAGCCTAATAGGAGGAGTCAATTGATGTTTCTACCCTGAAATAACTGGAGTCAACAAGGATAGATAATGCATCATCATTTGAATATTCCTAATAGTAATGTTGCTGGCCAACACTATGTCCTTCAAAGGAAGTGACACAGGATCATTGTGGTCCAACTTCTGTACTTATTTGTCAGGGTTCTGCTTGTACTAGAAGTTCCAGGATGAAGAAGAGACTCCTTGTCTTCCTGGATGATTCTATGCCTCCAGCCTTCCTGGTGGATGCCACCTGACAAGGGCATGATGGGATGCGAGTCACAGCATCACCTCTACTCCATGATCCAGAAGTTCATGTGGGGGCATAATGAACCGATTTCCCTGAGGTAAAGGGCCCCACACAGATTCCTTGGGATAATAGGAAAAGAGTGGAATCCAATCCAATCCCTTCCATAGTCTGGACTCACTGGACACAATCCCAGAGGAGAATATCAGACCATTTCCTATCCCCATACCATGAGGTCTCTGTATAAAGTTGGTGACTGGTACAATCTGACCAGCCACTTTGACAAACTGACTGACTGGTTCTCCATTCTCTATATGTACATCTGAAATCAACTGGATTCCAGACTTAATTAGTCGATATTGTGCAAAAAGAACAACAATTCTTACATATGTACTTTGAACATGTGAGGCAGTCTGAAAGAGAATTATAATACAACTACTGTATTATTTTCACATGTGAAACTCGCCTGTTTGTATGTACAGCATCATAATTAAAACCCAGTGTATTACACAACATAAACAATGACTCATTCATGAGGAATATCTATCTTCTAACTCTATTCTTTTTTAATAAGAAAGATGTTCAGATGCTAACCTTTTTTGTTCTCTATGAGCAATACAGACTCGCACAATAATAATCTAAGGTGTCATGTACTGTATTAAAATACAATGGCAAAACAGAAAAGAAAGCCCAACAGAATTAATGTTTTAATCAATTATTCAAGAGAATTACAAATTTCTATATATTTTGGAAGGGCCTTTGTTTTAACCCATGAACCTACTGTATATGTAATTTGGGTGTACCTTAACTCTGAAAGGGTGGGATACAATGTGGTAGGAGGACCTTTCCAGAACTTATTTCTGAAAAAAGGTAGGGGTTACCAGTATAGAAACAGAAGACAAACTGGATAAATGTAACACTAGATTAAATTGCTAACGGGAGAATTGAATGTGGTTTTATCTAAAAACAAGCAATTTTTCTCTGCTCATGATATGACACATCACATCCTTGAAAAAAATTACTGTTACGACAGACCTGTCAATCCTAACGAGACCTTCTCAGTAAGGCATCCAATATTTGTCTGTAAATCACAATCAATTTTCAGGAACTCATATTGTACAGTTAGAAAAAAATGCATTCAAAAGTTCTGAAGGGTAATTAGAGATTGATGCAGCAATAGTAAACATTATATTTAACAATGGCTTTTTATTATCTCTCAACTTGGCATAATACATGTTTTTGTTTTTTTTTAATTTCACATGTTGATAACAAAAAATTTTCCCACCATGGGATATACTCAAATTAATACAAGATGTCCAATTAACTTATTTGTTGCCTTTTCTGCTTTTCCCCCAAAGAAATCTCTCACCATTCTCTTTTATTCTTCTGTGCTATTTAAATGATTCCTTGCCCTTTAAGTTTCTGAACACAAATTGTTTCTTGGATGCCTTTTTTTTTAAGGAGAATTCTATAAGCAACAGCTTGATCATGCGAAGCTTTGCATGAAAAATATAGGCAGTTTAAAGATATGATGTACTCCTGTAAAGTTAGTCTGGTTCCCAGACCAATTCCACTGATTCTAATATGATACCCAGATCCAAATTGAACACAGGCAGGCTAATATCTGGATTTTACTGCAACAATTGCATTTACATAACTTTTACTATTATTCTGAATGGTCAACTTTTAGGAATTGTCAGGTCTGGTATGGTCATATGAGGAGCATGAGTTGACAATTCTCCATTCTGTGGGAGAATGTATTTACATTGAATGGACATGATTTTTTTTCATATGAAAAAGTAAAAGCTACTCAAAAGCGCTGGGTAAGTTATTGCAGCTATTAAACACTAATGTAAAGACTCAAGGAACAATTATCTTACTTTGGAAACAACAGGACCCTTCCCAAATCCTTTAATTTAAAGACCCATTTAACAAAGATCCTACTTTGGAAACAACAGGACAACTGACAATTCCATTATTTAAAAACCCAAATAACACTGATCCTACTTTCAAAACAACAGGACCCTTCCCAAATTGATTAATTTAAGACCCAATTAACACAACCCTACTTTGGAAACAACAGGACCCTTCCCAAATCCATTAATTTAAAGACCCAATTAACGCAGATCCTACTTTGGAAACAACAGGACAATTGACAATTCCATTAATTTAAAAACCCAAATAACACTGATCCTACTCTAAACAACAGGACCCTTCCCAAATCCATTAAAGACCCAATTAATACAGATCCTACTTTGGAAACAACAGGACCCTTCCCAAATCCATTAATTTAAAGACCCAATTAATACAGATCCTACTTTGGAAACAACAGGACCCTTCCCAAATCCATTAATTTAAAGACCCAATTAATACAGATCCTACTTTGGAAACAACAGGACCCTTCCCAAAACCATTAGTTTAAAGACCCAATTAATACAGATCCTACTTTGGAAACAACAGGACCCTTCCCAAATCCATTAATTTAAAGACCCAATTAACAATCCAAATTTCAAAACAGAAGCCTCCCCAAATCCATGAACTGAAGTCCTGATAAAAAATGTCGCATTTTGCAAAGCCATGAAACTTGATACCAACAGAAATTTAAACAAAATGAAAAGGCATTGCCTCTTACCCTACCTCAAAGCAACCCCCTTTTATGAGGCTAATTTGGTCTTCTTGATCCAGATTGGTGAAGCCTGGAATTTTCTTTGCAAAGTTTATCACATCTTGAATGGTTTTGTTTAACAACTTCTGGAAGGAATTCCAACAGACCTCACCAGTTTTCAAAGGTCGACCATCTGGTCCCTGAAAGAAAGATATAAATATAATGAAGTATTAGCAATTTATGTTCTTACATGTTTGAATGGTAAGTGAAGTTATACATCCTTGTTATTGCATTCAACTCTGAACCCAATATCCTGGACAGATGATTAGTTAACTCATTTAAAATATGTTTAAGATTTGCCCAGTCACTCAGTTTGGTTAAATCCATAATTAACTTTGTTTTGTTGGAAACATGACCATATCACTAACTGAAATTATTCATGCTCAAACTGATTTGATAGAAATCCATTTGTTTTTGTTTGTGTTGTCACCACAAGCCATTTCTGATAAAAATCTAAGTCATGACTTTTGACCTTTAAATCAATGACAGTGCTGATTATCAACTTGTTTAATGAAAAACAACACAAAGTCTGGTAACAATTCTTTTGTATATATGTAAATCCTTATCTTCATAAACTTGGATGTTAAAAAAAAAAGTTCAAACAGTGACCTCTGACGTTATCTCAAGGTGAAGTAGGTCTTGTTTTTGCGTTTGCTTATGGTAGAATGGAAATGATGCCAGAACTGTTTTCAATTAGAACCAAATAATTACACATTGCAAGAAGAGTTAAAATCCATATAAATGCTAAAGTTTCTTCAAGTGATGAAGTGATACCACAATCTTTTAGATGGCAATAGAGGTTGCCAAGATCAAGGTTAGATCAGAAACAGCTACATATTGTTTTAGTGTTTAAATGAAAACCCCAAGTTTAGATGACCAGCTAGTCAGAATAAGTAGCCATAAGATATCAAGATGGCCCTGATGAGAGCCATTTTTGAGGTTAACAACATAATATATTGATTCTTTTGGTGAAAAATTCTTCCACATTTGCCTCCCCCCTGGCCACTACATGTCACAATACCGATTATATATTCACCATTAAGGTACTCAATACATATGTGCCTGACCTGAGAATGAATGAATTATGGAAAATCAAAACAACACTGCACACAGTCTCCATATCCTTTTATTACAACACTCAGCACTGAAAACCAGTATTCTGGTCTCACATAAATGTCACATTTTGATAATATATTCTCTAATTGGTCAGTGTCATGAGTACCCTTTTGTAAATATTTCGTATCATTTGAATACAACTGGACTTCAAAATTAGTTGTTAAAAAGCATGTTTTTTAAAAATATCTATATATGTAAATCTTGTCACCTAAGTACATCAAAAATCGAAGAGTTATCTGCTAATCAGTTGGAATTGTCTGGGTACTGTGACTAGCTTGAAAACTTGCTGATTTTTATTACATCTGAATTTTATCAATGGCCTAAATCTCATCTAGATCATAATATTCAAACATTTTCCAAATGCATAGGCCCCACACGAGTATTTGATGAATCCTGAACATCTCTTTAATATTTTACGATGTCTTTATAGTGACTATGTATTTTTGGAAATTGCAAGATTTCCAAATATGAATGCAAGATGAAGCAAGAGCCTGAACCAAATCAACACAAAGGTACTTGGACTTGTGTCACATTATTTGAAATGCATGCTTTTATTGCCTTTATATATATATTGATGAAAGTTGTGATTTTTGACAGAATTAACCATATTGGTCAAAAAGTGAGAATTCTGGCTTGCTGGATCCAGTTTTGGAAAAAGTCTGACAGGTGACAGATTTGTCCAGGTACAATGAAACCTGCCCTTCATTGATTATACATGCCAATGATATGCTCACTAAAAAACTTTTTGTAGTTTCACTGAATTAATCTGGTACAATCAAAGTCATATGTTTTTATTCAAATTTATTTCCATAAAGAAAAGAACTTAAAACTTTGTCTATTTCATTTTTTTTAATGCCTGTAGAAATATCTTTACCTACAGGTGGCTTCCCCTGAAACAGGAGATAGCACTGCATTTACCGAGGCCATGATTTATAAGAACATCAAAATGGACCAAAAACTGACCATATGTTACTCTTTAAATGCTTTACTTTTTAAGAGAATACAATAACATTTATCTTTAACTTATGTTTTGATTCACGTGTTTGAGACTAAACTGGTTTATGAGCATATTTTCACAGACTTGAATTTATCTTCTTTACAAAGGTACCAAATATGTATTCCTCTTTGGCTTCTAACAAGAAATGAAATGTTTATGCCCATGAAAATTGCTGCCGACATTTGTTCAGCATCTTGAAAGTTACACTAGTCATTCCCTTGCAATTACTTAGTTTTGACTTACACTAGAATCAAAGTAAAAAATGACACTTGAATCAAGATGCTTATGTTCACTAATATACCTCTATACATACTCTTAAAAATCACCATGCACAATTTTTTATATACTAAGAACCTAACTATCCTGTTAATTTAAATGAAACCCAGATATTTCTTCAAAACAAGCTTTCAAATTTTAGCTTACTGAGGAATCATAAAATCCGATTACTGTTAATTAGCAAACAAAAAAAACAACTAAAAGTTATTGAAAAATCACCCACATGAGACACGATAGTTTACTAGTTATCTCTTGACATACCTTGACTAAAAAAACGCAATTGTTTCTTGGCATTGTGATTAATTTCCTTCTTTACTTATTAAAATAAAGAAATTGAAAAGAAAATAATTCTTTGAAAATATAGCTTTATTTCTGTATATTAGTCATGCAAGTAATTTTTGGGGACCAAATAGCATTTTTTTTCTCACACTGCATATGCTATATGCAGAAGCAAATAATGATTTTTACAATTACCAGCTTGATATTGAATTTAATTAAAAGAATTAAAGTGGCATGATGGCAGTCACATGTGTTTTCAGCAATGACGTACTTTGTCTCGTCTGTCAGAGGATGAAAAACATGACAAATGCTATGCTCACGATTTTCGAGAAAACAAATCATATTCCTATCAATTTCATTAAGGTATATCTCGATGAAAGGTTGTTCAAGTTTGCTGGGCCAGCTAGTAAGCGGCTACCCCATGTCAACACCATATGGTGTCATCGAATTCCAACTTTTCGATAGGGAATGGACTCAGACCCTACAGCCCAACATAAATATCCAAATATCAAAATAGGGTGACAAAGGTCACAGGAAATTCAGACTAAGATTCATGCAGCCTGAATAGCAATAAAGTTTGTTCATACAGCTGTGCAGTGTATTTATGGGATTTAATAAGCAAAGGTAAAGATAATAGGAAAAAAATATAACTACTGGCATTATAATGTCAATACATAAGCTTATACCAAGTTTAGTGGCATGTTAGCACAATACTGGCTATATAGTGCTAATAAAATGACCAAGTTCCAAACAAATAAAGGCCAAAACTGCAAATTTCAGCAAGATAAAACCTTCCAAATAAAAGTAATAAAATGTACAGACTGGTTTACAGACACTTCAGAATTTAAGCTATAACTCTGCAAATCTGCCAACTTTATCCATATAAACTGACTGAAAAACATTGCTTCGTGCATTCAAAGTATGAAAATAAATTTAATTGTATGCATTTTGGAAATGCTGAAGGTGTATTTTCCTTGCCATAATAAATTCAATGGTTTACCATGGCATATTCAATCAATATAAACTATATATGGGAGAAGTTTCAGATGTTCCACAAATTAATATGGACAGTATTCACTAACGATGAAAACAGCCAGACTTCTTTGCATTATAAGTTTCTGTTTTATAACATTTACAAGATATCCTATCAAAATTCTGAAAATGTAAAAAGATACAAAACTGGGGCTAATATGTAAATAATTCATTAAAATAATTCATTCAAAATTCATTAAATCTTATCCTGAGCTCTGTTAAACCATATCCTGTATAAAAAAAACAAAAAAACATTAGAAACAAGTCTTAAAACCCTGACTTATACAACTATTCAACACAAAAACTCATGTTGGAAACATCAAAGTCTGTTTAAACACATTATTGCAAGCCGTAAGATATACTCTGCCAAGTTCCTTTATCAAGTGTGGCTGCCTGTGGTGAGATTTCCTATTTTTTACAAGAACACATTAACAAAAATAACTAATAAACAAAACAAAGTAACATTCTGCAAGACATACATTAAAGAACCCATTTAACTAATCAACAAGTGACTGTGTTTGAAAGAGAAATTTTGATCAGCTAATTCAAATAGTGTGTAATCACAATGGGTCACAATTGGTGAGAAAATTTTACTTACATTGACAGTGAATGGTTAAGCAGGTTTATATCTAATAATGAAAAATCATGAAAGTTTTGCACAGGCTGCCACAGGTAATAAGAAAGCATAGGGCATTTTCACCCATGGCATGTGACGATGACTTCAAAATACAAAAAAAAGAACTTAGTCATAAATACAAAGCAATAATAATGGGATAAAGTGACTATTAAAGTCAGTCAAATTTGTATCTCATTGTCTATTTACACTTTTGATATGGTATAAAAATTAAACTGCACATCTACATTGATAGATTCTTACAAATAGCACGAAGCTTTTATTTGACCTGATAAAATCTCAAATTATAACAATCACATTCTGTTTAACTCCATTAGTAGACTAATCACATAAGGTCCCTCTACTGAGTAAGTTTTAAAATATATATATATATATATATATATATATATATATATATATATATATATATATATATATATATATATATATATTTAGAGATGATTTCAAAAGTAAAACAATTGTTCCAATGAACATGAAAACTAAAATAATCAAATATTCTTGGTGGATCAAATTTTGTGCTTTGGGAGTAAGCAGATCATTTTTTTGAGGAAAAAATTTTGTGGGTAACACTGTTAGCCTTCAGGCTTACACCCAATTTACAAAACTGTCTTTCATTACGGGTCTAATTTTGTGGATATTCTTTATCCATGTAAGAAAGGAAATTCAATCCTCTACATATATTGCTGATCTTACAGTATGTTATTGTAGATTTCTTCCATATAATATCCTTATATGATAACCCTGACCTTCAAGACAAAACAAAAATGTGACCTGACATTGTATACCATCAAAATATTCTGACAAGCTTGATGGCAGCCACTACATTGGTGGAAAATGACATGGCAGTCACAAAACTGAAGTGAAATGACAATGGTTTCTTAGAACTGTGACATGCATTTTAATATAAATTAGAGAAAATAGTTACTCATTAAAGCAAAAAACAAAAGCCTGCATAAGTCTGAGTTCTTACTTCTGGCAATGTTTGAGTTAGATATGACATGGTTTTCAGAGTCTGGTGACCACTCTGCCCATCATGTTACAATGTACACTCACATTACCCCATTTGCAAATATCTTAAAACAAAATCTGTGTTGACAATACAAAGGCTTCTAGTGACAGACACTTGCAATCAGAAAAGTTATACCTTATTGTACTCAATGTAATACATTCAATGATCACTTTAAAAATATCATTAGTCTAAATTTCAACACATCAAATGCTCTTCATAGTAAAAGAATAATGATGTCATATGTGTTACGTCTAAGAGTTGGTTCCTTTTGTCTGTTACAGATTCTTCACTTGTGGGGTTCATTACTAATTAAAATACCATAACACCTATAAGCAGTGTATCTCCTAGTGCTGCAAGACTAAGAGTAAAAAAATCCCCTTGATGTCAGAGCTGGGGGTCAGACAGAGTGAAAAAACCTAACTCTGGCATAAAAACGTGGGTCCAATAAGAAATCTAGGGGTCTCTGAAGCACAAATGAGGGTAAAGTGAAACACTGCATGTAATATCCATTTTCATAACCAATTTGACACACAAAGTTAAGTGGTAACAATATGCCAGGCATGAATGATGTAAGCTTCTCTGAAAATCTTTATGTTCGACAACATTTTAGCAGCTGCTTCCCTCCTACAAAAAAGGGATGCTGGGATGGAGAAGCATACTTAAAAGTGGCTATTTATATTCAAGTTTTTACCACAAAGATGGTTACATGCTTATTAAAGAATGTTTGGATATTACTTTGAACTCACCATTTACTAATGCACACAAAATAAGCATCAAACGTGTATGAATTACTGAGAGTGCAGAGAAAATACCAAGAGTCCTTTGAAGGGACTGGTGCTCTAATGAACAAAAAGAATTTCCAGGAATTCAAGATAAGACCATTTCTCCCTTTTAACTGCTAAGTGTTGAAACCATCTCTGATAATCTTTAGCAATAACTAGATTTTTAAAATTAGCTACTGTGGTGAGCTGGATGTCAGACTGACAGAATTTTCATTTAGGATAAAACAGACATCATTATAAGTCTTTTGGTCAAATCCGACATCATAATAATCATCCATTCTGGGGAAGTACTGACAATAAAATCCTCAGGACAACAATCATTGCAGCCATTGACAGGACAAGAAGTGAATGCCCATGTTGATATAGCCATCCATTTAGGAGTAGAGATACAATATTTTCAAGACAGCCACCACATAAAGGTGATTCTACTGAATATGTACCACTTTTGAAATAAATAAAATAAATTTATTACAATTTTAACACAAAACCCACATGCTCTATCAACACATTAGAGAAACCAGCCTGAACTGGTATATTGGGAACCAAAAATGTTCCAACAATACAATGATTGGTGCAAGAACTGCTAATGAACAGCTGATGTGTACACATAAAGCTGTCTGATTACCATATAGTTGGTATTTGGGAGGTTGAAGGCCAAATGCAGGATAACTTTTAAGGTGTTATAAGTATTAAAGGAATAAAAAGTGGGCACGATGTCTATGGAACCTTTGTGAAAATGACTGACCTATGGTTGAATGGAGATAAAACCGACAGACCAACCATAAAAAATGATTTTGGCAGACACACTAAAGTATTTTGAATTTTTTTGTCATACTCTATTGTTATTGCATTGTTCTAGCTGTTTAAAGAGGCATATTTAAGGGAAATCTTATTTTTGTTCAAATCATGAAAAAATGTTAAAACATGTGTTTTCTCTGAATGCTAAAAAATCAACGGTTAAAATATATTACAAATTCAACAATGTTTGGACATCAGTTTAAAGTTCCAATGCCTCCATTTATCATAAATTTCACAATTCATAAAAATCTAAAGTTTGAAAAGAAGAATTCGTAATTCTTTTTTTTCAGGAGTGCTCCAAAAGTAGTAATTTGATACATTTGACAAATTCTGTTAATGAATTACTAATGACAACAGTATTCACACATGGTGCAAAGATTTATTTGAGAAGGAATGAAGAGAAACATGCCTACTTTTTTTTAAGGAGGAAAAGAGATGAAAAAGCATGCATTAGATACAAATAAGACTCAGATGAATATTGGTGATCAGCTGGGGCAATGGAATACTTTGAAGGGCAAACCTGGGCTGAAGACAATCTGACATAACATGGTGTTAGCTTCGTATGTTGACAATGGTGACATCTTCAAATTTTTTGTTTCATCTTTTTTGACTGAAATCAGCTGACTTACAGATGTCACCTTCAAAATTGGATTCATTCATACACATTTAAAAATGGCCCGGATTTTCCGTTCGAGGGAGAAATGACATGGCTTATAATGTGATGAAATGTTGATATTATCTGGTTTTAACCCTTCAGCTACTACAGCCATTGTGCAGTTTCACTACTGCTGAGTTCTATCATATCAGTTACTGACACTACTGAGGCTGGTTCCTAGGCTGAATACTAGAGCATCATCATGGCTGACTACAGAAACTGACAATAAAAACATGGTTACATTTATATTCATTATTTCATTAGTTTTTGGAGGATTTCAGTGAAATAAAAAAACAGCTTACCTTGTATAGTGTCTCTTATTCATATATTTCCACTTTATATACATCCCATCATTATGATCATACAAGAAATCCCAGTCATGTACATATAAAAACATGAATGAAATCCACACTCTACTTACAAAGTTGAGAGTGGTACCTCTCAAAACAGTCATTATCCACACATAAATGATGATGTATATTCCAAGATATGCCCATATCTCCATGATGCTGGTCTTGTACCATTTTGCATCTTGCATTTGGTCCCTCATTTTCTTGGCATAATCATTTGTTTCTTTCACAAGCTTTTCCACCAGACATTCAGGAAAAAACTTGAGAAAAAATCTTTCTCATTGCTCAGTGGTCCAAGCTCAATTGTTGAACCAACATGAGAATCAAAATCATTGATCTCCAACACAGTGGGGTCATCACTCCATTGTGCAAGTGGGGCTAAGTCCTTCTTGTCATCCGATTCAAAATCACTTACATCTAGTGTTGAAACAGGACTAACATCAATATCTGATCCAATTTCTAAGAATGATCCATTAAACTCTTTCATATTGCCTGCATTGAACCCATCGAAGTCGCTCATATCTGAATCGGAATCCATCTTTGTTTATCTCAACTACATGTGTTTTGTAAATTGCAGAAAAACCCTTACAGTGTGTCTAAATTTAACCTCTCACCTTTTATACTTGTATAAAATGTTGAGTAAACAGTTTCTCATTGGTTATGATAATCAAAAATATGTAAACGTCTGTACTTTCGACCAATTAACGTTTATTTAACATAGCAGTCATAGATGTGACACTGGGGTTTCGAGTACTGCTGAACTATATGCACATAAGTGACACTGGGGTAGTAAACGAGGCTTATCAATACTGCATATGTGTGTCAGTTGGGTTCAGGAGCTATTTAAAGGTGACACTTAGATCCAGCAGTTGTAGCTAAAGGGTTAATGGAACCCAATGTTCGCAATATCTTTCAAGATTCAGTATTTTTCAGAAGATTTGGAACATACAGCTTTTTGCATGTAATGGCGGCATTGGGGATTTAAAGTGTGTGCAGGCAAGTAGCAAAGGTTCTGAACTTGCAGTTGCGTGTTTCAAAGTTATACATCTCTTGTATTTCATTAACTTCAAAATTAATTGATAATGAAAAAACACATCATGTGTTTTTTCACTTTTTATTTAAAGTCTCAATCAATCTTATTTTTTGTTTTTTACAGTGGTGAAACCTCCTACAGATTTTTTGATCTAAGCCATGAAGAGAAAGAAGCCTTTAAGGATGAGACTCAGGAATACATCTTATGAGCAGTCAGCAACCTTACAAACCCAGTCACAGGAAAGCTAGAACTTCTTTACAGACTGAGCATAGTTGTCATGTCATTACAACATTCTGATGCTGATATAGAGAGAACATTCTCTATTCTTTGCAAAATACAAAGTGACTGAAGGGAAAATTGGACCAGAAGATTACTGAAAACCTCGAAAGTTTAGTAATCACAATGAATGTCAGCAGCGGATAACAGACATCAATCTTGTGAAGAAAACTAAAAATACTACTGGATTTTATTCAACAATTCTTTAGGGTGAACTATAATGTAAACTACTCTCCCTTTTTTCTTAATTGAGATATACGGATTCATTATTTAATTATTACTACAACACTGCCATCAGAATCCTAATCTGATCAATGTTCAAAACTTGCTGCTTTATTGTAGAATGAAGAGATTACTTATTATGGCAAAACATACTCTTGTTATGTTTTCAATCCCCATGTAAAACATCAATTGCATGCCCCCCAAAAATAAATCAACTGGTTTAGAAGCCAATCTAATGTCACATGTATGCCATGGTGGCCATATTGAGGGTTAGTGATTTTCAATTAAGACTTAGTAGACATTAAAAGAACTCTTCTATGAAAAACCCAATGTCAAAATGAGTTTCCCTTTAACAGGAACAGCTAAAACAAGATTTTCAGGATGGCCACATATTGGATGTCAGATCAGTACTACATTAATTTACAATTAACTCATTAACCCCTTGTGCCTCGTTTACGCTTCAGGAGGTAGTAGCCTACTTCTGAGCTCTTTAACGTCAAGGTCATTTATGATTCTCTAAAGTGGGTGGTATTATAGAAAGGTAGAAGATAGAAGAGGTAGTAGCTCTACAAAGATACCAAATAATCTGGACGTTCTAACTGCACTATAAAATACAAAGGGAAAAACATAATTTTTTGGACTTGATTTCTTTTCCACCAAAACTTCGCCTGTAGTCAGAATCCGAATTTGTGTTTGGATTTTAGACTTTTTGGCCTCAGATCTAAGGCAGACAGGTCTGAACTGCACACAGGCAGGCAAACCTTTGCAGAAAGTAGGATAAGATAGGCATTTGGAATAAAGAGTGGTTTGGATACGAAAATGATGGGTCCATTAAGCAACAAATAAAATCCAACTTTTACCCTTCTGTTCAAGTGCAAGCGAAATAGCCAATGAAAAATTATGTTTCTAACACAACTAGGCATAAAGTTAACCGGAAATCTCTTGGAAGTCAATGTATTACGACGTATTCAGAAATAGACCCCAAAATGTGTTTTCTACTCACATTTTAGGCAAATATGACAAAAACCTCCAGGGGTTAATGAGTTAACAGAACATTATAAGAAGTCTTTTAGTGAAAACCCCATGATGATGTGACAGTTCATTCAGGGGAAGTAATGATAAGATTTTCAAGTATGGCCACTATGGCAGCCATATCAGACCGAAGATCAGAACCATTATCAATTGGGACCTAGTAGATATCAAAAGTCATCTGGTAAAAAACCCATATCAGTATGGAAGTCAGATCGGGATCATTTTCATTTAAGATCAATCAGACATCATAAAAAGTCTTTTAGTGAAAACCTCATGTTGATACAACCTCCATTCTGGAGAAGAAGCAATTAGATTTCCAAGATGGCACCATATATCGGCTTTATTGGATGTTAGATCAGCATGATGAATGTTCATTTAAGACAACTGGACATCATAAAAGTCTTTTGGTGAAAACCCCAAGTCAATACAAGTTCCTCTTTTGGAGGAGATACAATAAAATTTTCAAGCTGGCTGCCATATTCAACTTTAGATCAGCACCATTTTCATTCAGACCAGCTAGAGATCATAAAAAGTCTTTTAGTCAAAACCCCATGTTGATAGGACTATCCAAGAGGAGTGGTGATATAAAGATTTTCAAGATGACTGCTGTGGTGGCCATACTGGATGTTCATCCTGGACCAGCACAAGCATGGAATAATGTGTGTGTCAAGATTCATGGCAATCCTCCATGGAGTTCAGTAGGAGTAGTGATAACAAACTAGTGCTTGGTAACTGACACACAGACAACAGACCATCCCATAAGCTATTCTGGTCTATGACCAATTCAGCAAAATATATAAACAAAGAAATAAAGAGACAAAATACCTGGAAATTAGAATCCTCAATGTGTTTTGCAATCAGTCTGTTGATCATTCCATCCATTGAGTCAAGCCCTTTGAATTCTCGCAGTTTGTACTGCATTTCTGCGAGTCGAGCCTTTAAGAAAGTGAAGGTACTGAAGAAAGACTCGTGGATTTTGTATGTCAAAAGGGGAACTGTAAGTCGAGCTTCATCCTCTTTACTAAGTAGTGAAGGAAATTTATTTTTCACAATTGGTGCAACTACAGCAGTGTTGTTGTCCGCTTGTGACACATTTTGTCTCTCAAGACTGGCATTTGTCATAACAGGTAATGGATGTCCTCGTAGAGCCTGTGCAGTTATGTAATCTGAAGAAATCTGGTTTACTCTATTACTGATCATGCCTGTCGGAAATATGTCAACTCGACTACATTCTGATGACTGTATTCCTGGTGAAGGAGAGTTATCACTACTACTACTGCTACTGTATCGTGAATCTGTACCTAATCGCAAGTGTTTGTTGATCACCTCTCCCTCCTCAACTTCACTCATTGGAACATATGGACGCTTTTTAATTGGACTTCGACTTATTTTTTCTTCCATTTTTATATTTTTACGAAGGTCAAGAGTCATATTTTGAACAATGACTGACTGCTGCTGAGCACTGAGTGCCTTTTTAATCTGTTCTGGTATCGGACTATTCCGAGTTGATAAATTCATAGATGGATCTACTGCCGTTGGAAAGTGGGCAAATATTCTATCCTCTTCTTCATTCTCTGTTTTGATGACCACTTGCTGGTGTGAATATGTTTGTAATGAAAGAGGAGACTGAAGAGGAAATGGTGAGTGAGTGGGTGTAGATCTGGATGCAGAAGTGACCAAATTCAATGGAATTCCATAATTTTTGTCTTGGGATGACGTGGAATTGGACTCATCTGACAGATCCAAAGGTTGTTCATTTTCAGATGTCATGGAAGAGTCAATATCAGGTTTGGAAATTGCAGGAGATTCGGATAGCATGGAGGTTTCGGCTCTACTGTATTTTGGAAAGTTTGGACCAGCCTGAGCTCTCTGTTTTAGCAGCATCTGTAATGCAGCAACTGACAGATGGTTAATTTCTTGTCGGTTGAGCTCAGTGCGATTTAGACCATTTGGTTCCATGGCCTCCACTAGCTGCCTTGCAGGGTCAATGTCAGAATTCAAACTCAGCAGACCATGAAGTGCTTGTTCTGTCTGTTTGTCCTCTATACTGCGGATCAGATCTCTCATCTTTCTAGACCGGCGTCCAAGTTTGGCAGCTGAAAGTACAATAGAAGGCTTATAAACACAATATTTTAACTCACCCACACTAGAATAATGCCTTCAAGACCTTAAATAAATAAGTCAAATACACAGTCACTTTTACAAATGGTCAGGTATAATATTTTTCTGTAATGAGCCCAGAAAGTCCACCTTTGGTAAAAGATTTTGAGTGATTAAATTTGCCATAGCTGTGAAAATGGGGAGCTGCTTACAGTGGTCTACTAAGGGGAGTGAGAGGAAGGTGGTCCGCCCCAGGGTGACAGCCAGGAGGGAGGGTGCCATCGGGAGAGTTTATATACCAGTACAAGTTTTCAAACCAAATGAAACACTCTGCCAGAGTAAAAGTTATTTCCAATCGCTTATGACAGCACTGTACTGTTTTAACATTTACATGTACTTGCGAACATAATATATTTTTCAGTGTGTTTACATTTTAAAATTATCTGTGGGCATGCCAAAGGAAGGATCTGCGTCGGGTGCCAAATAGTTTAGGTACGCCCCTGTTTGCTTATCTTACAGCATGGTCTTGTCATGGGAAAAACAGCATCTGGACAATATCCTAACTTGTAAAGTCTGGACAATATCCTAACTTGTAAAGTCTGGACAATTTTGAGACACTCTGTTTTTGTATAATGTTATTCTTAGTTACCCAATAACCTGATTCATTATATCCAAAAGAAAACTGTCTCAAATCTGATCAAGTACTAATATTCTGTGCAATATTACTGCCTGAAGAAGCTCTACAAAGTTCCTCTGGTCTATACAAAAAGAAATGAATATATATGACAAGACCTGGATCTATCTGTATCTGCTACATGTTTCCTTATGGCTCATTGGACACAACACAAAACAACTAATGAACATGATGTGTAAAACTATATTCAAAAACTCATGAAATGTCCACTTTGGACAACAGGTGATGGTACAATGTCACATGCCACAGGCATTTTTCTGTGGAAATCTGGACTGGGGCCTGAGCAAATCAATTTTGAATAGAAGTGGATCCTTTCAGATAAAACTTCTGAAATAAAATTATTAAAATTGTTTTTCTTGCCAGATATCAAAATGCAGCAGAATTTTGATAGTTGGTAGATTCAATGGATCTAAGAAATAAGTTCATATACTTTAGATGAATACGATTTAATATTTATATCTTTGTGGGTCTTTAAGACATAATCAACTTATCAGGGGTGCTTATGTGTATTTTTATGTATATAGTTTTGCAGCATGTTGGCACAATGCTGACTGTACAGTGCAAATTACAAGTTATAAAACTTTAAAGAAGATAAATCCTTCCAAATAAACCTGAAGATACAGTCCTACCCTGTAAATGATAAAAGGGACAGCTGTTAACACCCTTTAAAAGGCTTATAAAAAAGGTAAAAAAGAATACCATAAAAAATACATAATAATATTCTACAATTCTCAATGATGTGGATAATATAAATTTTTGTACATAAATCATCTTAACTTTCAGTCAGAGTAAATTGACCATTGACCTTTGGTCATCCAAATCAAAAGTTTCTTCCTTACCCTGAGTACAAGCTTTTCACAACATTTTGTAGCCACATATGATGGAGAACTAGAGTCATTGTGTAGGACAATTTTGCTTCTTTCAGAGTGTCCTGAGAATTCATGTCATTGTGAAGGACAATTTTGCTTCTTTCAGAGTGTCCTGAGAATTCGTGTCATTGTGTGAGACAATTTTGCTTCTTTCAGAGTGTCCTGAGAATTCGTGTCATTGTGTGAGACAATTTCGCTTGTTTCAGAGTGTCCTTGAGATTGACATTTTCAGCTTGAAATTAATAGGGTTTGTCCTTATCCCAAGTGCAAGCCATCCACAATGTTTGGTAAATATAGATGGTTGTCAGCTTGAGTTAATCTGCAGAAACCATTTTTCTTCTTGTAGTCATAATAACACTAAACTGAGCTTTTGAAGCCAAAATAAACAGGATTCTTATTTACCTCAAATGCATGGTATCCCCAACGTTTTGGTGACTGTAAATGGTAGACAACTCAAGTTACTGGGTGGGTGGATGGACAGACAGATGAAGGGAGGGAGGGATGTATAATGTCATAACATAAAATGCTTTGTCTTGTTATATAGACTGCATCTTTGTAATAAATTCAAGATTTTTTTCTGGTTGTTCATCATCTTAAAATTAGGACCTGTTCTGTGATCTATATATAATTAAGTCCCTCCAAAGCCATAAAACCCAGATGAATATTCATAACATCTTATTTCTCTTGTACTATAACTGCTTTGTTAACTACACAGGTGCAGTGTTTGATTTATGGGACTGAATTTGTGCAGCAATCAAATGTTAAACTACAATGCTGTATGCACCCAACTGTAAGATGAAGTGTACCTGCAACAAAGAGTCTTCTTCTTAAATTACAAAACCAGTAATTTTTCTAAGTTTGCACAAGCTGACACCCTAAACTATGATCTGACTTGTAATATCAGATGTACATGCATGTGTAATGTAATGGTCCTACCTGCATCACATGCTGTGCTGTAGTGTTCTAGTTAAAAACACTTCCACTAAGACTTAAATGAAAAATACTTCCACTTAGACTTAAATGAAAAACAGTTCCAATATGTTCTGGACTAACTTACAAGTTCCTCCATGTGCATTTTATTTTAATAATTTTGAGAGATTCTATATGGAGCTTTTATTTTCTCCATATCTGCAAAGCAGTTAAGTTGAATTCAGATGCTCGAAGACCACCAGACTTGGCCATTATATTACAAATAATCTCAGTTTGGAGAATGTGTTTTAGAAGATCCTTATTAACCGACAAGTCAACTTAAGATAGTAATTAATGTCTGAATTTGAATTTAACTAGCTTTAAAAAAAAAATTTAATTCTGAAGATCAGACTAGATCCATGAAAACTTGCTCTGTCCTCTATGCATGTAAACCTCTCACTCTTTCTGTAAATGTATTGCATATTTTAGTTGGAGATGAAGAAGATAATTTGGCATGCAAATTTCTCCACTGGCCCTGGGGTGTTGCATAGTACATGATTAACATCTGCATTCTTGCTGCACCATACAGCTGCCTGTATAACTTCTATATACATGTAAATGTGCGACCGTTAAAAAAAATAAAGGTGATAATTCAAATAAACTGCTTTGTATGCTTCACATCTATTGAACCTAATAGTAAAATGACAACAACCAAAACTGCACTTGTAAAGCCTATAAGAATCACAAAGCAGTAACACAGAAGGAAATATAGACAGATACACATGGTAGGGCCCCAGCTAACATTAGGTGCATGCACATCACATATTAGACATGCATCCAATTAGTCAGATCAGTGTTTATGTTTACTTGCAACATGTGCAATGCCTACTGTATGCATTCTGTTGTGCAAGAGCTGTAAATGAATGACCCTGACCTGTTATATCACAATGAAATGACAGATCCAAGTCTGCACTATTTGTTTTTGTTGAAAGTCTCTTAATCTGGTAACCTGGTAACATTGATGAACAAGTCTGGAAAATTAATCAAGTACAAGAAGTAACTTGTGCAAATACATTCTCTAAATTCCTCCAGTACAAAAATAATGTAATACAAAATATATGCAACTGCGACATTCTCTAAATTGATCTCAAAAGGACTTATTTTAGATTAAAATATAATGGGCCTGATTTCTTTTCTTTTATATACTTGGTGCATGGGAGCTAGGCAACAGTTCAATAGTTGCCATTATTCATGGCTTGGGCTTGATTCCTGCTTGGAATAAATTATAACTTTCTATCCCATTAGATTATATTGGTGTCAGTGTGTGTGCATGTATTTATATATATATATATATATATATATATATATATATATATATATATATATAATATATATATATATATATATATATATAAAGAGAGAGAGAGAGAAGGGGGAGGGAGGGATAGGTAGATAGATACAGTGGTGAATAATACAAATCTGTCATATATAGATACTGTATGATTTATGTTACATAGCCCATAATACCATACACATATCAAATTGATGTTCTTTTCATCTTCAGAAGGTCTCTCAGTAATTAAAAGGTGTTGACATTTTATGTGTTGACATACTGGCTGTTTCTTGTATGCAGATCACAGAGAAACATCTGTTCATCTTCCATTTTCATCCATGCCAAGATTAAAAAATACTTCCAAACAGGTGTCAGTGATTTTTTAAAATCATTTAAGGCCAGTTAAGGCTGCTCCATTTGGTACATGACTCCTCTTGGTTGTTTACTACATAAATACTTTCAAAACATTTCATTTAAATTTTTAAGGCATCATTGTATTATATTCAAAACCAAATTAAGAGTGCAGTTTCCTCATGCAAGGAAAATTTTGTCTAGAACAAGTCCTCGCATCGGAGTGGAGATGACTAACAATCAATTCCTTCACATTCTACTTCCTGCAGATGCAAAACTGCTGCAAACACACACTCATTTCTGTGAGTGAAAAGAAAATTATTGACAACACCCACTTCCATACCTGCCATAACACAAATAAATGGTTCTGGAAACACACCCTGAACCTGCCCATGTTTAAAAAAAATGATTTTCTGAAATTTTATCCCAAAAGTGTTTTTAGCAACAAAAAAACGGCCAATATTTCTTGACCCTGATTGTATATATAATCTGTAGTATGTGTATGAACATTCAAACAGACCTGCTCAAAGCTCAGCGAAACCCATCCTCAAGGCATACAGCTAATACAATACATTCAAGAGTTAAGGCAGTCAGAGATATACAACCACCTTTCAGAGATTGCTTAATTAGCTGACATTAGCTAGGATGATGTGTCATGTCAAATTCTGCTGTGGGCGAGTCCATTTAGCTAATTTGCATAGGTAAAGAAAACAAAGTAGAACAACCTAATTCAACTGAAATTAAGTACATCAAAAAAGATGTGCTGAAAAACAGATATTAGTGAATAAGAATGTTGAAGCCAACTTAATCAAGTTTGTAATCAGTGGCAACATTTCTTTGAAGTCAGACTTTTACTCCATATATGAAATATGAAACATTATTACATTTGTCAGAATAGTGCTGAAGTATGATCCAATTTTGAAAAGTGTCATTGTGGAAAACAATACGCTATCAGCAAAAATAAATTTCAGATCTCCAGGTTGACGGAGTTTTATTTTATCAAGCACAATAGCAAGAGGATGGATTTAATTCTTTGTACATACTGCAAACATCATCTAGACATGAAGTATACAACATCCATGGAAACAGAAGCACCAACTGTACGTAGAATATCTGACATGCTGAACTGAACATTCTCTTTATAACTATTAGTTGACCCATGCTTCTCAGGATGATTTTAGCCATGAAATAGATTGATTGAAAGACAATTTATAAGCAAATGCTCATGTTTGCACTGTTCATTTGTGCTGATAAAGCGTTAACGCACATACTAGATAGAGGCATTTATTACTGCTATATTACCTGTAAGGCCCCATTAAACTTGAAAATATTATATTACATTCTCCCCCTTTCTCCAATTAAAAGGCCAGTCCTAAATGGGATATGCATTCGTTTTTCTGTAGAGACAAGCTTATATCATGGTCAACTGCATCAGATGCAGTTGTGACAACATTAACATAGTGGTAATTATGAAAAACTCTATTCTGACCAGGATTCACTCAGAGAATCTGGCAGGGAAGTTTGGAGAACATTAACATCCAGTCTCTAGTGAGTGCAAAGATGAACACTAATGACACTTGCATTACCTTCAAACCCCATACTGAGCTAGTGAAAGAGGAAATGACAACATCAAATTACCACATTAACCCCTAGTGACGACTTTACGGGGCAGGAGGTAGTAGCCTACTGCCGAGCTCTGTAGTGTTATGGTCATGCATGATACACTAAAGTTGGTGGTATTATAGAAAGGTAGACAGATGTAGCTCTACAATGATACCAAATAATCTGGAATATCTAGTTGCACTATGAAATACAGATAGAAAAACCTCATTTTTTGGACCCGACTTTTTTTTACACAACACTCGCCCAAGGTTGGAATCTGATTTCGTGTCTCGATTTTAGACTTTTTGGTCTCAGATCTAAGGCAAACCAGTATGAACTGCAATCAGACAGATGAGCCAATAAGCAAATATTTTGCCATCCAAGCACAGTTATTATTATGTGAGTGTTTGCACAAGTGTATGTGTATGCCATTGATATTAGACAGTTATAAGTCTACCAACTATAACTTTCTTTCCACGTATATTAATTGCTTTGAAAAGACAACACACAAGTTATCTGTTTTTATTTAGATTTGAATTTCCAATCAGTTTCAATAAGCTTATGTGAAAATATGGCTTATTCTGAACTGGATATTCCTTTGTGTTGTTATGCACAATGACTCCATTGGGACCTCAAACCACACTTTTTGAATCTCAAAACCTCTTACAGTGTTTGAGAACAAGGCAGGTATGCACTCCCTTTCTACAAATTAACATGACTTAACTCATGCTGTTTGGAATTTACCCCCTTGGCGACTGTGGGCATTTTTAGAAGAAAAAAATGTAATTCTGTTGGCACATCCAGTCTGCGATTACGTATAACATCATAAAAGGTGACATTTCAAACTTATTTACTTTACAGATCATTTTGCATGAAGTTTACTCTGAGTCTGGATGTGGATACTTTAGGTGTGTCACCCAGTGAACAAACTCAAGTTCTGATTAGTGGTTATTATTTTACTCTGGACCTAAACAAACAAACTATCTATCAGAATTGAATATAACTGTGACACACCAGAAATGTAGCCCTCGTATGCAATACAAGTAGACAAACTGCAAAGCAACTGTAAAATGTTGCACAAAAGTGGTTATCAAATGATCAAATACATAAATCATATGCAGAACAAATCTGGAATGTTTTCTTTATGTTGATACCAATGGGATTAAATAATCAGCATGGATTGGAGGGGTAGATTTCAAACCACCTGTTAGTTCATTTGTCATACATGCCAACCTCCCCAAGAGATATAAGCGTAATTATTGATATTATAGGTGGCATAAAAGTGTAATTTGGGCGTAGAAAGTGTAATCAAGATATTACATGCCAGAATTACAGCATGTATGAAAAAGACACATTTTTACCTCTAACCTGGTTCTGCAGCTGGTCAAAATTCTTGTCACAAATGGCAAACTCCATATGGATGACCCGGTAAAACCAGAATACAAACACAAAATATACTGATAAATTATTTATATTCAGCACTCACTTCAGCTATTCTACATGTGTAACTTTCGCTGAATGACTGTGATTCTGCAATGATTATGGCTGTCACTTTTTCTGATCTGACATGTTTAGAACTTTGAAAAATCCATCTGCTCTAATATTTTCATTACAAAACATAAAAAAACTCATACCGTAAAGCATTTCATTTAACATCTGGTGCCATTTTCTTTAAAAACATAGACTGGTTCAGTAACTAACCACATGATCAATAAAATGAATCTGTTAGGCAAAGATCACCGTTGATGAAACCAGTTGGTTTTCTTCGAAATGGGTCACATACAGTTGCTATCAATATCAAATGAGAAAAATACCATATGCTATTCTTATGCAGCAGTCACTATTTTTTAAGAATATTCTCAAATTTATGACAGGAATTAAAGAGATAATAATTGCTTCATTTTGTAAATATTTTTTGCTGTAGAAAAAAAGCACAATCAATATGCAGTCTCGTCGAAAACATAATTTGGTGAATAAAAGCATAATGATTATGCCAAAAATGTAATGGTTGGCATGCATGCCTTGCGTTTGCTAATGTTGTAGAAGGCAAATGGGTGTTGTCATTAGTTCTTCTTTGTTACCTACAAAGATAAATACATGTGTCTACTACAACTGTTTCAGATGATATCTCAGTTGAAAGAATAAAAAGGCAAATGACTAATAATTATTTATTCACAACGGCTGAAGATTAAAGAAACTTGTATAGGATAAGTATTTTTGTATCAATTCATCACCTCTTGTAATGATATGGAAAAAATATTGATACATCGATTGTTTCACCCCCATCCAAAGTGCATGCATGCATGCATATACATAAACAATTATGCACACATACAGAGAATGGCCTCTTGCCACATGCCATGACAATGTTTAGGTCAATACAGAGCATTCACAGTAAGAAAATGTTTGTTATTATGATGTAATTTGTAATTAAAATTGTCAATAGGGGTTCAAGTTTGCATGGTTACCTATGAAAGTCCATCTTGTTTCCTTCAATTCATAGACCAACCTGTGCTAACATCTGACCCACCACGAGTACACATTACAAGTTCTGAAAACTTGTAGAACATTGCATGTCAAGAGGTTCAAGTGGGCCTGATATTATTCATCTTACTTATGTTAATGCAGTATACCATTTAACAAAATAATCTGTAATAACACACTGTCAAATTTACTTAGCTTCACTTGAGCAATTTTAGAGAAGTCAATTAAATTTCTTCTGGTAATTTTGAATAGAGGATCAGCATTACTGGTAAGAAAAGAAAACAAAACCAACTGAAAGTCCTTTATATCAGGATGCTACTGATGGTAGATGGGTAAATTTGGAAAATTATGGTGGGTGATCACTTTACAAGTAGCAACATAAAGGTTTTGCAGCTTTTAGTAATGGTGGCTATTTATGATAACAGATATAAATCATTTGTATCAATCTGAAAGGTCTTTATTCCAGAATGCTTTCTGAAGAAACTATTACATGAATGTTTTCATTATTCAGTAATGATGGCCATATCTGAAAGCAAATCGGTACATCCAAACAAACCTGAAAGGTCTCAAGCATACATGTAACATCAAACCATAAGATATACAAATTTTGATCAGCAGCTTTTAGATCAACAGATTTTTTATTTTAAAAAATTTGACACATTTTAAGGGATTGAAACGAAAATAAGTGGATTTTTTTTATATGTATTATTTTCACACTGTAATAAAACAGCAAGATTTAAACATTAAAAAATAAAATTCTTGGGGCAAATGTTACAATAATAATGAACCGATACAAGTAAGTGTATTGTTGATCAATTAAATGAAAAATAAAGAGTTGAATACCTTATAGTTCACTTCATGCTAAGTTATTAAAAAATATGATGAAACCCAAAAGCATTTTTATTTTCCTTCACAAAACTAGTGACTACTGATGCCATTCATTGTGATTATTACGTTTCACACTTAGCAGGTTCTCAGTAGTTTCTGGTCTAGATTTTATTTCAACCATTTTGTAATTTGTGATCAAAGGATAATGTACTCTCTGTAGCAATAACAAAACAATATTGCTC
This sequence comes from Sinohyriopsis cumingii, assembly GCA_028554795.2. Taxonomy (NCBI): domain Eukaryota; kingdom Metazoa; phylum Mollusca; class Bivalvia; order Unionida; family Unionidae; genus Sinohyriopsis; species Sinohyriopsis cumingii. Next base: position 53,566,169 of record CM068826.1, read on the forward strand.
AGCCAGCTAAGATCTTAAAGCTCCAGTTTTCCTTTGGCTGTTTTTTTTTTAAAGGCAACTGACTGCCCTACAATACTTCTCCAAGCTAAGTCAATCACAAGATGGAAGTTCAACAAGTTGGACATATGTATTCCATGTCACATATTTCTTAGATAGTGGATTTTGAGCACTGGAGAAAATACACATTTTGGTATTTTTTACATGAACTGAACAAAAGTGATAACAATTAAACAATACCATAAAGTATTAAGTATTTCTGATGAAATAATTATTGGTTAGTCTCTCCTATTTATCTCATGTCTGCCAAAAGTTGACCTATTATTATTATTCAAAGACTTGAAAGCCATCATGGACCATCTCTGATCTCTTATTTGCTTACAATATCTCGTAAAGCATTCTGTATTTGGCTATCAACTCTCCAGATTATAATCATAAGATAATAAACATTTTGTTGTAAACATGTAAGCTTTCTTAAGCCGATTGCTTGACATAAATCACTGCACCAGTATCACATTTCTGGTCACTACTAGACTGGTTGTTCCTGGTTTCTGTAATGTTGGTTTAGAATGCATGAAAATACCATTACAAAAATTAAAATCTTTAATTTTTCAAAAGTGGATGATTTCAGCTATTAAATGCTATGAATGGTAGGTGGCCTTTAAAATGTTAATTTTGTCCTACCCTCATTAGAATCACATGAATGCTCAAGGAAAGAATACTTTTTGGTAATTTTGTCCAATTTTATTTAGTGGTTCTTGTGAAGGGGTCATATATGGGTATATATATTTGTAGTAATGAAACCCATATTGTTGGGCAGCTAGCATAATTTGTAAAAACTTGAAAGGTTTTCATAAAAGGATGCAATGTCACATTTGATATTGGTTTGGTAAAAGTTACAAATGCTGATTGGTGCACACCAAATGAGATGTCACACAAATGCAGGACTAAAGTATATGCTAATTTGGTCTTACAGCCCAGTGAGCTAAAAAAATAACATTTTAATTTAAACTTAGTATATCTGAAAATTTACCAACCTGATCTGGACATGCCCAATGCTAAACACTTTTGCAAACGACAATATTGGCATCGGTTTCTTGTCAGCACAGTTATTTCACAATTTTTATTATAAAAGCACTTCTTTCTGGCTGGGTCTCCAACATCCTGTAGTGCTCTTCGAAAAAAGCCCTGAAGAAAACAATTTTTTTATGATTATTACATGTGTTGCTTGAGAAATTATCAAATCCACCACATATTTATTTAATTCTTACCACCTGTTGTAAAATATATCATGAAATACAAAATTAGATCATTTCAAATAATTTTTGTAATGTCTTGACAATTCAGATATTAGGGAATTTTTAACAAGAATTCTGACTTGACTTTTCAGGATGGGAGTTTCCTTTTTCATTAAGCCATTTGAAATTAATGGCATCTACAAACCATTTTCATTTCAATGTAAACAAAAAGCAAAAGGCCATGTGGGCCTGCTATCCACCATTTCACTAAGGAGGCTATTTTGGCAGCCTAAGAAAACAATGCTATGTTAATTACCTTAATTCTTTTAATTTTTCACACCCTCTAATATTTGGTACATATTTATCCATAAAAATGAAAATTAATTTACAGTATCATATATTCTCATGCACAGAAGTTTCAAATCGTTTGCCCAATCCTTTAATTTTCATAACAAAAAATTATAATGAGAAGATTTACAGTTTGCAGAAAAAAGTAAATCATATTTACGGTGTTGGTTTTTTAGTATTATTTTCTAACCTCATATAACTGAATACAGAAGAGAAGTTCACATTTCAAACAGCTTCTAAAATATGCTGATTTACTATTTAAAATATCAAATGACTAATGTATAGTTTATAAAATATATAATTTATATAATCATATATAACAAGCATAACTTTCTGTTTATTTCAGCTTAGTTTTAACTGAGGCATCAGATAATGAAACAATAAATTGGGAAATAAAAGAATCACCATTTAAATCAAGATAAAAAATTCCATAATTCACACAGCTTTGAAAAACTATTGATGGAAGATTTAGATATATCAAATGACCAATGTACATGTCTGAGACACTCTTGTATGTAAAACATAAATACTTATTAAATATTTATAAATGTTTAAATGAGGCATCAAATAAGGAAACAGGAAATTAAAAAACAAAAGAAAAAGTCACAAAATGTAATGGAGCAGAAAAGTCACTGCTCATTTCAAACTGAAAGGGTAATTCTTTTATTGATTATAAATCTACTTTTATATGTTGATCCATTCTTTTCCTGTTACCTTTATTGGATAGAAAATATAATGATTCATTCATAAAATCTCTTCTTGTCATTACAATCTCTACTTCAGTTCATTATACAGCTGGACAATAATCACTGCAATACATAATTCTTAAACAAAACAGTGCCCTTATTAGGAGAATCACTGTAACGAATCACAGAGCGTTTCAAAATGAGTTGGAAATTATCTGATGTTTTTTATGTACCAGCTTTATATCATGTTTTACCTTTTTTACCATAGTCTGATGATAATTCTTTCGAAAGATAAAAGCCTAAGTAAGGTACATAGTTCCAGTCATAACTGTACATAGATCCAGTCTTAACTTAACTAGATTGTCTTAATTATACACAGATCCAGTCATAACTGTAAATATATCCAGTCATAATTGTACACAGATCCAGTCATAACTGTACAAAGATCCAGTCATAACTGTAAATAAATCCAGTCATAGTTTTACATAGATCCAATCATAATAGTACATAGATCCAGTCACAACTGTAAATATATCCAGTCATAATTGTGAATAGATCCAGTTATAATAGTATATAGATCCAGTCATAATTGTACGTAGATACATCCATAATTGTACATAAATAGTCATAGTTGTATATAAATCCAGTAATAAATGTACATAGATCCAGTCCTAATTGTACACATCTGAAATCTGTATGACATACATCTATTTACTAATTCCATCAGGGTCAGAAATCTCATCTCTCAGGTACATAGTAAGAATCTCAACCAAGCAATATGAATAGATCTCTCATAGATGTCAGGATGTCAACCTTAGTCTCTACCACAGAGACAAAATTCATCTAAGCAGAAAAGGAACCTCTCAACTACTGAGAAATATTAACATCTATGCCCCCATTTTCAGGCACTTTAATGAAGAGTGCTGTCTCTACTGTGGCGAAACTGGGCACATGACACAGGTATGCCATCATGGCAAACAGATCGAGTGTTTCAGGTGCCATAAATATGGACAAAAACAAAGACTTTGTCCATCAATGTATACATATTAGGAAGCTGGCAAAGAGGAGAATGCCAACGCTACATTTACAAAAAATTTAAATGTACCCAGTGGGACTCTTGACTCTAACTATTTAATGGACACTATTGTAGATGCAAATGTAAATGGATTTTCAGGGTTTGTATGTGACTTTGAAGATGCTAATATATATGAACATTTAAATATAGAAATAGGATGTAAGAATGATAAAAGTAGTATGGAGACAATCTCATTGAGTACCCCACTGCATGATGACATACATATAATTGATATGAAACTAAATACAAAAGGTTTTAACGTAGGTCACTTAAATGTACAAGGTATAGAGGGAAAGATAGACCAGATTAAGTTAATGTTGTCTTCCAAGGAAAATAATGTACATGTTTTAGGACTCACTGAAACCAAATTAAATGCTAACCACAATGATGATTTATTTCACTGTCAAAGCTACAATAAACCATTACATTACGTAGGGACAGAGAGACATGTGTGTGTGTGCGTGTGTGTGTGGTCTTGTTGTATACATTAGAGAAGATGTAAATGTAAAAAGGCGAATTGACTTGGAGTCACATGAAATTGAGAGTATCTGGGTGGAAATTTTTCAAAATAATGCAAAATCATTCCTAGTTGGTGTCATTTATAGGCCACCTTCCTCCAAAGCATTTTGGAATGATAACTTTTTGAAAAAAATTAAAATGTTCTAGCACAGGAGAAAGAAACATATATACTCTGAGATATAAATAAGGACCTTCTCAATATTCAAATAAGGAACAACTGGATGGAATTTATTGAATCATTAGGCCTAGACCAGCTGGTAAATGAGCCTACAAGAGTCACAGAAAAATCAAGCACTCTTATTGATCACATTTATACTAATCTACCAGACAATGTGGCTTGTGTTAATGTACCAAATGTTGGTCTTAGTGACCACTATCCTACTTTTTTTGACAAGAAAGGTTAAATGCAAGAAAATAAGAAAAATACACATAAAACAATCACTTACAGATCGTTCAAAAATTTTAATGAAGAACAATTTCTCAATGACCTATATAAAGTTCCATGGAATATGATCCAAAATTTGGATGACATAGATGAAGCCATGAGGGTGTGGACTGACTTATTCATGGATGTAGTATCTAAGCATGCACCACTGAAAGTACATCGAGTAAAGACTGAAATTAAACCTAATTGACTTACTACTGAAATCCTAGATGCTATGAAAACACTAGACAAATTCAAGGCTTTGGAAAACAATGCACAGTATAAAGTATGGAGAAACAACAAGTATGATTAAAAAAGCTAAAAAAACTTATTATCAATCATTGCTTGAAAACAAAAAGAACAACACAAACTCCATTTGGAAAGTCTTCAATGAACTCACTGGAGGAACGCACAAAAAACAAATAAAATTCACTCACTTCTCGTAAATGACACCATAGTCACTGATGAAACTGACATTGCAAATGTTTTCAATGATTTTTTCACCAACATTACCACACAGTTAAAAGAACCAGTGATAGAAAACAACTTTAATGAATTGAAAAAGTTCTGCAGCAGCAAAATCTCTAAGGAGGTATGTTTCTCTATCCCACCAGTGTCAAAAAACTTTGTTAAAAAATGTCTCAGTGAACTTGATACCAAGAAAGCTACAGGACTTGATCAGATTGGTCCACGACTCATTAAATCTTCTGCCTCTGCTATTGTAGATAGCATAACATTCATAATTAATTTAAGTATTGCAACCTCATCTGTCCCCAAAATATGGAAAATGGCAAAAGTAACTCCTATTCACAAATCTGGTTCTAAGGATGATGCTGATAACTACCGACCAATCTCAATACTACCAAACTTGTCAAAATTGATTGAAAAACATGTCCATGACTCATTCATGTCATATTTAACCAAACACTTGCTGTTACACCCTAATCAATCAGGCTTTAGACAGAACCATTCCTGTGAGACTGCCTTGATCTCCCTAACTGATAAATGACTTCAAGCACTTGACCAAGGTAGAATAATAGGAACTGTATTTGTAGATTTCAGGAAAGCTTTTGACATGGTGGATCATGAAATCCTTTTGAAGAAACTGAAAATCTACCAGTGTGATGAAAGAACAATTAGATGGTTTACTTCTTTCTTAAGTGAGAGAACACAACATGTTTACATAAATAATGTTTTGTCTGAACCTGAAACAATTAGATATGGAGTACCACAAGGCTCAATTCTAGGGCCATTACTATGACCTACCACTTTTACTAAGAGACTCAATATCATCTACAGATCTCTATGCAGATGACACAATATTGTCAGACATCCAAAACACAAAGCATGAACTCGAATTTTTTTTTTACAGAATGCCCTAAACAAACTGGAAAACTGGTGCACATGTAACTGCATGGTGGTAAATACTGGTAAAACTAAAATATTACTTATCTCAACACGGCAAAGAAGGACAAATCTTGATAGTGATGAACTATGTCTGACATGGAAGGATACAAATTTGCAAATGGTCTGTCATGATAGACTACTTGGTGTTCTGGTAGATAATAACCTATCATGGACTGAACATATCAGTAAAAAAGTCAATTCAAGTTTATGGCTTCTCAGTAGGATAAGACACTTTCTCCCTGAAAGGCACAAAAAACTATTATATAACAGTTACATACAATCCTATTTGGACTACTGTAGTACAGTATGGGGTAATTCAAATGATAAAAACATAGCAAAGCTGGCACATCTTCGAAAAAGAGCATTTGGGCTAATATCAATCCAGAAAGAAAGCAAGGAAAGTTTAGCTGGTAGGTTAAAAATATTACCTATTAAAGACCGAATCTGTTTGAGAAAAGCCAAATTAATGTACAGGATACCTCATAATAGTGCTCCTGAATATTTACAATCACTATTCCAGTATAGGCTACCTGGTAATACTCCCCACCTGCGATCCATGTCTACCAAACAGTATAAACTTCCCAAACCAAATAAGGAGTTATTTAAAAAAAGTTTCCAATACTCTGGAATAGTATTCCAATTGAGATTAGAAATGCCCACTCTATTTCCTTCTTCCAAACCCAATATATCCAGTGGCTTCAGAGATGCAGCTTAAATAAATAAATTCCTTTGTATGAGGGCCTCAAGGTAGATTAGTTTTTAGCTAATTGTGTTACCCTCTTTAAATAAGGTCATTATTATTATTATTATTATTATTATTATAGAAAAGCTGGATGTCATGCAAATGCTAGCCTATCTACCAACTGTAATCAAAATTGGGTCAGAAATTCAACCTCAAGTGTTTTAAGCCTAGCCAATCAGATGCATGATTACCTAATTAATATCTCACTTACACCACTCCTTTGATACCTCATGCCCTGATAACTTGCAAACCCGCTTATAATACGGGGTTATGCGTGGATCCCATTTTTAAGTCAGAAAATACCTCAGAACTGATCCCTATTTGTTGAACTTGAAGAAAAACGTGATCAAAATTGTTAACAGAAACTTTGATATATTGCTCATCTTATTATTGAAAACGATAGATAGGACCTGGACATTTTAATCAACATTATGAAATATAAACTTTAAAAAGAAGTCACAAACTTGTTACATTTTCTTTCCAAATGACATTCTTCATACACTGTAATTATTGATATTCAAGTAAATTTTGATCAATGAAAATGTCACTTACGCCTAGTGGAGGCAGTACTTAATAAATAAATACCAATTCAATATTTTTTTATTAGCTGAAATTTGTATTCTGGTTCTATCTTCATATTCCTTTCAAGTGTAATGTGTCCTCTTGTAATTAAACAAAAAACGTGTCAATCATAACAGCTATGTCTGCCAGCATTTCTCTGAGAACCTAATTAAGTGCCAACCATGTTTTAATATTGGACTAGTGGAAGCATTTGTTGTATTGTTGCTCTAAGCAAAAAGTGGGCCGACTTTTCTATTATCATGTTAATAATGTCTTCTGAATCAAAGGATGTGGAATTAACAAAAAAATTAAAAGGCATACAAATCCTACATGCCTAAGAACCAGCGGGGCTGGTTGTATGTCGGGTAACTAATTTTAGTCGATCAATTGAAGACTGTTATAAATGTTATTGTGTATGTAATCTAATTAAACTACCTTAAATTAACCTACTCAATCATAACTGATTAAAGAGAGCAAGGCAACCAAGTGAAATGAGTACTTTGTAAAATAAAGAGCTTTGTTTCAATGATACAGACAATTGTGGGGAAAACGAGTTTCAGAGAATTCCTGAATTTACACCAAGAGATATCCTCAAGGATGATAAGAAGTTTCACTGTTACTTGCAATGAAATCATGGCATCAGTATCTTACTAACTGAACAATTAAAAATTTGAGTTTCAATGTAGATGATGGTCTAAAAAAATATTGCATTTTTTTTAATAAAAAGGACATTTGTTTGGCAGTGTCTCAACAGTTAGTCTGGTTTTACTGCTTGGAAGATCCTTTTTTTTTGAAAATACAATCCATAACACTCCTGGAACCAGGCTAATGAAAAAAACAAAAAGCCATTATGTAATACACGAATATTTTTGCACACCATGTTGGTTGTTCAAACCAGTTGGAATCAAGTTATCAATCTTTCAGATGTTAGCCATTTTAAAAATAAATGTAATTTATACAGAATAATGAACAACTTCATCGGAAAAATCATTTTATTGACAATTATTCTCGACTTGATTGTAAAACGAGGATTTGGTCATTAAACAGCCCAGTTCCCCCCCAAACCCCACAGTTCACTGGATGTCTAGTGGATTTTTTGAAGGTCTCACGGTAAATCGTGCCTTCACTTACAGTGCGGTCTATATTTTCGGACCCCGATGTGCGCGAGTTATTGAGGGAGAGGTACATTATGTAAATGATCTTGATGGCAAAAGCTAAAAGTCTGATAAAAATCTGCAATGATATTTGGCGCATGGAATGGCAATACACTTGACCTATCCGATGCATTTAGCATGGATCATGTTCTGTATCCAACTCATCTGAGATACTCTGCACAACATTGTGTGATTTATTGTTATTCATGATATTACAACATCACAACATCATTAGGCATTGGCACTTTCACCACTTTTTTTTTCTTCTAATCTTAAAATTTTGCATTAACTCGTGTAATAAAATAATCAGATCTTTCTTTGACGAACAAGCTTAGCCAATCAGCTGCAAGATCACGACAGTATGTGTGGATCACACTCAATACCACACTCAACCGAGAGCTTGATGATGTAAGCCCAAATTTCAAGTTTGGACAAAACTGGATCAGAGCTATGGCCTCCAAAATGGTAGCAAATTCAGCTAATGAAATTGAAGAACAACTTATCAATATGTGTGGATCATTCACATTATCAAAGCTCATCCAAGATCCTAATGACATTATTTCATATTCTATGTTTGGTCAAAGTTGGATCAGAACTACACACATGACCTCCAGAAGGGTAACAAGTTAGCTAACAAATCCAAATAATCTCTTTAATATGAATGGATTTTACTGTTTCCAATTATTTCTCCAAATATGGTCTCCAAAGTGGCAGGCAGTCAGATGCAAGACCCTCACTAATAGGCATAGCAACTGCTCATTAACAAACCTTTCTGTGATCCTGATGATACAAGTCTGCCTAACAAGTCTGGTCAAAATTGGATCAGAAATGTGGGTTACACAGTGGTAAACAAACAACTTTTGGTGTTTGGTTGGTTTTAATGGTACTTTAAACACATAAATCATCATGCTGATAAATAGGATCAAAGCATTTTTCTCCAGTGACAACTGAGTCTGACACTCAAACAACTGAAGTACCACAGTTCCCAAGATGGACACTGAACAGATGGATGATGGACTCAGAGAGGCATACCATAAATCTATTGGATTTTTGTCAGATAAGCTAATGAGCCTAGTCAAATTGGGAAGTAAATGGATAGGTTCACAGGCCATGGCATGCAGAACAAGAATCCCTTGAAGGGACAGGTGCTCTACTATCCGAAATAAATTTGCAGGAATTCAAGCCCGTTTGTTCTTTTTAATTCCATGTGTTGACACCATCTCTGATGTTCTTGAACAATACGATTTTCAAATTAGCCAATGTGTAGACATACTGGATGAAAGATCATTACCATTTTCATTTTGGACAAATTAGATACCATTATAAGACTTTTGATGACAACCTCATGTTGATGTTACCATCTCTTCAGGAGAATAAGTGTCAAGATTTTCAATATGTAAATTGTGTCAGTCATATTTGAGGTCAGATTGGTACCATTTTCATTTTTTGACCTACAAGATAACATAACTAGTCTCCTGATGAAAACTCCAGTCAACAAGACTTTCCATTTAAGAGGAGTAGCAATGATAAGAATTTAAGATGTTTCCCATGGTGGCCATACTAGACTTCTGACTGGAACCTTTCCATTTTGTATCAATTAGACATTACAAGGCATCTTTCTGTGAAAATCCCATGATATGATCCATCCATTTAGGAGAATTGATAACAAAACTGTTAAGATGTTGACTGCTCAGGCTGCACCTTTATCATCTATGGACCAACCAGACATCATAAAACTTTTCCAGCAGCAACCCCATGATAATGTGACTTTCTGTTCAGGAGTAGCAATAACAATATTTTTAAGATGGCTGTCATGGTGGTCATATTAGACATCATACATCATCTACATTTAGGATAAACTAGGCAATATAAATTTCTTCCAGTGTAAACCTCCATTCAGGATTAGTAGCAATGACAAGAATTTCAAAATGGTTGCTGTGGTGGTCATATCAAAACTCCAAGAGGAACCATTCTATTTAGGATCAACCAGACATCGTAATATGACTTTTGGTTAAAAACCCATGTTGATATGATTGTCAGTTCAGAGGGAGTAAAATAACAAGATTTTCAAGAAGTCTCTTTCTGAAAACTGATGCTGATATGACCATCCATCCATTCAAGAGTAGTAGTAATAAAAAGTTTTTAGGATGGCCTCTGTGGTGACCACACTGAATGTCCGAGTGTCACCATTTTCATTTAGGACCAACTGGACCAAGGGATGAATATGTGTCTACAGTTTGACAGAAATGCTCCTTGTAGCTTAGAAGGAGCACAGATACCAAAGTTGTGCTAGTCGATGAACAGATGAAGGATGACAGATGATGGACAAAAGATCACCCTATAAGGTCTTCTCATCTATGACCTGTACAGCTATAAACTATTATCTGAACTGAAGGAAACATATACTCCTCTAAAAAAAATATTAAAGCTTCATATTATGCACAAAGTCTTAAAGAATATAATAACAGGTAAAGAAATGGAAAAAGCCTCCAAAAGCATCAAAGCTTTTTATATAAACTGCATCCTTTAAGAATATCCACAAAAGTTTATCTCACATGGTGAAGTCGACATGCTCAATAAGAAAGTGTTCCAATATTAGCGGCCAGAAAAAGGGGGTTAGGTTTACCTTGCATCCTTCACAGGCCAATACCCCATAGTGGATTCCTGATGATTTGTCCCCACACACCAGACATTTGAGATTACTGTTGTGAGTACTTGACGAAGATTTGGGTGACATCCCTGAAAAAGACATAATCCACATAAAAAATACTCTTCAACTGAAAGTGCTTTAAGATTCAGCCTATATAATATGTCTTGCTAGCAAACCATGTAATAGTAAATGTTATACAAATGATGCCATAATATGTAATACAGTGTTGTACCGCTCTGGTGGCCTAGTGGTTAGAACGTCCGCCTCGGATGCGGGAGGTCATGGGTTTGATCAATGGCAGAGTCATCCCAAAGATTTACAAAAATAGTACTAATAGCTGCCTCGCTTGGCGCTCAGCATTAACAGGTTAGTGTCAGGACTGGTCGGCCTGGTATCAGGATAATGTGACTGGGTGGGACATCGTGCTCCATGTCTGTGGCATGATGCCCCAGTGCTAGACATCACTATAAACTGCCACACTGCAGACATCATAGCGATATGCCTGAAAAATTGTTAAAGCTACATTAAAAATCCAAATCACACATACACACACACACACAAAAAGTTTTATAATATAGGTTATACTGTATGTCAGGGGTCGGCAACTTATCGCATGCTTGGCACGTCAAGAGGTTTTGTGTGGCATGCAAAAGGCAGCCAAAAATCTAAATTTTAACAGTGTTACTCTCTGACCAGTGGCATGCACTCGTTCATTTTGTAATTAATCTGGAATAAAAGTGGCACCCTATGAAAAATAGGCTGCCGATTTCTGCTGTATATTAAATTAAAAATCGTTTAAACAAAGAGATACCAAGACCCAAATTAATATATAAAAAATAAAAATAAGAAACAACTAACCGTTATTATCATCCTCCAGGATTTATCTGGGAACCTCAATAAATAAAACTACACCATCCAACTTTAACAGCAATGCCCATCCATTAAATATTATGAATTTTGAGGTAGAAAGCTTGCTGGGTGGCAATTTCATGATTAATTGATAAAAACAGCAGAGTGGAAATAAGTGTGATTGGGTGAGATTCTAAAATAAGGTGTTTTTTTTATATAAAAAAAGGATTCTTATAAATAATTTGCTTGAGAGGAAAATACTTGAACAGAATAAACTCATTCAGACTAGACAGTTACATAATTCTTGGTCAGGTAGTATGCATATAGCATGCCAAAACTTTACCAAAGTCAGCAGATGAAATATAGGTCACAATAAGCTTTTCTTTTGCACATCAACATCAGTTTCTTTATTCAAACATGGAGAGTGCCTCAAAATACAGAACTGAAACCAAGTCAGTGAAGCATACAATATGGGATATTATCACCCAAATATGGGTTATTATCACCCAAATATGGGTTATTATCACCCAAATATGGGCTATTATCACCCAAATATGGGTTATTATCACCCAAATATGGGCTATTATCACCCAAAGAAATGCCAGAACAGTGGTGATCTGAATGCACCACTTCATAAAAAATTCATAGTTCTACATAGAACAGTATGTGCATGTGCTTAGCATTTAAAAACCTATATAGTTATGAGTTAAATGTAAAACATAAACTTAAGCTGGTAAAATATTCAAAGTAGGGTATAGTGACATAATTATATGGTTGTGGTACTAAGAGAGATGTAAAAAAAACCCATCAAGTTTAATGACTCATGCATTCATGATTAAAACAAAATTAACACATGTCCGTAATACATGAAATATGGTACACTGTGATCTATGTTTGCGATAAGGATTTAATACTTGTCAAGCTGTGTGCCTGTCAAGTTTCAATGGTATGTGTACAGGAGGCAACAATTGTAAGGCAAGTAACACATTATACACCTACCCTCTGTTTAACAGTCCTCTATGTAGCCACTAGTAGGGCATGCTTGACTGGAGATTATTGACCAAAGGGTCTCAATGACTTTGACCTTTGGCCAAGGTATGTGATCTTGAAATAAACTTAACGTAAACAGCAAATAAATTGGACATATTGAATGAGGACATACCAGATCTTCTTGAAAACAGGTTCTCACTTAAATTTCAGTTTTCATATTTGGCAATTAAAAAGCAGAACAAGGAACTAAACAATTTCAAATAAAACAGTAGACTTTTATAAAAACAATTGGGTACTGGATGTTCATAGGCATCATAAGTGGTAACTGAATGAAGATGTTAGCAAATTATTCACAGGTTATCTGTGAATATAAACTATTAAAATTTTCTGTACTTCATTGTTCTGATCTTTTACAGATTGTAAGTTGCACTTCAGCCATAATAGTTCAAAACGAATTTCATCCAAAGCATGAATTAAAGTTGCTATCAGTAATGTCATGACAGGAATCATCAAAAAAATTAAAATAACAGATCAACCTATAAACGGGACCACATGCATGAACAGCAAAACATTGTAAAAGCAAAACTTTATTGTTCATTTAATGTTAAAAGTTAATCACACTCAAAATTTTGAATTATGCCGATGATGAATGTATCACTTGTGACAAGTACATTGAACTTTGGATTATTAGTACCACTGCACAAATATAGAATGACATTCAAGTTTTATTGGTGCAATGTGAAACACCAGTATAATTTACACTAAGCTTTTAGACCAATTCTATCTTTCATTACTCCATCATTTCAATTTCATTAAACGAAGAAAAAAGTCCAGCACTGATTAGAAATTGGGAATTTTAGCCAGCCTTAATTACAAGATCACTGTCATTAGCCTGGTTGAAATGGAAATGAAAATTAAATTTATCTGGGTCTGAATAATTCTGCAACATTATTTAGCAGATAATGTCAATCTTCTGTTGAATTTCCTTAATTTTATATTCATATTATTCAATTATCTATAGTGTCAATCACATATTACATAAAAACTAATACTGACTGCAAATTTCCTGTCATAGAGACCAATTCCAGTAGTGTGGCTGTGCATGAATTGATTTAACTGAATAGCGACATACTTCTGGATTCCATCCCCCTCCCTCTTCTCACAACCACTTGTTCATCTACTGACCATGCAACTGGAAACTATTATCAGCCATATCTTTGTTTACCTTAATTGGAGTTGAAGCTTCCATCAATACAGATGTAAATAAGCCCAAATTTATGTTACTATGGCCGGTCTATAATTGTATTGTTATTGTAATCAGAATTGACAATGATCATAAAACAAGTACACTACTGAACAAAATGAATAATATCTTTTTGCTACAAATCATGGTTTATATTAATTTCAGAAGCTATTCTAATCATTCTGATGCAAATATACCCAAAATCCATACAAGAAAGGGCACCTGTCTGGATGGTGACACAATACCATACCAGTGCAGCACTGAATCCCTGTCACATAACAGGGTAGGTGCTGCGTGTGTGGTTTTTCTTATGCAGTTTCAGCTGGATAAAAAAGTGCTATCTGCAGACCAGCACAAACTCAACTGCAACGTATTCTTATACACACCAATAAGGCTTATGTTCTGGCATGCATATTTATGAGATTGTGTGCTGTCAATCTATGCCACAAGTGGAAATTTTTAAATATTATTAGATTCACTTAATCTGCATTGGAAGGAATTTGCAAGAACTGTACACACTAGGCAATGATTGAATTTCATTTGATTCCAAGGTCAAATGTGTATGGTTTTCAAAATGCCTTCACAAAAGTGTGGCCATGAAGCTGGTCACATCTATACCATTTTCATAAAAAACAATTACATATTGCAAAAAATAGACTTTGTGAAAGCCAGTGTTAATGTTACCACTGAAGCAAAAGACGATGTAGTGATCAAATGTTTCATATGGCCACTATGGTGCCATGACAGAGAACCTTTTTCATGAAGCACAGCTACATGTTCCTGCAATATTTTTACAGTGAAAACTCCAAGTTAACAGCACCAACAGATCAAGAGAAGTATCCATATGAAAGATATTTTTAGGATGGCTGTCAAGGCAACCATTTTAGAAGTTTGATCAGCATCACTCTGATACAGGAATACTTATATACTGCAGGAGAGAAGTATGCTTCTGTGTCTTTTGGTTTGGTATGGCCATTTGTTAATGAGAAAAAGCTGTTATGAGATTTGTCAAATACTGCAAGATCACACTGGCATCATTTTAATTAGAACCAACTACATATAATAAGATGTATTTAAGTGCAACATTTTGCTGCTTATAAACAAGTCTTCAAATGCAGCAGTGATTACACTACTTTAAGATGGCTACAATCAATTGTAATTTTGATTTAGGACCAACTAGATATCATAAGAAGTTTCTCAGTGAAATCCCTATTTCTAAAAGACCATCTATTTAGGAAAAGTAGCTAGTAAAAATTTTAATATGGCTACAATGGTAGACATATTAAAAGTTTAATTGGGACAATTTTTATTTAGGACCAACTATGTTTTGTAAGAAGTCTTTTAGTGAAAACCTCATGTCACTTTCTTTAAATTCCCTAAACCAGCCATAACAAGATTTATAAAACAGCCAACAAAGCCAAAAAAACTGAAGGTCTCTTTAGCACCAATTTCATTACATACCAATTTGACTTTATAAGAATGGCCTAAAAATGTTCAGTTAAAACCAACTAGACATTACAGGACATCTTTTAATGAAAACCTCATGTTCATATGATAATTTGTTCAGGTGAATGTTAACATGACTTTCATGATGGCTGATGTGGTTGCAATACTGGATGTCAGATTGGCACTATAGTGAGTCCTAAGTGAAAACCCTATGCCAATAATACCATTCATTCAGAAAATGTAGTAATAATAATAAAAATCAAATTTCCTACCACAATGGCCATACTGGATGTTCATTGGACACTATAGTCATTTAGGACTAAACTGGCATTATTAGAATTCTTTTGATGAAAATCCCATGTCAATATGACTATCCAATCAGGGGAAGCAGTGACAAGATTTTAAAGACAGGCTTTGTGTCAGCAATACTAGACGTATGTAGTCTATTGGTTAAAAAAACATGTCAGAATGAATTCACTTAAAGAGGAATGGCGATAACAATATTTGCGAGATGGTCACCACTGACGATATTAAACATCAGATAAGCCCTATTTTAATTTAGGCCCAAAAATATATTATATTGAGTCTACTGGTGAATACCCCATGTTAATATGCATTTCCATTCTGGAGGTGTAACAATAATATATTTTAGAAATTGCTGCCATGGTGGCCATACTAGAAATGAAATGCATGCCATTTCCATTTTGTACCATCTGGACATCTTTAGAAGATTTATGGTAAAGGCACAATGATGATACGACAAACCATCTGGAGATGCAGTGATATTATAATTTTCCAGATGGCTACTGTGGTGGCCGTACTGATGTCAGTTCACAATTATTAATAAATATCAAACTTTTGTTCAGTGAAAACCTTTTGTTTATATGACCATACATTCAGGAAAAGCTGCCATACCATGATTTTCAAGATAAGATAAGATATCTTTATTTCAGACTACAATGCCACCAATGTAGCTATAGTGGCTGGCTGAGTAGTACTATTCTGATTTAGGACCAACTAGACACCAAATCAGCACTACTTTTACTGAGAACCAACTACACATAAAAATTCTTCTGCTGAAACCCCATGTTAATATGACTTTCTGTTCAGGAAGAGTGGCTATAACAATATTTTCATGATGGCCACATTTAGCGACAGCTAGACATCATTAACAGCTTTCTGTGAAAACCCCATTTTCATAGGACAATTCATTAAGGAGGAGTAGCAATAACAAAATCTTCAAAACAGCCACTGTGAAAGCCATATCGGATATCAGATTGGTCCCATTTTCACTTAGAACCAACTAGACTATGGGCTCAGTGTTTGTGTAGTTTCTTGGCAATCCTTCAAGTAGATTTTACTGTTTAGGAAAAATAGCAATAAGAAACTTGTGCCCAACAGACAAGCAGAGAGCAGACAATAGACCATCCCATAAGCTCTTCTGACCTATTCAGAAGGAGTAGAAAGAAGAACTAAAACAAAAACGATCTGGCTAATATAAAAATAATGAATTTCAGTAAAGAGAACATAAAATGCTTTCATTTACATTATCAAAATCTGTTAATTTCCACATTACAAACTTAATTCAAGGTGTCAAAACATTTTTCCTCAAGATTTTCCTATTGACCATGGCCATTAAAAGTTTGGTTTGGCTTGATGCTTTATGGCACAGCAACACAAGTTGGTTATTGAATGCCGAGACAACTGGAGAGAAACGCTTTGCCAAAATAACGCAGAAACAGACTTATCTGAACCTGTACCCTTTTGGTCTCAAATCCAGCATGTGACCCACTGAAAAAGCACGGCTCCTGCTGCCATTAGTTGCCTCTTATGACGCTGACAGTACATTGGGCTTATTCTACATCCACAAGCCCACAGATGGTTAAAGAAACATTTTGGCAAAGAAATGTTAAAACTTTTCTGAGATATATCTGTTACTTTGAACAAAATCATCAGCCAAGTTATGGAGGGTATAAGAGGGACAGAAGGGGAGAAGGGAGATAGAAAGAACATGGCTTGTGGTTTCTTTTATTTAAAATTTGAAGTCAGGCTTCTCAATGGAAAGAATTATTTTTTTATAATGTTGGTAGGAACTGCTCAAAGTTTTTTAAGAGTCAACTGGTTTTACAACTAGCATGAACTTATCATGGGAGACTTATGGTACATTATGACAATAAACAACTGCAGGTAGCGATAAAATATATTAACATTTTACTCATTCCTTCCCCTTGGTTTTCTATCATGTTGATATTCCAATTTGAACCTCCTCAGGTAGTCTAAAATTGTTTCCATATACAATCATTAATCATGTATATCCTAAAGAAACTGCAAACAGCCTAAAAATTTGCCTGCTGCCAAAATAATATCCAGAAGACTAGGATCTACATTCTTCCTATGATCTGGTGCATAATGCAATGATAGATCAGGGTCTATGTTGTTGACAGTTTGGCATATTATACACAAGCAAATACAGTAGGCATGTTGTGAATCCTCTGCTTCTGTTAGCAATAATATAGCCAATGTCAAATGTTACATCCATCTCATGACCTTTTCCCTACTAATGACTTTGGACTCTCAGCTAGGGACTTGACTAATGTATGATATGCTGTGGATCTGGGTAAAGTTTCATAAAAAACATATGCAGACCTTAAAAATTAATAGCCTAGGTAAGGAAACTATCCATTGGTTAACCCTTGTTGTGACACTGACTTTGGGACAGGGTTTAGAATGTGAGATATGTGAGATGTTCTCAAGTCAAGAATCATAAAGTATTTAAGTATAATTAAAACGTTTCCATTGGTTCAAAATTTACACCTGTGCATCAATACAGGTCACTGATTTGTTTTCCCTTGCCATGACCTTGACTTTGAGGGTCAGCAACTTGACTATGGCATGAGACAATGTTTGGTCATGATACATACCTAGTTATGGATTTTCATTAAAATAACTTCAGTAACTTGAATGTTATACTCTGGACAAGGATAAAAGTCAGAATAATACAGAATTATATTTTTCCTTGATGTGACTTTGACTTTGAAAAGGTCATGACAACAGTAAATGACACACCTTCTATATATGATATATAACTGAGTAAAGTTTCATTAAAATTATTTTCTCTTGCTCAAAAGTTAAATTTTGGACAAGAATACTAGTCACCAAATTATTTTCCCTTTCCACGGCCTTTTCAGTTGGGGCCTCAGGTGGCCAGGTGAACTAAAGCACTGGTTTTTACCAATCAGTGCCATCTCCATCTCCACCTCTACTGTGCAGGTTCTCAGGCAAGGGAGGAAAAAACCAGTAACTTCCTGTGGGTTGGTGGTTTTCCAAGGTTTTTTCTCCAATAGGTATACTAGCTGCTATATATAGCCTATCTTGCACTGAAAAATGGCATTAAACTCCAAACAAAATCTCTCACTATTATCTCAGCACATTCCCAGCTCCAATAATCTGATATACTTCAAAACTTTAAAAAAAAAAACTGTCATGATTACTTGCCTAACAAAATCATCATCTTATGATGAACCCCATTGGGAATCAGCATTTTTGAGTGTTGCATGTGCCATAATTTAAATGTGCATTTCTAAAACTTCCTTGATGCAGAGTTAAAAAGACAACAGTGTTTATTTCAGTGCCCAATGTGCCACTCAGCTTCAGTGTAACAACCATTCATGTCAAGCTGACGATTCAAGATGTGCAAACACTTGCATCCCAGAAAAAAGACAGTCACAACAAGGTTATGATACCTCTACACCCAGGCTTGATTTTGGTTGGAAGTTAAATTAGTGAAAGACAGATGTAAAGCTCTGAGCCCCCAGTCAGCAATACCAATGGTCAAATGATTGAATATACAACAAAAAATGAAATTCAACAAATAACAATTTAATGACAATTCAATGGTCAACTGATTAAATTTCCCAAGTACTCTCCTTCTTCTCGACCATGTGATAGCCTATTACATCATTTGATTTGTAGTGTGAGATAGATTTCCACCTTTCCTTGTATTCTACTCATCTGTGTATTCTTCTCTCCTATTCCTTCTCCTCTTCCTCCCAACTTTCTCCAAATTCCTTGTCTCCACCGACTCTTCGACACTTCTTCTCCTTGACTCGTTTTCCTCCTCCTCCTCGACTCTCTCATGACTAGACTTGTTGACTCCGATTGTTCTGTTAGTTGTACTTCGGTCTCCCCTCTTAGAGACCTGGGACTTAACTGAACTGGAAGTTTTGTCCCCCCAAAAGATTCCTTAGAAAACCTAAGGATGGTACAGTATTTTCCGTAGCCCTCTCATCTCACACTACACCCAGCCTATCATCAGATAATGGCTATTAAATTTGTTTGGTCACGCATTCATTCACATTGAAATATTCATATGTCCTTGTATGGTAAAAAGAACAATGTAATAAAAGCATGGTATCAATTACTTCTCATACATACTTCCCATTATACTAAACAATATCACAGCAATCAGACGTATTTCTTTACATTACAACTCATACAAAGTACACAAATATTCAAATGTCCATGTTATAACATATCCATACATACATATTAACAAATCTTACACACTTCAACCATTTTCAAAATTCACAAATCAAGCATGTGTAAATTCTAACAGATCACATGATTAAATGCACTCGTTTAGGATGAAGTAACCTATTAGCGAATGACAAAATTAATTCTGACCACAAGCTAACAATCTACATAATTCTCTACATAATACTCAGCTAATTTCTCAAATATACATGTAAATTAAACACTACAAAGGTAATTCTATGTACTAAATTAATTAGGTATACATACGTCACGTAATTAAAATTACAATGCTGTTATATTCTGTAATATCAAGCAAATAACTTACTAACCTTTAGAAAGCTTTGTCTTTCCTTAGAATCCCCTCTCTAAGTTTTACTGCCAAATTACAAGTGGTGCTCTCAGAGTAACTATATTGCTCATCAATCTTCCTAGGTGAGACTAAATTTTTGCTTGCAAGTTAGAAGTTATAATTTATTATCACACCCTCTGTCTCAATTCCAATTGGATGTCAGTTTGATTCTATCCAATCAAACTTAGTGGATAATGTCCTTCTCGCTGTCTGTCCAAGTGGGGACAGATTTAAGATTTAGAACATGCCCCAGTCCCTCGTGGTTCCTCTGATCTAGGAAGAAGCTGTAACACCTAGGTGGTAAGTCGCTCTATCTAATGCCTGTGCCGATTCAAGATACCGGATCTTTTCTCAAGTCACGGCAACCTTGTGTAAGATATTAACTCTAGCCTGTGGCTATGTTCAGACCTCAAACATGGCTTGTACTAATACCTTAGTTTATACATGACTTACGAACTGGGCTGAGCAAACGTGACACATACATACATACATACATACATACATGCATGCCTGCACACACACAAACATACACACATGCATGCATACAAACACACAAGCATACACACACATACATAAATACATGCATGAATACATACATACATATGTAGGTACATGCACACATATACATACATGAGAAAAAGGATCAAAAAGGTTTATCTTAGTCTCACATATCTAGTCTACTTTTGATGCTCTTTTTGGAAAATTTGTTTCAATAAACTTTCATCATTTTAACACAATTTATGAGATCTTTTAAAGAAATATTTTAATCAAATTAACTTTAATTATCATCAAAATGTCACCTGTTTACTAACTTGTTAATTTGAAGAATGAAAAAGCACAATTACCTCAGTGTTGCAAAATTTATGTAAATATCAATGCAATGTTGTGAATTCTGAGATTCTTATTTATGCAAATTGTGCATCATCCTAATTCACATAATAACACAATTTTGTCAGAGTCCAATGAGTCAAAGTGGTTATTGATTATGATGGATCACAAACTGGGAAAGCCAATGCTGTTTCAGACTGGTTCAATAAATAAAGCTTTCGGTCTGGTTTTTTGTCTGCAAAAGTATAAATCCTGTCTATCATTTGCACCTATAGATGGGTCACCAGACAGCACTAAATCCTGTTTTATGTGCAAGATTGCATGATGCAAATTGAGGAATGACAACCAGCAACACTTTTCCTTACTGCGCAGATAAACTCTGAGTTACTGGGCTGATGTCAATTGCACTTTTGAGGTTTTACTTCAAGTATGGGACAATAGATATTCAGTTTCAAACTCAGTGAAATTTATAAATGCCAATACATCAGTCTCTTCATCAATGTAATTTAGTGTCAACAATATACTAGTATATAAAATTACCTAATCTGATTGTTTGGAGTCAAGTGAAAACAAAAGTCACAAAGGTTGACTGCAACCTCAGTCATACACAGACTGTTTTAATATGATTCAAATGGAGAAATAACATTTTTATTATATATAAAAAAGATGGAGTTTTTAAAATACTGTATTTTAACTTTGCAATGAGTTATGTTCCGCCCGATCATGTGTGTGTGTGTGTGTGTGTGTGTGTGTGTGTGTGTGTGTGTGTGTGTACATGTGTGCTTATAGCAAAATAACATCATATTCTATATATGATAATACTTGGAAAAGGATGAATTATCTTGATATTAAAAAAAGAAAATATTTCAGTTAAGAAGAAAATCACAGCCTTAGCCACTTCAAACCAATTAAATGGCCAGTGCCTTGTACTAGATGAATTTGCTATGTGTATTTTAATTGCTGTATATGTCGTAATCCAAAAGCTGTAACAAACGTGGGATGATTAACCTTATACTATAGCTGATACTGTGAAAGACATCATACTGATATTAATGAGATATTGATAAAAATAGGTAGTGTTGATACTTTATCCTACAATTTTATAGCTACACTATCGATATGATAGGCAGGGAAACTTTGAGTGGGTTGCCAACGCCCAGGCAAGATATTAATCAGAGAGGATGAGTAAACATAAAACACTCAACACAAAAGAATCTATTTGGAGGACTTGAGAAATTACGCAAAGTTCAGACAGAAAACTAGTAAGCTAATCTAAAATTGTTGGATGATTTGTAGTCTTTCAAAGGAAATTGCTAAAAGACAATGTGTGTGTGGGGCTTTGTCCAAAATTTTTCCGAAAGTTGAATTTTGCAGATATGTTTCACAATATTCCATCTGGCCAATGCATTGGCATATGTGATACATATCAGACACGTGATTACAGGACCAAAAATATAATTATATTTGTAAAATTCACCATTACTTTGTGACAGATACAACATTTGTATAAAAAGAGGATAATTTATTGAACTATTGTCATGAATAATGGACACAAGCTTTAAATATTGCTAAAATTGTAACAAGATTCTTTGGTAATTTCCATACACCACATATTTGTTACTGAGAGAAATTACCATTGTACTGGAAGAGTGAAAAAGTACTGTTGCATGTACTACCAGAAAAAAACACTGTGGTAAACCAGTACACTGGTAATACCATGCACCTTGTTCTATTTAGCTATATTTAAGGCTGTGTTGTCAGCATATACAACAGCTTTTCAATAGCATATGTTTAACCTAAGCCCTAAAAAAATGGAAAATATAATAGGAACTTTCATTATCATCATTTATTAATATTTGTTGGAGGATCTGATCAAATAAAACTTTACATCTGGACTTTTCTGGAAATGCCCATTAATTAAGTGTTACATGTATATATTATTTTGAAGAAGTAGTTCTTCTTGGTTGCTTGGATGGATTTAATGCCAAAATAAATTTAAAAAATATTAGTCTGAAAGCAAACTAATTAAACATGGAATGACAGCATTAAAACCAAAGCAAAAGCAAATCCTGAACTGAAAATGGCATATTTAATAATTAACCTTTAATGCCTGTACACTGTATTAAATTTCTCAAATACATGGCCACTACATAAGTTATCTTTAAAACTTTTTTCCAGCAGGAGCCATTAGAATTTGGGAATCATTGGTATATATGTATAGGGTCTCATACCATGACAGCACACCCACCACCATGGCACACAATATCTTTAAAGGTACAGATGTTAAAAAAGCAAACAAAAATAAGAGTCCCTCAAAGGGATTAAATTATACTTTTAAAAAGATACTGCCAAGATAAGATCTTTTGTTCATTGTAACTCATGAATGCTAAAACCATCTCTCATATTAATGAGTGTTAAGCTGCTGTGGAAACTATAATGGACTTAAGATAGGCATCATTTTCATTGAGGACAAACTAAATACTACAAGAATACTTTTGATGAAAAACCCATGGCAACAGGACCATCCATTTACAAGAATTAGTGACAATAAGATTTACATAATGTTCACTGCAGCAATCTTACTAGATGTCTGCAGGGCAGAGTTTTCATCAAGGTCCAACCAAATACCATAATTTGAGTTCTAATGAAAATCTCATATTGATATGACTTTCTGTTCTGGAGAACAACATGTAGCAGCACCAAAAAAATCAAGATGGCTGCCATGGTGGCCATATTGGATGTCACATGAGTCCTTTTTTCATTTAGGATCAACCAGTCATCATAAGAAGTCTTCTGGTGAAAAGCATTTAGGACCAATTCAAAATATATTGGATGTCAGATGAGTCCCATTTTAATTTAGGACCAACTAAACATTATCAAAAGTCTTCTTGTGAAAATCCAATGTCAATATAGCTTTCTGTCTAGAAGGTGTACTGATAATGAGATTTTCAAGCTACAGTGGCCAAACTGGATATCCAGGCAACACCAGTTTCATGCCTAAACAACTTGACATCATAAGAAACCTTTTGGTGAATATGTCATGCTGATGTTAATTTCTTTTCAGGCGGAAAAGCACCAAAAAGATTTTCAAGACACCTGGATTGGTGGCCATATTGGATGTCAGCAATATTGTCATATAGGACCAAGCAGACATCACTGGAAATCTCTTAACAAGACACCTGATATTAATATGAAGCATCGATAACAAGATTTTCAAGCTGTCACAGGAACCTGGAGAAAACCAGATTCATCAAGATGTAATCACAGAAACATTTTTTGACACATGCTCTATGCTTGATAAATCTGGCTTAATCCAGGGTGCTGCAACAGCAGAATGTTTCTGGTGATCATTCTAGGAATAAATATGTTGAGAACTGTGTGTCCTTTCATTATTTTTATTGTGTGTCTTCCATTTCATATTTTCAAACCTTTTGTACTTGAACACTGGCAAGGGTTTTATTGTTGATATCACAGAACTTCTGAACCTCAGATGTCAGAGGAAAATTGGACTTCAAGACACGCTAAGAAGACTCCTGGTAAAAACCAATGTCAATACAAGATTCAATTCAGGAGAGGTTTAATAAGATTTTTAAAATGGATGCTGTGGCTGTCTAACTGGATGTCAGATGCATACCATTCTCATTTAGGACCAACTAGACATCATATATAGTCCTACAATGAAATCCACCATGTTAATGACTTTCCATTAAGAAGGAGTAGCAATCAAACAAGTTCAAGATGGCTGCCTTGCTGGCCATATTGGGTGTCATATAGGCACCATGTTCATTTACAACCATCTAGAAATAAAAAATGCATGTTGATACGACCATTCATTCAGGAGAAGGAGCAATTGGAAAGTTCTTAATATGGCCACTGACACTGTGGTGGCCAGATTGGATGTCAAAGCAACACCATTTTCATTTAAGACCAGATAGACCTTGGGATGAATGTATGTATCAAACATCATGATAATGCTTCAGGTAGTTTAGGAGTAGCAATAACAAATTTGTGCTAATGAACAAATGGATGTATGACAGACAACAGGCACTCTCATAAACTTTTCAGGTCTATGCTTAGTAGAGCTAAAAACCAGAGTGCATTAAAATCTTATCTGTATGATGATTATGTGGATTATTCAGTTAAATTGACTATTACTACATCCCCCGATATATTTACTTACTACATCCCCCAATATATTTGATTACTATATCCCCCAATATATTTAATTACTACATCCCCCGATATATTTACTTACTACACCCCCCAATATATTTACTTACTACATCCCCCAATATATTTAATTACTACATTTCCCAATATATTTACTTACTACATCCCCCAATATATTTACTTACTACATTTCCCAATATATTTACTTACTACATCCCCCAATATATTTAATTACTACATCCCCCAATATATTTACTTACTACATCCTCCAATATGTTTACTTACTACATCCCCAAATATATTTACTTACTACATCCCCCGATATATTTACTTACTACATCCCCCAATATATTTACTTACTACATCCCCCAATATATTTAATTACTACATTTCCCAATATATTTACTTACTACATCCCCCAATATATTTACTTACTACATTTCCCAATATATTTACTTACTACATCCCCCAATATATTTAATTACTACATCCCCCGATATATTTACTTACTACATCCTCCAATATGTTTACTTACTAATCCCCCAATATATTTACTTACTACATCCTGATATATTTACTTACTACATCCCCCAATATGTTTACTTACTAATCCCCCAATATATTTACTTACTACATCCTGATATATTTACTTACTACATCCTGATATATTTACTTACTACATCCCCGATATATTTACTTACTACATCCCCCAATATATTTACTTACTACATCCTGATATATTTACTTATTACATCCCCCAATATGTTTACTTACTACATCCCCCAATATATTTACTTACTACATCCCCCGATATAATTACTTACCACATCCCCCAATGTTTACTTACTACATCCCCCAATATATTTACTTGCTACATCCCCCAATATGTTTACTTACTAAATTCCATGATATATTTACTTACTATATCCCAATATATATTTGCTTACTAAATCCCGCGATGTATTTACTTACTATATCCCCTGATATATTTACTTATTACAATCTACAAGTCTCTACAAATTAAACTGATTTTCAAATTTCAAAGCCAACAGAGAACAGAGTAACTGAAATCATAAACACATTAAAATACACAACTATAAATACAATGGTATTTTGAATAACAGAATTTTCTTTCCAAAGGAAAGAAAATCACCAGATGTAATAATGAATGAAGATTATAGAAAGTGATACACAAAGAGAGAATGATTATTATAAAATCTATTTACTGAAAAGGTGATTGCTGCTGTGACAATATGTGGTCTGTCATAGAGAAATCCCAAACTAATCAAGCGAGATTAAAGTCTCATTACTAGCTGATCGAAAGCATTCTAAAAAAAAGTAACTGTCAATCAACAATCAATGAAACAATAAAGCAATCCTTAATTCTGGAACCCCCCACCTAAAGACGCACTAAATTATATTTTATGCCTGACACTATTGTCACCTACTCTCTATCTCAGACAGGCAATAATTTTTTTACACTTCTTGTGACTCATCAAAAGTTGATCCACCCTACAATCAATTTCATTCCCACATAAATACGAAAAAATGCTTCTCGTCTAGACAGATAATTTAATCGGTCAGTATTTGAAAGTCACGTGGATCTCAGTACTGAATAACTGGCAAAATCAGACCACATGCAAATCTATGCCTGCAAACCTCTCTTTAACCCTCGCAACTACAAAATGTTTGCTGATAAGGGATTCTTGTGGTCTGACTAAAAAATCAAGCATTAACTTCTACAATGGTTTTTAATGGGGACACTTTTTCTGGATCAAATATTTGGTCCAGCTGGAGAGGTGGTCGATAATGTGGTGCAAAATTGTAAAAATGTATGCTTTATTTTTGGATGTCATATGGTTTGAAATTTAGTTTTCTACTTAGGTGCAAATTAATATCAGTTCTTAAACTTCAGAAGGCAACAACCATTAATTACTATACCTTTGGCTGAAAGGGTAAATAGGCCCAAAATGGTGCATCGTGCACACCTGTGCATTTTTAACCTTGACATTGTGGTCTTTTACCAGACAGTGGGTATCCATGAAAAAGCTGGGAGATGGCAATTCTAAAGACGAATGTACACTCCCTTAAAGGGATGTATGCCCCAAAATGGTGGTTGCAATCACAATTGTTCTATATGCATAACATGTACAACAACAAAAAAACATTACAAATGGTACCATGTTATGTAAAGCAAAGTCATATTAAGTGAGAAATTTGAATGTATTTCAGAGTCATCTGACTTTACTACTAAGCAGTTTCATCAAATAAATTTGGTATTTTTTAAAAAAGAAAGAGGTTTAATTCACTAAGTTATTGATGTCTATAGAGAAACACTATTATTACCTCTAATCTCCATTTAAAGCATCCAAATGAGAGTACAGTGATCATGAATTTATATGCCTACCCTGGAGTACTATAATCTACTAAGTAGATAACAGTATCTGACATTTTTGTGCAGAACTTTTTATTCTTGCAGTCATGACCTTGACCTTTGAACAGAAAATACATTTTATCCTTTCTCCAAGTGCAAGCAGTCCATGAAGTTTAGAATTTGTAGACTGCAGAGAACTCAAAAGTTATTATGCAGAAACCATTTTTCTTCTTTAAGTCCAAGTGGCCCTGACCTCTTGGAGTCTGAAATTGACAGGTTTCTTCCTTAACCCAAGTGCAAGTCAGAAACAGTCTTGTAACTGTAGATGGTGGACCACTCAAGTTATTGTGTGGAAATGATACTGGGAACAGATGGATAACATAGCATAATTTGATCCACCCTATGGCAGGCATTTAAATAGTGATTTTCAGTAAATCAAGTATTCAAAATACACCAGCTTAAAAAATGCTGAATTAGTGAATTATCTGATTTATTCCTTTTTAGATATGATGAATCTTCAATTCTTATTCTCTTTCAAAATTATATATACATATATTGAGAATATTAAATTAATGCTAGAACCAGATTTCTTACATTGATTCACTTGCCAACAAATACTTTTAGGCATATACCTTTCAAAGGAATGAATATAATTTTGATTTAACTAAGATGTGTCACCCCTTGGGCATTTACGATAACATTCATCTTTCATGACCTCAAAGGACCAAAATAGACTGGTTTCATGTAGGTTGTAGAATCTTTGAGCTATTCTTATAGTTTTTTTTTCTTCAAAAACTTCCTTAGAAAACATCATGCCTCAAGCCAGTTATGATTTACTGCAGCATCTGCTACTACACATTCTAGTGTACATGAAGGCAAATATTCTGTCTTCCAAAATGCAAACCTATCTTGGCAATGGCAGTGGATATATATTGCACATTTTATAAGCATAGAAGTAACAGGATAGATCCAGATCTACAGTCACTTAATACACCTGTTTATCAACATCTCTGCTGTTAACATGAAATAACAGAATAAACAGCATAGATACGATTATGCCAAAACATTTATTGATGGCATATTTGAGTCTATGTTATTCAGTTAGATCCATTCTATACACAAAGGAATATGGTACTGACAGGAATAATGTTCTAGGAATATTGTTGGAACTGGGAAAAATTAGTGTGATCACAAATACATGCTAATGTTCATCAGTAGTGAACACACAAAACAACTACGTCATAACTCATATCCGAAATTTGAGTTTATACACAAGTCAGCCATAAAAGGTACTGACCATATAATTTTCAGAAGGGATTTGTGATGGTGATGGTGGTTGTGGTGGTAGTTCTGGTGTTGAGCTGTGACCAATATGATTAAAATCAGATCTCCACCGTCCTACATGAAGATCAGACAGTTACCACTTAGGGGTCATGTTCTGGTGCCCTGCTTTTACCATAATCACTAATTTTATCAGCCAATCAGATGAAGTCTTGTACTTTTGCATTTGGGAGACTAAGCAGTATGATGGAACAGTATCAATGTGTGCCAAACAATTTGAATCACTTTCAAATTTCTGAAAGCTGCATTTCCATTAGCTAATTTAAATGTCACCAGATCATGATCTCTAAGCGGTTGTTGTCATGCAGGATGGTGGAGATCTGATTTTAATCAGATTGGGGCTGTCACTTTCTATCCAAAATGTGATTTGTTTTTCTTTTATCTACAGACTATTTTTCCCCAACCAATATGTTAATAGTTTTTTTTTTACAAAGCTGATGAAGAATTTTTTCGAGCTAATTTAGAGGATGGAAATTAATATGAAAAAAGTCCCATAGAACCTACACTCCCACCCAAAAAATGAAATGTTTGGCCCATGATTACGGAAAATGTAAACTGGAAGACGTTCTAAGAACATTCCATTTAGAGTCTTAAAATGATGCCCAACTTAATATATATAAATACTGTTCTGAAAACAGGAGTTTCTCAAAGGGACTGATGCTCTAATGGGCAATCAGATTTTCTAGGAATTGAATTGAAGGTCATTTCTTCTTTTTCACTGTCAAATGTTGAAACCATGACCATCCTAATTTTTCACCATATGAACAATAAATCAGGAAGAGCAGCCATAACAAGATTTTCAAGATGGTCTTTGTCACCATTTTCATTTAGGACCAATTAGATATCATAAGAAGTCTTTCAGTTAAAACCCCATGTTCATATGACCATCCTTTCAGGAAGAGTAGAAATAAGATTTTCAAGTTGGCTGCTATGGTGACCGTATTTTGATGTCAGATTGGCATCATTTCATTTTGGACTAAATCATTTTTGCTAGCCAAGGTTCCAATGTGATAACCTTATCTACACCTTGGTAGATTGATCAAATATTTCAGTGCTCTGTCCTAGCGACATCTATTGGATTTCATAGTTGCCTCTCTTTGTATGTAATGCCAACTAACCAGCAGCATGTAACTGCAGTGCTTTGTACATCAACCGAAATAGCTGAGACAATTGAATTCAAAAAGATACTTTGTAAGTTTAACATCAAAAGTATGATTATGTACCAGAGAGAAGCCAATACGGGTGTTTTTGAAGGAAAGAAGGTATTTGTACAAACAGACCAGCAGTGAAAATTTCTTTTTTATGAGTCTATTCCAGCTGCTCCCCTTCTCTTGATCATGTAGGAACAGTGTTCGAATTTATACAAGTTGATTTTGACTGGATGCAGTTAGTGCATCCAATGAAATTCACAGACATGAAGCACTGAAATATCCAATCGAACTGCCAAGGTGTAGATATAATTATCATAATGGAACCTTGGCTAGTGAAGAAGGTACTAACTAGACATCATAAGAAGTATTTTATTGAAAACCCCATATTGGTATGACCATCCATGTAGAAGTAGTGACAAGATATTCAACATGACAACTGTGGCAGCCATATTGGGCAACAGATCTGCACCATTGTCATCTAATTCGGGCATTTATCATTAGTTATCTTTCTGTGAAAACCCCTTGCTGATCCGACAATCCATTCATGAATATTTGCAAAAACAAAATTATGAAGATGGCTGCCATTGTGGCCATACTGAACAGAAGATTGCAACCATTTTCATTTAGGCCAACTAGATGAAAGGATGAATGTGTGTGTAACATTTTAAGGTAATCCTACACATAGTTTTGGAGAAGAAGCAATAACAGTGGTAACATACAGAAAATGGGTCATCCCATAAGCTCCTCTGGTCTATGACCAGTTGAGTTAAAATCCCAGAAAATCATAAACAACAATATTCACATTACTAAAATTATATCAAGTTGATATGAACTTTTATTTGAAGTCTGAGGAAAATCAGATCAAATATATGGCCTCAATAGTTTTAACAAAACAGCTTGTTGCAAAATATCATTATTAAAAAATCAGGTAATCTGATTATTTATATTCCTGGATTGTGGCATAAATTGCAATTTGCATTTTTGCCTCAAAGCTGGAACCTTTTTGTTTTGCTCGCCATGCATAATAACTGGTATCTGAAACAGATACATTTCCACGGCAGCTATGCCATATAATCACACCATGTAACACATAAATGAGTCTGAAAAATTTGCTATGTGGTTGGATTTATAACAGTAAAATGTACCAGGCAGTATGAACATGACGTAACATGAGTATAAAGATAAGCAAATAGAGGCATGTAAGACTACTATATAACACACTACTAATTTGGATCCAACTGCAAGCAAGACAGACCCATTCTGCATACTGTACCAGCACAGTGACTAAGCAATGGCAGATCTGGGGCTGTGCAATTTGCTGTTGGATTCAACTTAACAAGTGAGTGTTAATAAGTAATTCAACTTAATGTATATAATGCCCAGCCACACAATACAGTACTAATTATAGCCTTCAGAATGATGCCCTAATATGCACAAAGAACAAGACGAGGTCAGAAGGCTGTTCCTACTCAAATTTTTGGTGAATTTGTATCCCAAAACAATCTGATAAGTTCCTAAAACTTGATGATACAAATCCATATTCTGATTAAAACTGGATCAGATGTATGACCTCAAGTGAGGCAAAAAGTTGAGCAAATATCCTAACTCATTATTATGTGTGGCTCTCACCCTCTATCAAACTCGAACAAGATCTTCATATACATGTAAGCTTGTACTCCCAAGTTTTATGAAAATCAGAACAGAAATATGGCCTCCAGTGTGGTAACAAATGCAGCCAATCAGAAACAATATCAATTCATTTATGTGCATGGATCGCCACTCATTCTATGAGCTCAGTGTTGCAACTGCGACCTCAAAAGCATAAGACACAAACACCATCCTCCAAATTTAGGGGGCACATAATATTTTAAGCGGACAAAGGGAACATTAGATAGTATTGAATGCACAAGTAGTGTTAGAAAAAAAAAAAATCTTATTTGGTTTTAAAGTTTTGCCACCTTTGTCATCTGCATTTTAGTATGATCATTTCCTTGGACACATATTATTGTAATAAATGTTTAATAATGTACTCAAGTAACACATGAAAACATTAACATGTGTTAAAACTTGGTTCAACTGAAACTAGTTGCACTATGGAATTTTCCATTCTGGATTATGCTCTCATTTAACTTTTGTGTTTGCTCACTATCTACCAGCATTTGTTATTAATAATTCCCATTATTTTTTCTGAATTGTTTAGCTTTTTAGATTGAGAATATATTGATTAACTAATAATTTGTGCATTTGCCTGATTTCTGTCCCTTTTGTTGTTAATTCAACCCTGAAGCAAAATAAATCTTCACCACTGTAGTTGTGCCTTTAAACTTGAGAACATGTTAGGCTTGAAGCTAACAAAAACCTTAAACTGCAACCTACAGACAACTACAAACCTTTAATGTTTGATTGACAGATATGTGGTTTTAAAATGGATGTGAACTGCCATCTTACAATTTTAAGAACCTTGAGTGACTCTGGTCATTAATAACAGCAAGCATAGATGTGGATTAATGTGAACTAAAAAAAGTATTAGGCATAAATTTTTCCCTGATGAAAAAGCACACCCAGTGGGTTGAGATTTTGGAGATATGGGTCAAAATGTTGTGGGAACCCAGACTTCCTGCACTAAGGTGTGCAACACTGAAGATCTTGATGTAACCTTATATTCCAAGTCTGATCAAAGTTGGATTAGAAATATGCCTTCCGAATGTGGCAATAACCACCTATTAATGGACAGAAGGAACACAGGTGCAATGTCATACCTACAATTTACCTGGCCTCAGGGACAGATTATTTAATCTTTTGGGGCTGGGTGGGAAGGGGAATTAATTACTGGGATGTTTTGTTTCTTTTATCTCAAAAGACTGAATTTATCACTTACATGATGGATACAAATTAGTCCTTTTTGTAAAAGATTGTAAATCAGAAAAAGATTTACTTTTTCAAGCTATCTGGAATCTTGGTGTGCTAAAAACATGTCTACTGAACATGTCAACTTTACTTAGTGACTGGCCATTTAATATATTATTCACAAATTAGACATGCATTTTGGTATACAGATTTTGTGCAATTTTTAAAATTCAAGGCAATAAATGAATATGCTGCAATCATCATAGCTGACCCAAATTATGCAGTGTTGAACCAAAGATCCCAAGGGAATGACATAGGAGACTGCACCCAATCCTATACATTTGGGAGGTACACAACATTTCAAAGGAACAAAAGAAAATCACAGATTGTACTTAATGCATTAGCAGTGATCTTTTTTGTTTTGATAGTTTTGGCACATTAATTTCATCATCTGCACAATACTATTGTCTTTTTGTTGGACGCTTGCATTATTGTAATAAATTTTTTATCATGGGCAAAGAAACTCATGAAAATAGTGAACATCTGGTTCACTTGAAAAAAGCTGCACTTTATAATGTTAATTTCCATTCTGGATCCTGTTTTCATTTCAATTTAGTTTTCACCCTTTATCTACTATCATTTATTACAATAATTCCAATTTTTTTCTGAATTACTTTTCAAGCTAATATTTTATTACCTAGATGACAAATTGTCTATTAGCCTAAATATTAGTCCCTTTTAACATTACCAGTAATTTAACCTCATATTAAATTAAACCTTCACTGCTCTAGGTGTGACTTCAAACTGGGAAATTTGTCATACAAGTAGTGTTCAAAGGCTGTGCCAAATGTGTTGTTTAAAAGGATATTAACTGCCATCTAACATAATTTATTTCCATTGTTAATGCCAACACAGATATGGATGAACATGCACTACAGAATGTAGTATTTTTATATTTTTCCTGATGATAAAAATGTCATCGAGAGCACAAAATGGGTGTCAGGATTTTGAGGACATGAGACAATAATTTGTGGAAAACCTGCATTCCTGCATTGAAGGTGCAAACACCGATGCAGATCATGTGATATCAACTCATTATTGCATGTGGGATTACTGATGAAAATATATGGTAAACTAATGAAATAATAGGCCATGTCTCAAAAGTACATCCATGTACATGTATCTACAAATAGGTAACATAGACAGGTAAAAGTACATTTGTACTACTGTTCTATTCTTAGAGTTCTATGTGAAAGCCAAAATAGTGTACCTCTAAGACTTGTAATCAAATCATGTAAAGCAAACATAATGCTGAAATACAAGACCCAAAATTTTTGTGTGTGTTTCTCTGATCATAAAATAGTTTCACATCATATAATAATGGTGACAGGTCCTTAGTTTGATGACACACAAGTAGTTGTTTTTCCTCTTTTTGTTGTTATTGTTGCAATTTTGTTAACTGATGCTAAGAGAGACCTGGATTTGGTACCTGATGATGCCATCTGATGATCTGGCTTAAAGATTTTCAGACTAACCCCGACTTTGAGTGAGAATGAATGGTGTCAAAAAACATCAACCCCTTGTGAAATATTGCAATGATCATTTTTAATAATGATGTTAATAAGACTGCACATCAGTCTGAGACATACCGTGTGGGGGGGGGGGGGGGGGCTGCTGCTGGAATTTTACTGAAATTGAAAAGATAAGTATATTGGCTGAAAAAATATATTGTGGTAAATAAAAATACAACCCATCTGGTTACAATGAAAATCCCAGCCCCCTCACCACTTCTGAGAATTAAATGGTCAATCCTTTATGGTGCTGGTCTGCAGATTTTAGTTGAATCAAAAAAGAATTATACAACAAGGTATGGCAATAACTGAAAGAGATTGTTGCGGAAGTAATAAACCTCATGAGACCACTGCAAAATGTTTGAAAGCCACAGACTTTTTCAACCTATTTTAGGTGGCAATCTGCTTTCTTAATTTAAAACATCCTTCAATAATAAACTCAAAAAGGGACTTGGCAGGTTGAGTTTCTATAATTGCATCAATAAAAGTCCTGCTAGAAGCCTAGTTACCATGGTTATAATTATTGCCTATGCAACTGCTCGAATCCATCAATGGGCAGTTTCATCAGCCCCTGAGCGAATATGGGCAATTTCATCAGCCCTATAGGCAATATTTGTGGAATAATTTTCTAGACAGCACAAAAGTAGAGCTATTCGCAATGTGTGCATTGCAGAGGTCCCTTTCAAACAATTTGTTTTGCATGGCATTAAACAGATATTTGTGCTAGGAAACCAAAGTTAGGTAACTCCAGGGCAATCTGGGGCATAATTCCCATAAATGATACCACTGAATGCTAGAAATCCAACTAATTCAAGGTCTCATCAATATAAATGTCTGATAAATTTGATTGAAATCTAAACTTTCATCGTAAAGTTATGGTACAGAAATAAAAGGTGTAATAAGATGTCATAACTCTTGAAGATTATATCGGAACACAGGAAACTGACTCATTTAAGGTCTCATCTGTATCAAGGAGCTGATATATCTGGATGAAATCGAACAATCCTTGGTAAAGTAAATGCTGCAGAAATCAAAGTCTGGAACACAGAGGGCATACCTCCTTGAAATAATGTCATGGAACTCTGGAAATTTAACTTATTCAAGGTCTTATGAATATGAAGGACCATGCCAAATTTGGTTGAAATGCAACAAATAAGTTATGCTGCAAAAATGAAAGTCAGAAGGATGGCAAATGGGGTGCCTAACTTGTAAATTTTGCACTGGAATTAAACTTATTTAAGGTCTCATAATACATGAATGCAAGCCAAATTTGGTTCAAGTGCAACAAATTAAACTGCAGAAACAAAAATTATGGGGTGAGTTGGGGGTGTAGTCAATTTGGGTAAATAACTCATCTAATGTTTATCGAAAAGGCTAGAATCAACTGTTTTCAAGATCTCATCAATTTCATGTGATGTACATCTGAAATTTGGTTAAAATCCAATAGTTCCCGGTAAAGTTACCTAAAAATGCATGTGCACACACACACACACACACACACACACACACACACACACACACACACACACACACACACACACACACACACACACACACACACACACACACACACTCTAGCTGTGGAGACCTGGATCTGCAATGTGGGTGGGCAGGAGGCAAAATCAAAGTATTTCAAACTCAAAGCATCTGTAAGGTGTTGAATTTTAATTTGCATTGAACCTTAAAGTTGAATGCATTGAGCATTAAAATTTTATCACATTTAAGCCAGAAAAGTATTTGTGAAGGGTCACTTCGACCTTTCTTCTTTTCTCCCCCCATGTCAGTGTTAAAACTTGAAAGGCTAGCATTTATGACCCAGTACGATTTGACCAGGGCATTGCAACGCTGTCCTGAGAAAGTAAGCATCTGAGCTACCAACCATAACCTCTTGATAGGAACCCAAGTCAAATTATCATTTCAAAGGGAAATTGATGTGTACCGTATTTCACAGATTCTAGTCTGTCTAAAATCGGATGAAAGAAATGATGATCTTAGGGTAATTTAGGAACTGCTGCTTATGATTGGCCAGAGTAAATTAAGGCGTACACTTTAATGTGAATTTAAATTGCAACCTTGGTAGAAATTCTTCAATCTTAAAAGTCCTGAGAGAGAGTAGTTTGACTCTGAGGAAGCTTAAAAAGTGCTTTCCTCGTTAAACAGGACCAGGTGACTGTCTTGTAAGAAAAGACAAGGTTTACTGCTAGGATGAATAATTTCTATAAAAAAAGTACAGCATTAAGGTATGCAATTTTAATTTTCCACGTAATCTTCTAATTTTGATTGTTTCTTTTGTGCAAATGTGTTTGATATGACTAGGATTCATATTATGTATTGTTTATTCAATTTCATGGAAATCTGTTGATGCTAGAGTTGTTATACAATTTATCTCTTTAATTTTACAGTTACTAGTTCATTGATAGAATTGACGAAAGCATACTATCCAAGTTTTCACATGTGTGGGATTTCATAGGGTTATATGAAATAATTTCCTTTGTCTGTTAGGACGATAATGATTATTGTGAGTTAATGATAATCGCATAGTTATATCTGATTTTGTAATGTTTCATTAATCTTGTAAGTTTGGGATTGCTGTGAGCTAGAACTTTGTCAATTTTATGCAATAAAAATCGAGCATGTGGAATTATAAATAAAGAGATACCATAATGTTAGATATATTGCTAACGTGTTAATTTATGACTGGCTGCTGTGAAGCCAGTATGATGTTCTTTCAGATTAAGTCAGAATTTATGCAGTGTGCATAGCTTGTATGATTCTCAGTAATGTAAATGAGGGAATTTATATACTTCTTAAAGAGGGACAGGTATAAGATAAAGTTATGTGCAACTGCTACAAGCACAATGAAGAGAACATTTGGCATACCTCATTGTTCCTTTCATGTCTTGTGACTATAACTTCTTTAAAACAGTGTTTGGTAATCAACATGCTGCCTAAAGCAAACAGCTTATCAAAATGGCACCATGTGCTTGAAAAATGTACTAGTCCAAAATACACTAAATTTAGCAATTATCAAAATAAGGAAAATTAATGTTGCCAAGGTAGAGAACATTTCAAGAACTGCAATTAATGAATTATTAAATTTGATAAAGAAAAAAATTGTTCTTAGCTTGCTTCTTTCCAATTTACCTCTTCAGTTCTGGGAAGTGAAAATGATGGATGAAAATAATCTGTTTTGAGCCGAACATCTGAAAAAAAGGACCAACTATACATCATAAGTCTTTTCAGTGAAACCCCCATGCTCATATGCTCATCCATTCATGAGGAATAGCAATAACAAGATTTTCAAAATGGACACAAAAAGGTGGCCATACTGGATGTCTGAGCAGCACCATTTTCATTTAGGTTGAAGTAGACCACGATCAATCTTTCATTTAGTTTAGGAGTAGTACTAATAAACAACAGGTAACAGAAAATGGACTAACCCATAAAAGCTTATCTTCTTCAACAAACTGCTTAATCAAATCTGACAACAAAACTACCACAAACAACAGCATATGACATGCCTATCTCTTGACCTTTTTCCTACTCATCACCGTGACCTTGAGTGATGAAGTGTAGGACTTGGTAAAATTTTATGAAAATATCTGTTGGGATTAAAAATAACAGCCTGGGTAAGGAAACAGGCAAGTAACTTTTATTATCCCTTATTGTAATCGACAACTCGAGTCCGGGGTGGGTTGGGGTATGGCTTTTTAACAAGAAAAGGAGAAGTCAAGATATATAATCAAGGATTTTTGTAAGAATTTTAAAATAAGGCCTGGGGTTTACTGAATTGGGAATTAGTAAATAAGGCAAATGTGGAAAATATTCTGCACTCCATTAATTCAAAATATTTTGACAAAATTCTTTGACATTTTAAAAATTAAATTGTATTGGTTACTTGACCCTTTAGATCCCTTGCTACAAAATATTAAAGGTTGCATATGTTTTTAAAAATGCCGATTGTGAACTTGTTACACTGAAATTGGGGAAATTGTAGAGTTTTACAAATTGAGAATGGGGCCAAATTTGTTTGCCCCTAAACAGGTGCAGAAATATCACCATTAACAGTCCAGAAAAACAAATGCACCAACTACATATTAAATAAGAATAAGGTAGTGCTAAATAATGCATATATTGTATTTGAGTAGACTTTAGAGAAGGCCACAAGAGAGAAAAGATTTGTACCAAGTTATCTTTTATATAATAAAAAAAACATTATTAGTAGTATTATTATATAATTAAAGTCAAGCCATTCTTGTACTACCTATAATAGAGTAAAATATCAGTACTGATGCCAACAGGTTGCAAGGTAAATTTTAGCTATCCTGAAATAGTGTCCCTGTGCACTGCCTGGAAAGGTTCCTCAAAATTAACAAATACTTTGGTTTCATTACTCCTAATACTGTTGGTCCTATCTAAATATCTATAGAGTGACTGTACCAAGTTGTCTGTCTGGTGCTTAGAATTGTGATTGCTTAGAACAGTGCTGTCCAACCTTTTTGACACCATGGGCCACTGAAAAATGTTTTTCTTGAAGCCAAGGGCCGCAGCAGAAAACTGAAAAGCAACAACTATATAGCTGCTCTGGCGGGCCATTGAAAATCAGCCTGCATGCCGCCCACGGGTTGGACAGCACTGGCTTAGAAGATCATCTATTATATTCTGTTCTTACTTACATCTAAATTTCTAGATCTTTTTTTTCACATCTAATTTCTAAGATCTAGGAAATGAAGGATTTGCTTTCACTGTCCAGAAAGAAATAGCAGAAGCAAGTACCTTGGCACAATATCAAGGTCCCATATGACTACCTTCTTGGGGAAATTAGATCTCTTATTAAACACTCATGTTCTAAAAAGTTAATTAATTGGTGCTGAGAATAACTGGAACCATCTGACCAAACAATGGTAGATCTGGCTGTACTGACAGCATTATGTGTAATCCATTTTGAGAAAGCACTGCTGAGGATTTCAAAACAAAATAATGTCTATACTCACTTATAAGTTGAGTCAAAACGGCAAACAACAAAGATCCTGATCTGCTGTAACATAATGCATCCAACAGATCAGGGTATACCAGTATGTTGTTTGTTCTTTTGATTAATCCTAAAAATACTGCACATGCACAGACCCAGATCTGCTGGTGCATTATGCAACAGCAGATCTGGGTCTGTGCAGTTTGCAGTTGGACTTGCCTTATAAGCAGGAATGTATGATATACAGATGTCAGCAAAATGGATTTATCAGGTTTTGGTCTTAAAAGCATATCCATTTCTGAGATACATGTATGTCCAATATTGTAACTGTGTTGACTGGGAGCACTAAATATCAAAACTAACTGCATTAAGTTTGTTTACAAAGCCTGCCTGACAACTGAAACACTTCCAAAAAGGAGTTTTTTTCAGCTGGATACATTATGCTGGGGTCCTGTGAAAAAAACAGACTCTTAAATGTTCTGGCAGTGTGTACAACTGATCTGATACAAAAGATAGTAGTTTTGGGGAACATTGTCTGAGTACAAAAGATTGGTACCACCTTCACCACCTCCCCTCCCCACTCCTCCAATTTCTGAAGAACTAAGATATACACTGAAAGGGGGAAGAAGAATATATGGCAGAGTGAAAATACTCAAAGATACAGAAAAGACATCAACAAGTGAAGCTTGAGGGTCTGGTTTGTGTGAAATATATCTTGGCAGCTGACAATCTGTTCTTGAGGCAAAGAAGTCAATCACATTTATCCTGTAAAATTTCAGGTTTCAAACTGCATTCAGAATCAAGGTTTAATTTATGCAATTAAAAATCAGTCTCCATGTTAAATGTACCTGGCAGATGTCAATCATGGAGCCAAATATTTAACATTCTCACATGTAAAGTTTTCAATCAGTGCCATCAAGTGCCTTCCAATGGGGAAATACAGTACATGTATAGGTTACTTCATTGATAAAATAGTGGGTGTCTGATCATTGCATACTTCATAAGCTGATGTATGGGAGTGGTGCAAGCTGCTGCATTTCTCTTTCCTGCCATGAAGGATAGTTGTCTATCAGGGTTCATACAGAATTCTGAATGATAAATTCTAAGACCTTTCCCAACCTATCAAAGACCACAAACATAGATTTCGAAGACCTATTTTCGCTAACGTTTTGTATACATGTTATGTTATATGAGAACAATGAATGCAAAATAATACAATATTGTTTAATGATGAAATTCAGACTATAATTAATCAAAAGAAAGAAACCAGGAAAACTCAACTACATCCAAATCTAACAACATGGACAATTTTATTTGTGATTATGGAAGAAATTAAAATGTTTGGGTTTGTTTCAATTTTGCCAAACTTTCAAGGCCTTGAAAATGCTACCTCATTTTTCCCAAACTGTCAAAGACCTTCAAAGACCCTAAGAATCCTGTCTATTTTCCAACCAGGGTTTACATTTTGGGGAGAAGTACTGTGTCACATAAAACGTATCCCCACATGCCAATACAAAATATACATTTATTTTTTGTATGATGAACCTCTTCTAAAATTATGAAATGTTTGTGTGAACATTTATGTACCTGATTTGTTTTAAATCTGTTTTGAAAGTTAGATAAAATGTTATGACCTTGATGCTTTGCCTATTAAACCACGGCACAAAGAGTAGCAGCTAAGAACAGACTTAAGATCCCTATAAAGCTTTCAAACTACAGAAGAAGGGGAAACAGTTGCAATTGTTAATTCTAATTTATCCAGACAAGCATAGAAGGTTATCACTCAACAAGCCATTCATTATTATTGGTTGTCAGATAAATATTTGGACACTGTGTCATATAAATATCTAGGCCACTGTTCAACAATGAACTGCATCCTAAACACTGAGTAGGCTAACAGTAGAACAATAGTGAAAATGTACTACTGTTTGAAAATTTAATTTTAAACAAATGTCCAGAACCAAGTTCTATATAATGCTGAATAAACCCTGGAAAGTTGATCCAAACACCCCATTTTTTTGGTGTGTCACATATCTTTATCCTGAGATTCAGCTACAGTTTACAGTTTGACTGCAAGCCCACCCCCCCCCCCCCCCCCCCGCCCTGGTCGAGTGGTCAAAAGTACTTGCCTTTACCAATCACTGCCATGTCATGTCTGTCCATGCTGGTTCAAGTCTCAGATTTGGCCAATGTGGGTATTTGAGAAAGCTTGCCAGTAGCTTCCAATGGCTCAGTGGTTCTTACTGTGGATTTCCTGGTTTTTCCTACACCAGTTATACTGGCTGTCATGTATAATCTACTTTTTGCTGACAGATGGCATTAAAGCCAAAAAACAACAACAGTATGACTGCAATATATGAAAAGGTATTCAAACTTGAAACTCCCCACTTTTTAATCACAGTTTGGCATATAACATATTTCATTCTGTGATGACCTATCAATTAAACTTTGACAGCATTGTAGGCCTATGTATTTCCATTAGAGGCTGGAATCAACTAGTAAGCAATTTCAAGAATTCATCAAAAACAAGTTACAGAAACCCAGATTTTGTGCAAAACACACCTTCATTCCAAGATGTACCCTTAGTGTATGTTAGGTAGCAATTTGGTAAAAACGTATTAGGTAGTCCAAAAACTATTTATGTGCAATTTTGAACACATCCTGTCATATTCATCTTTACATGCACCCACAGTTCATGTCTTATGTCTACAGGTTTCAAAAATAAAGATATGGCCAGGATCGGGAGGACAAGGTCAACTTTTGAAGCAATTCTGAAATAATCCTGAAAGTTTCTTCACCTTCATCTGAAAGAAACACCCTCAATGTAAGTTTTGGTGGCAAAAGGTGAAAAGTAATGGAATTAGATCATATAACTACTTTAACACATTAACCCCTGGAGCTTTTCGTCATTTTTGCCTAAAAATCGAGGAGAAACACATTTTGAAAGCTATTTCTGAATAGACTCAAAAACACCAAATCCCCAGTCATCTTTCAATAAAATATTGCCTAGTGGTGTTAGAAACATCGATTTTCGTTGGCTATTTGACTCATGCATGGGCAGAAGGGTAAAAGTTGGACTTCTTTTTTCTTTTTTTCCGCTAAAAGGAGCCATTATATTTGTATGGAGACCCCTCTTTATTCCAAATGCCCGTCTTATCCTACTTTTTGCAAAGGCTCATCTCTCTGTTTGCAGTTCATACCGGTTCGCCTTTGATCTGAGACCAAAAAGTCTAAAATCTGGACACAAAATCAGATTCCGACCACGGGCAAATTTTGGGTTAAAATAAAGTCGGGTCCAAAAAATGAGGTTTTTCTATCTGTATTTTGTAGCGCAACTAGATATTCCAGATTATTTGGTATCACTGTAGAGCTACATCCATCTACCTTTCTGTAATACCACCCACTTTAGTGTATTATGCATGACCATGACACTACAGAGCTCGGCAGTAGGCTACTACCTCCTGCCCCGTAAAGTTGTCGCTAGGGGTTAATGTGTTAAAACTACTAGAAAAAATCATGGAAAGTACATCTCTAGGAAGCAATTTTGGCACAACAACAGTGCAAGTTTAATGTCAAATGATACCATAATACGAGTTACACACTAGACAGGAAAGGCATCTACAAAGACACCCAAATTATCTCCAATGGACTAAAAATGTGAATTCTACATAATGAAGCAGGGATATAATTATAAAAAGACTAAGAAGACTATGAAATTTTACAGAAATACAGTTTTTACTCCTTTTTTCAATTTATGTTGTTAAAACTGTTTACACAATAATGTATTTTTTTTATTACTACAATCGAACATTACTGGAAGTATCATGGTGTGCAACTATGACTACAATATACTGCATGTACCATCCTAATTCTGAAGGGGAAAAAAAGACAGCTTTGCAGCCTTTGCTTAATTTGGACATGGATCTGTCTGCTGCATATGACAATTTGAGATGGCAACACAGTATCCAACCACAGAAGCTTTTATGAAGCATTACAGCTGACAGCTCCTGTATTACAACACTATCTATGGGAGTCATAAAGTACACTGCCTTAAGTGAGACTGTCTGATAATGTTGTTGTTGTTGTTGATTTAATGCCATTTTTTAGCATTAGTAGGCTACACATGACAGCCAGTGTAACTGGCGAAGGAAGAACCACTAAACCATGGGAAGCTACTGGCAAATTTTCTCATTTCTCACATATCCATACTGGCCAAGCCTGAGGCTTGAACCCATGCAGGCAATGGTGAAATGT
Source organism: Sinohyriopsis cumingii (assembly GCA_028554795.2). Taxonomy (NCBI): domain Eukaryota; kingdom Metazoa; phylum Mollusca; class Bivalvia; order Unionida; family Unionidae; genus Sinohyriopsis; species Sinohyriopsis cumingii. The sequence goes on from CM068826.1 coordinate 53,609,888, forward strand.
CAGTGATCAGTAAAGGCGAGTGCATTAGACTACTTGACCACCCACGTTCCTGCCCAATAATGAAATATATGATATACATAATTTTACTACTGACTAATATAATAAAATGGGATCCATGAGTACAACTGCCTTATAATGTGACCTGTTATAATGAAGGGCGTAACAGTGTGGGAGTGCTTTATTATTATAAAGTGTACCTCTTAATGTAAAACCTTTATGACTGGCTGAATACTTTAAGTACTGTAGTGAATGACACAGCTGCTGCATAACTTGTGTACCATGTCTCTGTAACTAAATAATATTAAACACAGTTGCCAACCCTCAATCATAAAAATATGTAATAACCAACCCAAAAATCTGTAATTTGGGACAAAAATCAAAATGTTTTCTACATTAACCCCAAGGTGTATTCATTGTCAAGACATGTGGCACAGCAGTTAAGTAGTTTTGTGGAAGTCATTCTTCTCTCTTCTTCTGGTCATTTTTGACCCAAAAATTAATATGTCTTCCTTGTAATATCAAATGCAACACATCCATACAATCTGCTCAAAATAGGTGATAAAAACTCATGATATTTTGAAGAAACCATACTTCTTAAACTAATGGAGACTTTGACCACTGGTCCCAAATTGAGCAGATTCTTTCTAATCACAAATGCAAGCCATTTACAACATCTGGTGAAGATACCTGGTGTACTAGTCAATTCATGGTGTGGAAACCATTTTTGTTCTTTCAGTCACTGTGATATTGACCTTTGACCTTGCAAACCCCAAATATGAAATATGGAACAGACATGGATGGACAGATAGATGGATGGACAGCATCCCAACATGATTTGCATTATAGCAGGTGTATAAAAAAAAAATTGAAAATGCAACATGACAATTAACCTAATTAGATCTTTATATTCTTCCTTTTATTCTTGAAAAAAAAGTGCCTTACATAAAATTTTTTAGTATAATACAAACATTTAATGAAAACTGGACCAACAAATTTACAATGTTAAAGATGTTAAACTACAGTAGGATGTTATGTGATAAATGGAAACTACACTGCTATCTCATTCTGCTGTTCTCATACCATGGAAGACTTCCAGTTCGATGAAAAAACATTAGTATTCTCTCAAACAGAATTCAAATTAGATTAGTAAGCACTCTGTAGGGTTGTTTGTCAAGCAACAGTTGAATGACCAAAAGGTCCATATGAACAGTTTCCTTTTCATAACAAAATACTGACAGAACCATTATTTGAACTCACTATATGATTCTTGAAGTTAAGTTTTTTCAAGGATCTAAGTATGAAAAGTTAAACTTTGTAAAGGCCTTAAATCAAAAGTATGAGCCATTTAGCTGAAAGTATGAAAAGTTAAACATTGTAGTTGAAAGTGAAACAACAGGCAACTTATTGTAGCAATATGACAGGTCTACATGTGTTTGCTTCATATCATCAAGATCACTGAATATAAAATGTGATACTGCAGCAATAATTTATTTATGGCAAAATGCAGCATATGATGTGTCACCTTATCAAAACTTTCCATCCACGGTAATCAAATTCAGCAAACCCCTTATCAGATATAAAATCACTGGTATATGTCTATTGGCTGGAAATCTGACATAATATGAGTGGAAATGAAGATGAGGAAATCAAGAGATTGATAAAAACCGACTTATTCTATGTCAGTTTACAGACTATTGAACTTTGAGTTTTGAGCTCAAAGAGTTTTAAAACTAATGCCGTGTGCAGACAGAATTTTGGCTTATCAAGAGATGAACAAATGCATAACTATATTGTCTGCTGGAAGCACATTTTCTGCCTGGAAAACTCCTGTCCTTTTTAATAACAATCCTTGTTGAACTGAATCACAGCCTGAAAATATCTCTTCCTGAAAAAAAAACCATTTATCTGGAGAGCCAAAGTGGAACTTGGTATACTTAATTAGCAGCCTGGGCAGGCAAGTAATAGAGTAGTCTGCAAATCTGTCTGCTATTAGCCATTGCTAATAAGGACATAGACTGGTTTCCGGTAATAATGTAGTTTCTTCAGATCAATGTGATCAAGTTGGGGCTTACAATCAAGCCAAAGTCAAATGTAAAGGTTTGTGCACTGTAAATTACAATATGAAATTAACACAAAGTTTAGCAAAAAATTATATTCTTCAGTATTCCCTCCAAATGCAATAAACTCGAACAATCAGCACATTGCAAGCCAGTAAGCATTGACAATTTTATGTTACAAATTTCCAGATTCAGTCAATTCATGACAATTTAATGATGGTACAATAGCTCAATTCACAGTTTACTAACAACAAAAACAGCCTTTAAATTGTAAAAAATAACAGTAATTGCTTAAGCATCATCGAACTGACAAACGACTAATCTTGTACTAGCTTATATAAAAAAAATAATTATGAAATGATTGTGCCTGCACCTATTAATGTTATCATAAACTAGTCCTTCTTCCTTCTTGCACATCTGTATAGCCAATATTTCTGGATTGTCTGGGTTGCTCCTTGGTGTATATTTTCATTAGGTCAGTAATCATTCTAATAACAGTCTACTGTCCACTTTGCCTGCCTGGTCAGAGAGCTTGGTACAAGATGACTTTTAGTCAATAGTGACTAAAACTAAGTGACCTTCTAAATCTCTTTATAGCAAGTGTCAAAGTCTGACAAATCTTGGGCTAATAGAATGCCAGGTCTGGGCAACTGTATGGCAAACTCAGGCGACCCAGTCTGCATATATGTGATATTTCTACATTTGCATCAAACTATATAAATATTTTAAAAGGTGAAGAGCTATTAATACCAAGAGTTCAACTGGGCAGTTCTGTTCCTATTAGCCTTGCAGACAGCCATTGAATTTTGAAATCTGCTGGACCATTAAATGTTTTTATTGTAACTCTTCTGAAGTTTGACAGCAGTGCTTTATAACTCCACCAGAAACTGAAAATTAACTTCTTATGAAATCTCTACAACGTAAAGCTGCACATCAAATTTGGTTGAAAATGAAAACGAATGAGAATTGTCACCAACATTTTTTTTAAAATCCAAAAGCTAAATGCAATCTGAGCAACCAACTCAACCAAATTATAACAAGGTTTTTGATATTCAATGTAAACTAAGCAATCTATCATACAATAGTTCACCAAATCTGGTCAAAGTCCAATAAAAATGGACTTACTCTCAAGGAATGAATGTATGTCATTGGGACAATCAAGGGGTCATAATATCAAAGTTTAAATTTATCTGAGCCTGATGGCCTAAGTTATCCAGACTTCCATGGCATAAAGTCACTGACATTACATTGCTTGTCTTGGATATACCTGGTAATTCCAGTCCAACAAACCAACCTTGGTACCCATTTACAACCTGGCTGACTAGAGCAATCATTGTTAAAAGATTTGTTCAGTGACTTGCTGACAACAGTAACAACCTAAACCCACGTGTTATGTCTTGTCTACCATAAGGTGCATATCCAAACATCTTGAAATCCATTAGGATCAAAACCATCCATAGAGGAGATACTTTTGCACCATTTTTTCTTTTCTTTTTGGGGGCTGATTGGGCCAGGGAGGGTTGGAGGTTGAAAACAATAATCACAATGGGGAAATGGGGAAAGGGGGTTGGTTAAGCCTGAGAAATTCATTATTTTTAGCATCAGTCATCTCAAAACATGTCTATGGGAACAGAATATATCAACTAAGTATTGCCAGATTGAAAGCCAAATCAAATTACATCCAATCATTGCTACAACCTATAAGTTAGCATCTACAGTAATTCTTATAATGCTTGTAGAGCACATTAACAGTATTAAGACCAAGGACTTGCAGGATGAACAAAGTCGTGAAGTTGTGAGTCTCACCACTCAGTCCTAAAAAGAGGTCACTATATTAAAAATGATGTGCTTCTGACCATGTCACTTATAAAAAGAGGTCAGCATGTTACAAATGACGTGATTCTGACAATTCATCAGCAAAAAATAGGTCACTATGTCAAAATGCTTACAGCATCGTCTCCCTTCAATGATTAAAATGGATTTTTCAATTGAGTCAGTATATTGGCAATCTTGCTGTAAGAGGTGAGGTGGGAGCATTTTCTTTATATATTTTTTATACAAACTTTTTTGAAACTATCTTCTTCATTTAATTGAGATGCCATGGGGATCCTCTCTGTGTTTTCCATGATTCTATTTCCAGCTAATATGGTTGCTGGTCTAAGAAGATGCATTTAATTATGTCTGTTTTTCCTCATGTCTGGATTAACCAAAACACTTTCAGTATGGCCAATCATCTATCTGCCATAAAGAAGACACTGTAAAATAGATTCATCGCTTGATGGGAAAGCACTATCACACTAAGAAATAAAAAAAATTTAATACCCCACCTTTAAATCCTACATTAAATCTGGTAATTACTTTCTTTTCCCAGTGGAGAAAAATTATACAATTTCATATTAAAAAATCAGTACACAATGACTAGAAAATGAACAAGGTAAATATATATCACCTAACAAACCTAAAGAATACAGAATTTGCCCTATCTGCCCAGGGGAGCATGAAAATTAATTGATTTGCCCTATTTACCTATCGGAGCCTAACGATGAATTCAAGTATACCATTATAATATTATGCTGATGCTCCTTGATCTGCATGAGGTACTGATGCTTCCTTTGTATAGGCTTTATAAATTCCCACTGGTGTGTTTGGAATGAAATTTCTTGTTCATATTTTTGGAGATGTAATTTTTGGAGTTTTTTTTCCTGGGGTACACACATTTTTAAAAGGTGTTTTGAGGGTCTCCTACTGAATTTTGGGGTATTTTTGGCATATAAAATTTGGGCCTCTGAGGTATAAGCTTGTGTAGCATCAAAATGTTGTTGATTTTGTTTTTGTTTTGGGTTTAAGGCCATTTCTCAGTGCAAGACAGGATGTCCATGGTGGCTAGTATAGCTGGTGGAGGAAGAAAACCCCTGTCACTAAGTACTACCAACCAACTGGATGCAATTAGCAGCTTTCACACATGACAGAGGTGTGATAGCAGTGATTGATAATGGTGAGCACTTTATACCACTTGGCCTTCCGGGACAAAACCAAAATATGTGACCCCACCCCCAAAGGCATCATTGATAACCAAGGTTCAAATATGTTATTCTATCTAAACCCTGGCGGATCGATCAGATATCTCAGTGCTTTGTCCTAGGAACATCTACTGGACTTGCCTCCCTTACTATGTAATGCCAGCAGCCTGTAACAATGGTGCATGGTACATCGGCCGAAAATGGTGAAGGCAACTGACTTCAAAAGGATACTTCGTAAGTTTAATATCAAAAGTATGACTTCATATCAGAGAGAAGCCATTACAAGTGTATTTGCAGGAAGTTATGTATTTGTGTGAACACTAACCGGCAGTGGATAACTGCTTATTTATGAGTCCATTCCAGCGGTCTGCTCCCCATGTCTCAATCATGCAGGAACAGCACTCAAATTTTAACAAACTGATTTTGTTGGATGCAGTGGGTTGCACTGCATCCAATGAATTCACAGACCTGAAGCACTTAATATCCGATTGATCTGCCCAGGTGTAGATTAACATATTTGAACCTTGACTAGTAAAGATGCTCCAACGAGAACCAAACTGAGTTATAGTCTGTAAAAAAACTGAAGGTTATACAAACTAGAGTGTAATCAATGATTACATAGCTCACCTCTCCTACTGCTAGTCTTCCATAGCCACTGCAAACATTATCATGCAGACTAAAGTGATCATGCCCCCCTTTTCTAACTAATGATATTCTTTTGCACTCTTTAATATTACATTTGAACTTTTAATCATATTAAAATTTAAAATTTTAACTGTTTATCAGCACTATATAACCATCACTATGCTAACATACTGTGAATCCACCAAACTACCGACCCACCCACCCATCCTACCCATCTAAGTACTATGACATAACATTCTTTTCTATGTCAATATAGTCTTTGTAATGAGTTGATAAAAAAACATTAATGTTGTTTTCTTACATTTAAAAAAAAAAAATAATCTGGCAAGCAGTCCACTCATCTTTAGATTAATTCCTACACTTCTGACATACAATGCACCGTGAGGGCAACATATAACTATATATAATTTATAGTAATTATTATGTAAAGTTTACTATTGAGCTGAATAAATATAATTACTCATACCTCCAACTTTAGAAGCCACAGTTAGCTCACCTGGTAGAGTGTCAGACTTGTAATCCTAAGGTCACAGGTTTGACACCTGCCCAGGTCAGCCTGGATTGGCTGTCTTGGAGTCTTTGAGAAAGACGCTTAGCTCCCATCTTCTTTGCCTGGTATCACCAATAATGTGTTAAAAGTGCCATTACAACAAATACACAAACATACTTCCAACTCAATGGTCAGAAAAGGACTTCTGAAAAGGCAAGGATGTATATGGGTCCAGCATAGATGAATACATGTGATAATACAAAAACTCAACCCTTATTAGTAAAACCTCACATGTAGTAAACTATGATATACTCGGGCTTTAAGGGTGAAGTGGTAACAGCGATGCATTCAATTATCAAGGTTCATAATTTGAACATAAACAGCACCCAATAAATAAACTTTTAAATGTGAACAAAATCACTTAAGGACGAAGTATATAGATCGGATGATAAATAAATAAACTTTTAGATGTGAACAAATCACTTAAGGATGAAGTATATAGATCGGATGATACTTCTTTATGTAAAAAGGATATAGAACTTTTCAAGCTGACTTCAGTCACCAAATGACATGATTCGAAGCAGGACAGTATGCATACAACATGCCAAAAACTCATATAGTCATAAGCTAACTGCAAGAACTCAACCAAAGCTAGCAAATATAGGTCATGATCAGCCTCTTTCCTTGAATGGCTGTGTGTAGTGATTAAAACATTAGCAGTTAAGTGCAAAATATGGGTCATTTCCTAATTTGTTTCTTTTAGACAAATAATTTCATTATTTTTCAGGCTTCACTGATTAATTAAATTAAAAAAATTCATATCAAATCATGTTAACATGAAATTCACGTAAGTTGAAAATGTGCAAGACAGCAGATACCTGTTTATTCCAATTTCAACAAGGCAAAAGCATACGGTTATATATACATGATACAACAAGCATGCACCAACTCTGTGAACAAGGTTTTTTAACTTCACATTTAGCAGAGGTTAGAAACTGGTTTGTGATCCATATAATAGTATTTCTTGCTTTGTCGAATGTGAATAAATCTTTTGCAAATTAGACTACCATAGTAAATGTTTGCTCGACTAGTAGCATACCTAGAATTATGGCATGACGATGAAAGAAAATAAAAGATTATGTCAAATTTCAACAGAAGAAAAAAATTGTGACACTTAATATTTTAGGTTTGTTTCAACCCAGTTAAACCAATATCTTCAGCATAAAGCCATATGCCAAAGTTGGTTGAAATCCATTAATAATGAACAATGTTATGCTGATGGTGGGTAACAAGGAAGCAAAGACCAATAAATGATGCCTTGCAACACTGGAAATCATATTCACTTAAGTCTCATCAATATAAAGCCCCATACCAAATTAAGTCGAAATAAAAAAGGTTTTGGTAAAGTTGTACCACAAAAACTAAAGTCAAGAGGAGAGACAAAAAGGCATAATTCATTATGAGGGTTGAGTTGCAGGGAATAGAAGTCATTAAATGTTTCATCAATTTAAAGCCCAAAAACCAAATCTGACTGCAATTCAACAGTTATAAGGTAAAGTTCGGATGCAGAAATCTAAGTAAGGAGAGGCCCTCAACGTGCATACCTCCTGTAATTCTGTGGAGTGCAGAATATTTGAACTTGGTCAAGATTTCATCAGTACAGAACACTATCCCACTGGGCTGAAATCCAACAAACCTTACCTTAGTATGTTGTGATGCAGACACTATGGTCAGAATGACAGGTAATAAGACAGGGTAACTCCTGTAAATGATGCTATGGAATGCTGGAAATCAAGGTCCTCACAATCTCATTAATATAGAGCTGCATGCCAAATTTGGGATGAAGCCCAGCAATCCTTGGGCGGTTTGAGGTTGTCAGCTTAACACCATATTTCAGCACATTATAGGCTACATGTGGCAGAGTATTTGGTGAAGGAATAAGCACACAAAAAAAAATACATTTTAAGTATATGAAAAATTACAGAAAATACATTATTTTAAGTTAGAGCAGTTATTTCACATTTCATAAATGTATATAAATCTGTTACACCAAAAGTAACAATATTTTTCTTTACTTGCTGACTGAAAAAAAATAATACATAGTAAATGGTCATTTATTTATTACAGGTCTACAGAGGTACAATAATGAAAGAAACAGAATGTGAACAAGTACATTATGTTCTTTCATATATGCAACATAGTGGCTTTGAAATTACACCTGTTATTGTGAGCTAACAGGTACTAATTTGAGGATAGTGGTATGGACTGTTAACATATGGACTCATAAATCTAGCCAAACTGCAAACATCGACCCTTATCTGCCATAGCATTATGTGCATGCCAATCATGGTCTGTTATTTGTTTTACTAATTACTCCAAACAAACTGCGCAGACCCAGATCTGCCAGCCCATTATGTAATGGCAGATCTCAATCTATGCAGTTTGTAGTTGGACATGACTTATAGGCAAGTATATATGGTAACAATTATATCCATTGACCTGTAATATTATTTGTTTATTTATAACCATGTCTTTATCCAGCATCTATAGCATCACTGATAACAATCTGTATCACTCAAGCCCTGGTTGGTTGCTGTATGTGTCCATGGGCAAACGGCCCCAGTATGATGGTTACTTTTTATGTACCAAAGTGCTATTAAACACCAAAACAACCAACCTCCCTTCATCTGAACCACTACTCAAAACAAGTCAGTAAAATTATCTTACAAATAATTATTCACTCTTTATCAAACCAGGTATATATTACTTCTGAATAGGTTACATGTGGTCAGCTGTTCAGATTCTTGTAATTCAGTGTTGTTAATTAGATGAAGATAATTAAATATATTTTCTAACGATTTCACAATTCTTATTATTCCATGAATTACTGTAGAACATCATCTGGGAATTAGACCTTTGGAAGCAGAGTAATACAAATTTGATGAAATTATAAGATAACAAACATATGATTTAACCATACTGGATGGATCTAAATGTGGAACATGACCAGTAAATCTACTAAATCAAGGATGCCTTGGCATGTAAATGATTTCTCCAGGGCTTTTACATAAAAGGGGAATTCTCCCTCTGATATTTTCAAAAATAGAAGGATCAATATCTGTATGGGAACAGTAGTAGATTCCTTACAGTTTCTTGCAACAAACATGTGCACCATTATTGCACACAGGATTCCATGTGAAGGGGACACTGTGCCCCTCACCCTCCACATTTGGGTGACACACAACTTTTTAAATGGACAAATTATAATCGTAATACATAATGCATTAGAGGTACTAAAAAATGTGATAATCTTATTTAAAGCTTCAACAGTTTGCCACCTTAACACTGTCATATTTTCCTTGGACACTAACATTACTGTAATGCCAATTTTATCATGTGATCATGTACTAGTAACTCGTGAAAACATGAAGACATTTGAAGTAAATGGTTACCCTGAAATGACCTGCACCACTGAATTTTCTGTTTCAGATTTTGCTATTATTTAATTCACGTGTTCACCCGTTTTGTTTTTCAAATTATTAAATCATGAATTAAATAACAAATTGTGTATTTGCATCAATCAGTCTATTTTGTAATTAATTAATTAGTAACTGAGTAAATTATATCTCTCTGCAATATGTGTGACTTTAACCTTGTAAATATGTTACACAAGTAATGGTCAAATACTTCAGCAACTCTACTAGCACAAACCTTAGATGTTTTCTTTGTTTTATACATTGTTTTGAAATGGAGTTCATTGCCATCTTAGTTTTTATCACCTTTAGCAAATCTGTCCATTGCTAATGCCAAGATGATATGGATGAACATAAATCCAGCAATGAAAAGCTGAAGGCATATTTTGGGAGCTTTGTTGGTTCCTGACAAAAAAAGTGTGCCCAAATAACAGGAAACCCACAACTGCATGCAACCCTAATGTTTATCATAAATAACTTCTGTAACCAACTGTGGATTATCTTCATTACCAGCACAAAGGCAGTGATCATGTGCTAAGCCAATGGCACAAGGCTATGCACTAAAACTATAGGTACATGCATGCATTGGTGAAGAGCTGTGGGCACACATGGGAATGGCCTTTCTTACTTTTTGCATGTTCTCTTACTTTTTCTGCACTCGCCATTGTTCCCCTACAACTGGGCAACATGCATTCCCTCACATCTTTATTACATTTTCTTACTAGACCACCCCAATGGCCTAGTAGTTAGAATGACCACCTCGGATGCAGGAGGTTGTGGGTTCAAACCCTGGCCGAGTCATACCAAAGACTTATAAAAATGGTACTAGTAGCTGCCTCACTTGACGCTCAGCATTAAGAGGTTAGTGTTAGGACTGGTTGACCTAGTGTCAGGATAATGTGACTGGATGAGACATAGTGCAACATGTCTGTGGCATGATGTCACAGTGCTAGACATCACTATAATCTGTCACACTACAGAATTGTAGTGATAAGACTGAAATTTTTTAACACATTAACCCCTAGCGACGACTTTACGGGGCAGGAGGTAGTAGCCTGCTGCCGAACTCTGTAGCGTCATGGTCATGCATGATACACTAACGTGGATGGTATTATCGAAAGGTAGACAGATGTAGCTCTACAATGATACCAAATAATCTGGAATATCTAGTTGCACTACAAAATACAGATAGAAAAACCTCATTTTTTGGACCCAACTTTTTTTACGCAAAATTCTTCCGTGGTCGGAATCCCATTTTGTGTCCGGATTTTAGACTTTTTGGTCTCAGATCTAAGGCAAACCAGTATCAACTGCAAGCAGACAGATGAGCCTTTGCAAAAAGTAGGATAAGATGGGCATTTGGAATAAAGAGTGGTCTCCATACGAAAATAATGGCTCCATTTAGCAAAAATAAAAAAAAATAAAAACTAAAAAAAAAGTCCAACTGTTACCCTTCTGCTCATGTGTGAGTCTAATAGCCAACGAAAAACAATGTTTCTAACACAACTAGGCAGTATGTTATTGAAAGATGACCGGGGATTTGGTGTTTTCAAGTCTATTCAGAAATAGCTTTCAAAATGTGTTTCCTACTTGATTTTCAGGCAAAAATGGCAAAAACCTCCAGGGGTTAATGTGTTAAAGCTACATTAAAAATCCAAAACACACACATTTTCTTACTTCTTTATTCAGCACTATACCACATGGAGTGTACCTACAGAAACATTACCACTGACATTGGCAATGAATACCCAAAACTATAAAAACAAGTTCTATGTATATATAAAAAAGAGGATAAAAAATAATGATGACATTTTTTGGACTGATGGTTTACTAAAAACTAAAGAGTGTAAAAATTCAAAGACAATAAGTATATTTCCCATCACAAGTGAAAGTTTCCTGTAACTTTACCAAACTATCAAAGGAATCTGTTAGAAACTGAAAATTTTTAAATGTTTTTTGAAACAGCTTGGAATTTGCTGCACGTATTATTCATAAGCTGATCATCATTATACAACCATTGCAGATTTTATGAAATTTATGCTTTATGTAGGCTTCATGTCCATCTGAATTTACATAAAGATTTCAAAGGCCTTGTCCTTCTGTAAATTTACTTCTCTATAATTCTAAAAGAATTCATCAGATGTTTCTACATTCATCGTTCTATTATTCTGACATGGTCATTTTTCAGACAGTGAATGTATTATCTTAATAGAACATTACACATCAAATGTGCATCATTATTTCCATATAGAGATTCTACTAAATACCTGAAAGTTACATCCAAGTCCAAAGAATAGCTCGTACAGTTATAAGTACTAGATATCCACACTCAGCACCTGACACTGCCTTTATAAATTACAACATAGAATCAGGTAAGTGTATAAGTACAAGACTGCACCTGTAAACTGGGACACTACTAATATCAATTAACCAATGTAGTGATTGCAAAACTTGGAAATCTGCCAAAGTGCAAAATGTGTGCCTTCCCTTTCACTCTTCTCCTAAAGCTGTTCATATTTTTTCTTTAAATTTGAACAAGTGTGTGTGTGTGTGATTTGGATTTTTAATATAGCTCTAACAATTTTTCAGTTATACTGCTATGATGTCTGTAGTGTGGCAGTTTATAGTGATGTCCCGCACTGGGGCATCATGCCACAGACATGTTGCATGATGTAACACCCAGTCACATTATCCTGACACCAGGCCAACCAGTCCTAACACTAACCTCTTAACACATTAACCCTTGGAGGTTTTTGTTGTTTTCGTCTGAAATTCAAGTAGGAAACACATTTTGAAAGCTATTTCTGAATAAATCCTAAAATACCAACTTCCATGTGATCTTCCAATAACATACTGCCTATTTGTGTTAGAAACATCATTTTTCATTGGCTATTTGGCTCGTGCATGAGCAGAAGGGTAAAAGTTGTCTTATCCCACTTTTTGCAATGGTTCATCTGTCTGTTTGCAGTTCAAACCACTCTGCTTTAGACCTGAGACCAAAAAGTCTAAAATCCAAACACAAAGTCAGATTCCCAAACACAAAGTCAGATTCCAACTACAGGTACATTTTGGGCAGAAAAAAATTGGGTCCAAAAAAATTAGGTTTATCCCTCTTTATTCTGTAGTGCAACTAGAAATTTCAGATTTTTTGGTATCATTGTAGAGCTACATCTGTCTACCTTTCAATAATACCACCCACTTTAGTGTATCATACATGATGTTGACACTACAGAGTTCGGCAGTAGGCTACTACCTCCTGCCACTTAAACTCATCACCAGGGGTTAATGTGTCAATGCTGAATGCCTAGCGAGGCTGCTGTTAGTACCATTTTATAAGTCTTTGGTTTGGGTTCGAACCTGCGACCTCCTGCATCTGAGGCGGATGCTCTAACCACTAGGCCACTGGAGTGGTCAAATTTAAACAACAAACATGTGTAACAATGCTAGAGACTTATGAGCTACTCAATCAAAACAGGAATTCAAAAAGTCACCAGAACACTATCTTTCATTGGTGCCTGTCAGACCTTATTATTTCTGAGTTCTCAGTTTTAAAAGGAAATGTCAGGACAACATGCCAGCATACAATGAAGTGACCAGCATTATCGTATATACTCACTTAAAAGAGGAATAAACTGCAAACTGCACAGACTATGATCTGGTTTTGCATTATGTGCTGGTGGATCTGGTTCTGTGCAGTTTGTTAGGAATAATTAGTAGAACAGACAACACAGACTTTGATCAGCATAAGCATTATGCTGCGGCATATCAGGATCTTTTTTGTTTGCAGTTTGACTTGACTTATAAGCAATACATACAATATTCTGTTGGAATGTACTGTATTCCAGACTGCAGGCAGAGTAAATCCATTTCTTCATTATAAAGTGGTCTCACTATAAGGCAATACATGTATACTCTATGGCTCTCATGGGCAGCATTGTAACAGGGGAGTAATGCTTTATGTAAGTTGTATGTTTGGCAGATTAAAAAAACAAAAACAAAGCAGACAATAAATTGAGTAGTTCCAGGGTCAAGCATTATTTTGTAACAATTTTTTTATTCTTATATATTATCTTTTTTCTTCTGCTTTTTTTGTAAAGACAGAACTCATTGTGTTATTCATATTTTATTTCAATTTTTATATATGAAGGTTCTTGAGCAGCTATTATAATCATATATAAACATACTGCCTCAATTAAAATTAAAGTGTACTAATACTTGATATTACAAAGTCCAAATTATATCATGGACAAGTCATTAAAACTGACCTACAAGATAACATGTTACTACAATGGTTTCTATCATTATTATTGGCTGATTTTCTGAAAAGACCCTATGATCAGACAACTATGATTCCTGGTATCTGAAATAGGTTGTTGGCACCTCACTTAAAATCTTGAAGCCAGTTTTGTTGCCAATCCTAAACAACTGCTGAAAATTCATTTACTTTATGTTGCACATTTGAGAACAGAACTGCTCTCCTGGAATTGTCTCAGCGCATCAGGAAATTTGTCTGTTTCTCCAATCTTTAGTAGAAGGTTGATTATGCCTCATTACTAATATCAGACTATTTGAAAATCTGAAAGCAATAAGATTTTCTCCTTACTCTACTAAGTACCATTACAAGTCATGTTTTTACATCCCTATGGTGGGGCCCTGCATAGCCAAGTGGTCTAAATTGATCACCGTTCCGATCACTGCCACAGCATCTCTGTCTGCGTGTCTTCAAGTCTCAAGCTCGGCTAACGTGGGTACGTGAGAAAGCTTGCTAGTATTTTCTCATGGGTCAGTGATTCTTCCTGGGGTTTTCCAGGGTTCTTCTTCCATCTGTAATACTGTCCGCAATGTATAGCCTATCATGTGCTGAAAAATGGCATTAAACCCTACAACAACAACAACATCCCTATGGCACACAACAAAAGGGATATTTACTCAGTAGTGAAGGCCATCAGCCATAATACAGCCCATACCATATATACTTACTAATAAGTCAATTCAAACTGCAAAAACAACAAAGATCCTGATCTGCCAAAGCATAATGCACATGCAGATCAGGATCAATCATGTTTGTTCAACTGATTACTCCTAACAAACTGCACAGACCTAGATCTGTCAGTGGATTATGCAATGGCAGATATGGCTCTATGCTAACTCGATTACAAACAACATATCCCTATAATACATATTTTAGAATGAATTTCCTTCTACATAAATAAGTTCTCAAGCCGCTTTAAAATTCATTTTCATGATTTATGAACTTGAAATACAAATATATTTTTTGCAGTATAAATTATGCACGTTGGTAATTTTCCATTTTTAAGAATAAAAAAAATTTTTTCTTAAAATTATCACTGAAATTGAAACATTCCTCTGCCAAATGCTTTTTGTTGGAGGTCAAAGGTTAATATGTCATGTGATTCAATATGTGGAGGAATCTATTATCTCACGTAAGGTCATTTACAAACACAGTACTGTAAGAAGGCCGACAGAGGTACAAAAAATAGGTAAATATGATGTATTAGTTTAATGATGACCAGAGAAAAAAGACACTCCAGTTTGGTACCAAGAATGAAATTTAAGTAATCTGTAAATCCATTTGGTGTTTTAACATGATAGCATAAAAGCCATACATCAATTTTAAGTCCATGTGAATTTTTACTATTATCCCTGTTTGATGTAAAATTCAGAATTTTTAGAGGGAAACAGACTCAAAGTTTTACTGAATCAATAAGAAGACAATAAAATCTTCCACTCTGGATACATATTTCTGAGCCACCAATGTCTGTAGATCGAACATGTCATCAGAAGCTGTTTATTTCATCTCAGCAAGAATGGGCGCCAAGTTAATTTCATTTTTTGTCCAACACACTGAAGAAAAACTTCAGTAACAAGGGTGACTACTTCACCTGAATCAAATGACCCTTGTTATCCCAAAATAGAGCAAGTCCATCCTAAATTTGGCAAACAATGATTACTAAATTTGTTGCCAAAGTTCAATTTTGTCATCAAAATCAGAAATAAACTGCTGCGGCCAAATGGACATGCAAACCCTGCTATCAGTTTGTTCTTATCTAATAATAATAATAATAATAATAATAATAATAATAATAATAATAATACATGTAATAATAATACATGTACATATAATAATAATAATGATGATAATGTCTTGTGTTTTGGGGTTAAACAGTGATCATATACACTGCAACAATATAGCTTTGCTATATATCATTTCTCCTGAGCAGACTATTATGATGGTAACTGACCACTAATTGCTTGTAAAGATAAAGATTCAGACAATACTACATATGATTTTAATGTTAAGTCCGACCCCATTTTTTTATCAGCCTAAATTAAAGTATACCAATTTTTTTTTACATCAGATACATAATCTAAGTTAATTCAAGGACATAGGATAAAGCCCAACAAACAACCCATAAAAGAGAATCTGCTTCAGGTGGCATAGCTAGGCATATATAAATGTGTGCAACAACAAAACCAAGAGACAATGTTTTCAATTTCTAGGATCCACACACACACACACACACCTCCGTGCTCATTGGGAATGCATCAAACAGAAAATTAATTAGCAACAACACTGACATCATTGCTTCTCACATATATTAATTGCTGGAATCTCATACATATTTGATCTCCCTCCTACCCTCACATGTAGGTGAGATGTCCCACACTTACTGACTGAAAGAATAAATGATCACAGCAAAACTAGGCATAAAACAACATATAGAAAATTACAACCTGTCAAAAATAAATGTTTTATAGCTTGCTGCCTTCATAATGCTAATTCCCCCGACAATCATTCTTATATTTTATTTGTGTTGGTTTTAACAGCATTTGAACAAATGCCAAGGAAATGTGAGTTAACCAAGGACACAGAGGTAGCTGACGAAAACTGGCCTGGAGGGTATCAAACTCTCAACCAAGGGGTTACGAGTCTGACAGAAGACTTACCTGAAGGGTATCAAATTTATGAACCCATGGGTTACGAGTCTGACAGAAGACTTACCTGAAGGGTATCAAATTATGAACCCATGGGTTACGAGTCTGACACTCTACCAACTGAGCTACCACAGTTCCCACCTAAATTTGATACCAAACAAACAAACATTCTATCAGGCATATGATTAAAAATTTACTCTGATCAATAAGTAGTTTTATTTAAATCTGAAAAAAATCCTATTGAAGATGACTGAGCAACACTTCAATTATTTTCAAAGTAAATTACTTCACAGTAATGGTGCTTTTCATGCTCAATCTGTTCTAAAGCAGTGGTTCTCAAACATTTTTTTTCTCAAACCACTTGAACACTGCTAACGGTCTCAGCAGACCACCTGATAATTTCTGCTGGTCTTGGTGGACGACTTATTGGTTTTTCCTAATGCTAATTGTACCATTTGCTAACTATTGTAAAATGCTTTGCATAAAAGCTCAACATCTGAAGAAAACTTTTAAAATAATTAACATTTTGTGTTCCACAAATAGAAGTTCATGTTTTAGTATATGTACTTCTTCAATTCTAATGTGATGGATGAGCCTGTTTTTTTTTTTAGCAAGGTTCAAATTCTCAATTGTTCACAACTTTCAGTGGTCTGCATATGACAGTTTGAGTACCTCATTTCTAAAGTATCATCATCATTATTATTATTATTATTATTATTATTAACAGACAATATGTAGACTCTCATATAATGATAAGCAATCTTACTAGCTTGTGAGGAAAAGTTCTTGTTAAATATGTCATAGACACTTGATTGGTGTGGAAAATACCTGTACATGTATAAGTAGCATAAAATGAACAGCTGGCATGTGAAATTAGATGAGACATAGCTGAAAACTGAAGAGGGGGAAAGTTGACATGAAATTTTGTCAAACATTATTATCTTTAAATGAAAAAATATTTAAGCCTAAAAAAGTAATTGCTCTTCATTCCATCACCTTTCTCTATTAAACAAAACACCAGCTGAGAGAAAACACTGGTTAAACTACATGCATATTTTTTTATCCCATCTACAATACTGTTGCAAATCCATAGCTTTTTCCTAAAGAGGTTATAACATGTTTGATTTTCTACCAAGAAGTTGAGTCAATTATTTGCATAGTCGTTATACCTTGACAAAACTTCCGCATTACAAACCTTGGATATAAGCATGCTTGGAAATGGACAATCAAATTTACAAGTATTTTCCAGTCATTTATTTTCAACCCTTTGCTAAATCCCATGCCAGTAAATACAAAGGCTTTAAATAATCAAAGCTTAAATTGTCAAGACAAAAGGGTAGTGTGTCAGATCCACCTGTACATCTAGGTAAGAGTAAATGGTCTTAAGATGGCTACTAACACTGAGTGGCCCTCTACTGTTGTACAAAAACTTGTACTACAGAAGCATCAGTTTCCCACAATGCTTGTAGGTGCCACAACATCAAATTCAGTGTTTGTTTCAGAAATATAGAAAAGAAGCAAAAGAAGTTGTTGTTGTTGGTGTAGGGATTAACGCCCTTTTTCAGCACATGATAGGCCATACATGGCGGCCAGTAATAATGGTGGAGGAAGAATCCGGGAAAACCCCAGAGACCCATGAGAAGCTACTGGCAAGCTTTCTCACATACCCACACTGGTTGAATCTGAGACTCGAACCCACGCAGACAGAGGTGAGATGGCAGTGATCTGTAATGGACAGCACTTTAGACCACTTGGCCACTCAAGCAAAAGAAGCAGATTAGGTAATCAATTTGAAGCATGTGGGATGATTTCTACCTGGTTTTATGTATTGTTATTGCTAAACTGTATTTTTTAGAGTAAGGAAGACCCTATTCTTCACATCATGTTGTATATACTGTATATATTGTACATAACAGATAGAAGGCCTCAAGTTAGATTAGTTCTGTAACTAAATGAGTTACCTTCTCTAAATAAAGTCTGTATTATTATTATCATTTCTACTACTATTATTATTATTATTATTATTATTATTATTATTATTATACCCTAAATATCTGTCCAGAATTGAAATTCCTCTCCAAAAGAAACTTCTGAAAAAAGTACATGCAGCCTAAGTGTACTGGTACTGTACTTGAATTCTTTGTGTACCTATGAATGATGAAACTAATGACAAAGCACTTTTCCTGGTGACCCTCAAAACAAGGATGACACAGAATAGTACCTACTTGGGACTTTTTTGGTCATATCACTTTCTAGAACGATGTGACACTTTTACCGTGGATTGACAGATATTTATACATGTACAGCTAAAATACTATATTGTGGGAGGCACAGATACCAGACAGGCTATTAGGGTGGTGGTAGTCATGTGATTCAAATCTAACTGGGTCCCAGGAAGCTGCATTTTGGAATACCTCTATTAATATCACTGATGGCTATGATGCAAAACTGTGTGCTATCTATGGAATGGGGACATTAAATGGAGGTCTCCTTTACAGGAAGAATCATGCCATGCGCATGTGCAAGAATGCATCCATAGCATTAAAAAAAAAGCACTAGCTGATTGTTTCCAACAAGGAAATTCTCCTTGCACACTTAAGTGTGTACAAGTACATCTGAAAGTATTACTTGATATAGGCAGGTAGAGGTAGGAAGGTAAATTAATAGATAGAATTAAAATGGTTCTGCAAGACCTATAACTGAACAGGTTAGTACTATCAGAATTTGTCTCCCTAACACATCTATTCACAATTACATGCCCATTACCAACTGATTAGTGTCAAAATTCTTATTATGCAGAGTCTGTTAATTAATCTAATTGCATTAAGAATCACAATACATTAGACTGAAATTTCCAACTGCAGTGTAGAATTTAATTCTCTACTGGACTATCACAGGGACTTCCTTAATAGCCACCTGAAGCTGCTGTAAGAATAAATATAAGCCTACATAAGCCTATATGAGACAATAACTGAGTGCTTTATCATTGTGTCAGTTTGTCACTTTAGCCATTCACCTGTCATTTCTTATATAGATTTCAGGTAAACATTCATATAATGGCTGAAACACATTTTGGTGATATATACCACATATCTAGACACAGGCCAATGAGGCTAAGTAATGAAATGGCTGACCCTGAATATCTGCCCTACTTCCTGGCAGGGTTGGAATGCCCTTGATAGAACTCAATTATATTCAGGTCAAAAAATAGTGGCTTTTCCTTCAACTTCATATCAACTTATAAATCTATTTTTAGTTAACTACACAACACCTCACTTCTTGCTTTTTGACCTCTGGATTATTGTAATGGATTGGATCATGTATACTGTCCAGATTTTACAATAGCTGCTGTCAATTTATGTCTGATAGGAATAAAATGAACTAAATATTGACCGTACACCAACTGTGCTTGTTATGACTACAGATAGGAGTGATCTAATTCAATACTCTCAACTGAGTAACCCTAATCAATGCAACAAATTCTCCCTCCTGTGAATGACAAAAGGACAAAATACAGTACCCCCTCGCTTTATGGTCCTTCAATATAACACAGTGCCTGTTATAATGCAGGTATGGTGTTGAAGTCCACTGTTTTATTTAGCAATAAAATTAAACTATCATGTACTTATAAGGCTGCAGTCTCACTAAAAGGCAGCATACTCTATGGATCCCATGGACAGCATTATAATGACTGAGTACTGTATCAATAATAATGTAAATCAAACAATTCTGCAAATTATCAAGCAACCAGGCCCACTGACTTGGATTTTATCCATTTGCTGGAGTTTCAATAAAAGGTGGTAGCTGGCAATTTGTTTGCCATATAATCTGTACACCAATCTGCACCTAGAATTCTAGAATTTCAAAAAGTTCTATCTCAAAGGTTAACAATACAATCAACTCCATCGCAGACAATTCATCCAACTAAGATTGGCATGTTCCTCCATTCACTAACAATTCATCTAAGCAAAGAAGCATTACTGAAAACATTTAACACAATTAAATTCATGTCAAAGAGAATCATAAATGTTTAGACTCTTTCTTTTCATGTACAAATGATGATGATCATGGGTGGATATCGCATCCTAATAACTAAATAAGGAAGGCACACACTTGCCTTTCAGCTAAGTAAAAAAAATATTCAACTAGTAGTAATCAATGATTACATAGATCGCGTCTACTTTCACCAGTCTCGAGTAACCATTGTAAACATACACTTGCAGATAAAAAAAATCAGACTAAACTAATTTCTAGATTTTGACCAAATTTCTTTGCAGACAGAAGGACTAGTAATTAAAAAATTTACTAATTCTCTAAATTATGAGACCCATTTCTAACATAAGATTTTTCTGGCCATCTTGTATGTTTACAGTTGAACTTTTAATAATTTTGAATTTGAAATTTAAACTTTTAACTGGCACAGTATAACCAGTATTGTGCTGCCATATTATGGAAGCACCTACCTACTTACTGTGACAGGGCATAAAATATATTAGTAAAAAAAGAACAAATTATTATCTATTAAACCAAAGCTTATGTAATAATTTCATTAACAACAGATTTGTGCTATTATATGAAAATGTTTTATAATCATTCTTCTAAAGATCTGCTGGAAAAAAGAACGTCCCATTCTCTACCCCTTAAAGCTATATTTTACTGGGTGAATGTCACAGGCTTTTAGTAACCTTGAAGTGACAGTCAACAGTGAACAGTAGTTCATGCATCAATAATTACTTGATTAACTACCACAGGTGAGGCAACATATAAAAAGCATGCAGCATTCAGTCCACTCTCCAAATTCCTATACTCATTTATATGTACAATACAGATAACCTGCCAGGGTAATATATCATTATGTACAATATTCATTATGTACAATATATAGTCAATGAAAAAGGTCAGTAAGTTATTTGCTTGATTTTTGCAGAATATTATGGCACTGTAATTGCAATTATGTCTAGTATGTATCCTTTATTACTAGGATCGTTTAATACATAGAATTACCTTTATAGTGTTTAGTTTACATGTGTATTTGAGAAATGAGCCTCAGTATTATGTAGAGAATTATGTAGATTGTTAGCTTGCGATCCGAATTAATTTTTTCATTCACTATTCTGTTACTTTCTAGTAACCTAGTGCATTTATTCATGTGATATGTTTCATTTTGCACATGCCTGACATATGAATTTGGAAAATGATTGATGTGTGTAAGATTAGTTGATATGGATGCATCGATATTTCAATACTTGTGTACTTTGTATGAATTGTAATGTAAAGAAATGCATCTGATTGTTGTGATATTGTTTAGTATAATGGGACTAGCAATATGTACTGAAGTGATGCAATTTATTTAAGTATGAGAAGTAATTGTTACCATGCTTTTATTATGATGTTGCTTTACCGTACAAGAATGTATGAGTATTTCGATGTGAATGAATGTGTGAACAAAGAAATTTAATAGCCGTTATCTGATGATATGCTGGGTGTAGTGTGAGATGAGAGGGCTTTGGAAAATATTGTACCATCCTTGTGTTTTCACAGAAGCTTTTTGGGGGGACAGAACTTTCCGTTCGGTGAGTACCAAGTCTCTAAGAGGGGAGACAGAAGTAAGACTAGGAGAGCAGTCAGTTGACAAGTCTAGTTGGTAGAGAGTCGAGGAAAAGGAGTAAGTGGAGAAGGAGGAGTAGTATCAAGGAGTCAATGGAGAGAAGGAATTTGGAGAAAGTCGGGAGGAAAAGGAGAAGGAAGTGGAGGAACAGGAGAGAAGAATACACAGGTGAGTAGAATACAAGGACAGGTGAAAAGCTATCTCACACTACAAATGAAATGATGCAATAGACTATCACAGGGTCGAGAAGAAGATGAGTACTTGGGAAATATTAATCATTTGACTATTGAACAGTCATTAAATTGTTATTAGTAGAATTTCACTTTTTTGTATATTCAATCATTTAACCATTGGCATTAAAGACTGGGGGCACGGAGCTTTATATCTATCTTTCACTAATTTAACTTCCATCCAAAACTGAGCCTGGGTGGGACTTCTATAACAATTAAATAAATATTGGAAGCACCCCACCCCACCCCTACCACAGTGATGGCATAACAATCCTGACATGCCACATTTACCAATCACTGTCATCTCACCTCTGTCCATGTGGATTCCTGTCTTGGGCTCAGCCAATGTGGCTATGTGAGAAAGCTTGCCATTAGTGTCTCATGGGTCAGTTGTTTTTCCTCTACAAGCTATTCCAGCAGCCATGTATAGCCTATTGTGCACTGACAAATGTCGTTAAACCCTGAACAACCCATGGCAAACAAAAGCTAAAAATTATTCAAAGAGTTTCATAAATTTAATACTATATCATTACCCATCTGAAATTATGTTTATCACAGTTTTTATTTTTGTGGAAAGAGTTGAGAGAGAATGAAAAATAAGAGTTTATTTTGGCTCTGATGCTGCACCTTTCAATTTTTGCACATAAAAACACTAGTCCAAGGTATGCAATGAATCAATGCGCAATTTGATAACCAGTAACATTCAAAAGTAGACGTTTTATAAAATAAATTATTATTCAACAAACAGCAACAAAACTTGGTGGTTTTATCAACATGCTTTTAAATGGCAGCAAGTATAAGGTGAATCATCCCATTTTAGTTACAGTTCTAGATTACAACTTATACAACAATTAACAAACTCATAGCAAATTCATGTACTATAAGGAACTGACCATTGGGGAGGTAATTTTCTCTTGAGCTTATATATTTCCTTTCATCTCAAGATAATAATTTTTTTTCTTCAAATAATGTAACAGATTTAGTATTGTGTTATTTTGCTATAAATCAGAGTAAGATATTTGTCCACCTATTGACAGAAATGTGTCAGGACCCTGCCCTAGAACATAAATGTGGTATACAATGGTGCGAATAACATAATGTTTAAAAATACCATGGTATACCACAGTATAAAATTTTTCATGGTACCCACCTCTAATGAATTATATCTACAAAGAACTGTAAAGTCTATCACTTTCAAACATCTAGATTCTTAAAGTACTACCAGTATCTGTAAACATTACTGAAAATATCTGTTCAGAAATTTAAGAAAATTCAGTTTGCCAGGGCTAAAATTAGCCTTTAGTAATATTTTAGCACAAACAAAAATATGCTGGTATTCTAAGTGAACATTTCTCGTTTTTTTCTATTTTCAACATGGCCATGTGGCCCTTTCACAGTCCTCTGGTTTGAATAAATTAAAATTAAGCAGATGATCCATTTTCCACTATTCTGGTATCAATTTAGCCACCAAAATGCCAGCATATTGCCTGTACGTTTTGATGAGTGCCATTTAATACTAACAGCTGCAGATCCAAAGAGCCAGTTGAATTTTCCAAAGTCATGAGGGCCAGTTCATTTTCCATGTGAGCTGGGGTTAAAAGAAAAAAGCTGAATTGTGGAATTGGCAATAGGTAGAATGGAAAAAAAATGTGAACTAGAGTCCACATTCTACCTGTCACTGATTCCACACACACACACACACACACACAAATCAAAATAACTGTAAAAAATAACACCAAAATGCACATAAGATCAAAGCATCTGAATGCAGCCATAATACAAAAGTTTGAGTAAATCTACATGACACAATCTGACACAACAATCAGAGTATATCATTCTGAATGAAGACATGATACATAAATGCACTGATGGTCAAGCATCTGAACAAAGCCATGATACAACAATTGGCTGTTCTACTGTGAATGGCACTAACAAACTTCAAGTCATTTATTTATATCCTACGGTTAGCTGTTCCTGCCCTTCAAATACTTGGTTTTACCATATAATTGCTGCACGTATGGATAAATGTATCCAAGAAAAAAAAGAATCGTAGTCCTGTTAACCGAACACAGCTGCGATGCGATAAATGAAAGCAACCAAACACAACTTCAGGAAGAAAGCAACCACAAGTACATGATGTTGATGTCATAGCTGCCAGTGACGCTAATCCAATCATTGCAATGATGATTCAAGAAGAACTTAACATTCTACCCAAACCATCAGTGCTCTCAAGGTTAATCATGACAAATCCCAGATGAACTTAACATTCTGCCTAAACCATTCCTATCCTCAAAGCCCGATATATGTAATGATATCTGTCACAAAGGTGATGCAGTGTCACCAACAGCTAAGAAATCAAGAAAAATTAAGGTCTATGGTTGGATTGGTTGTGAAATTTTCAAAGATGGTATCACATGTGTGTAAGGGTAAAGAAACATTATGTCAGTTACAATTACAATACATGCAAATAACATTATCAACATTCAGTTTTAACTTAAAAATGTAATAAAACTTAAAAACTATAATTATTACATTTGCAATTATAACACTTTAGTCTCATTGCATAAAGGTTTTTTTGTTTTATTAAAAACAATTATTTTGAAAAAAATTTCATTCCGCATTTTTGGATTCCACATTTTACCCATGATTCTGCATTTGATTCTGTGTGTTTTTTTCTTTTACACATTCTACCTGTTGCTGTTTCCATGATTCCACTTTTTACCCATACCCATGAGCCAGCCCTGCTGGCAATTGGAAAGGTCTGTTTGATGTTGACCCCTGCTATCTGATAACACTGCAGCATATGTTTCCAGATGTTTTTATTTACTACTGACTACTTTATAACAATTTTGTTCAACCTACTGCAATAATTTTAATTACACAAGGTTTTAATTTGTGATTTAGTTTTATTATGTAATTTTATCAAGTTAATGTATGTAAAAGATATTTTTTTTCGATTTTATTAATGTCTAAACTTGTTTAATCATGAATATCCTTCAAAGTCATAAAAAGAATAATAAAACTAAGAAGACAATGAAGAAAAAAAGATGACAAGAAAAGATGGGAAAACGTTTTATTTATTCCATTATGCCAATATTGATGAATGGTGTGAGAACCATGCCTTCCAGGTTAGTTTCCTTCTGGGCATATTAGAGCATGTGGCCTACAAGTTATATCAGGGAGACAGGATAACCTTGATAGTTGCTATGGGTTTAATATAAATGGTGGAGGAAGAAACAGGGAATACCCCTGGGAAGAACCAATGACCCATGGGAAACTACTCAGAAAACCACATTGGCAACCTAGTTGGTAGAGCAATGGACACCAAATCTCCTAATGCTAGGAATGAAAGTTTGACACCTGCACAGGCAAGTCTGGGTCAGGCTGCCTATGTGTGTCTTTGGGAAAGGCACTTGGCTCCGATTTCCCTGGCTTGATACAGCTAACAATGTGTTAAAAATCTGTTATAACCAACATAAAAAATAAGTCCACTTTTTACCATGGATTGTCAAGATACATTTGCAAGCATCTTGAATGTAATGGTAGTTATGAAAGATGTTAAATAGTGAAAAGGCAGGTGATCATTTCATTATTTTATATGTGAAGACTTGTACCGAGAAAGACCCAAGTGGACATTTGCCCAAAAGTGCCTATGCCTTCAAAACTGACCAAGCCCCAAATCTTAATCACTGTACAGGAAGAAAATAAAAAAGGCAATTTTCCTTAGCTGATCCTCTGCACACTGTGTGTGCATGATGTCTGTGTGTCAATATTTTTATATGCAAAGAATCAACCTATAATAAATCCCAATTTATTTTGAACTAAACTGACAATATAAAACTAACGATATCTAGAAAGTGTAAATAAATGAAGATGCAATATAAATATAAAAACACGTCTTATTTTGAGCCAGTAAAAATAACATGGTTCCCAAATACATCGAGGCCGTATATATTCCATCACCAAATCAAATGAGTTCTTGTCACTGATTGGGAGCAAAACATATTTGTAATTTATAAATATACTGATTAATATGTACTTTCAAGTATTTCTTCGTTTCAAGGATTTATGATCATTTTATCTTTCAAATACCATGAATTAAAGTGAATATTCTGTTTTTAAAAAAATACGCATTTTTACATAATAAACAGCAACTACACATGGGTAGATAAATGTATCACACTGCACATGATACATCAGTCTTGTGACATTGCCACCATGGCAAACATGACCTTCAAGCTAGGAACCTGATTATCGGACAAGATATAGTCTAGTCATGGTGTATAAATATCTCCTGTAGTTAAAAAATCAGATATGGAAACAAATAACCTAAAGGTCACAATTTTACATATTCCACTGAATGACCTTGACATTTGTCAATGCAAAATCTACTCCTGACATACATGACAGTCCCAATCTGGATAGTCTGTATCAAATATGTATCTATGTAACTGCTGCAGCAAATGCAGGTATGCACAAATACTTTTTCATTAGAGACGTCATAATGTTTTACCATACATCATATACTAAGCTTTAAAAAGATAGGGAAAAGTTTAACAACATAAAACAATATAGCAACACTGGTCAATATCAAATTAATTCTGAAAGGAAATTAATTAAATCACCATGTTCAAAGTTCAACATGAAAAGATCTTTTCTGAGCAATTAAAAACAATTTTTGACACTGCTTTAAAATATTAAAGTTATCCCTCTTTAATATGAGTACCAAAGGGGAATATATCTTGCTGCAATGAAAGATACATATAATTTATGCAAATAAGGGGAATTTTTTTATCAAAATATCTACATTGGTGTGATCATTACAACCCAGAAACAGAAACAGGTTTTACTGTAGTTTTCTGTGACCTTGACCTCTGAGCTAAGGAAAACAGCACAACGTCTAGTTATGATGTATATCACAATCAAGTTTCATCAAAATCTTTCAAAGGCCTGCAAAGTTATGGGCCAGGCATGTAAAACTAACTGACAAATGGGTGGCTTGACAGAGATAAAAAGGCAAAAAGATAGATGGATATTTCTAAAACATAACATACCTATCAAGAGTGGCATATAAAAATAACAAAAAGTTTATTAGAAACCAAGTAGTCTAGGAAATATTTATATTTATACATTCTGACCTATTTATTAAAAAGAAAGCATAAACCTGATAATTCAAGGTTGGAATGACTATTTACCCTCCATACTTGCTTTTAAGTCCAGTCAAACTACAAACTACAATGATCCTGATCTGCCATAGCATAACAATTTTTTAACCTGATAAGGGTCTATGTTGTTTGTTCTACTGATTACTCCTAACAAACTGCACAGACTCAGATCTATCAACATAATATGTGCTGGCAGATCTGGGTCTGTGCAGTTTGTCTTGTCTTAAAAACAAGTGTATATGGTATAACCATATGGTATATGGTATATTTTAAAAACAAATTTATGCTTATGAAACCCTAAGGCATGAAAATGGTATTCCCATGGAACTATGTTTGCATAATTTACAACAACAACCTGATTTGCAATTCAAATAATAGGAATAACACATGTGAGATCTTCTAAATTTAAGCAAACATATCATTTGGCTTTCAAAGGCACAAAACACCTTTTATTGCTGTCATAAAATTAGGAACAAAAACTGCTTTTCTTCTCTCCTTCGTTGCATAAGGCAGATTGTTGCACCTAGTCTAGAGTGGAAAAGTCAATACCGTGGAAGTCAGTTAGCTGACTGTGAATCAATCAATCCAAATTACACAAAATCTCTTCCTCTCCTCTCTCTCTTCTCTTTGTTCTCTCTCTGTTTCTCTGTATATACTAAATAATATTAATAATAATATTATTACCATAAATATATGTGAATCAATCTGTGACATTACAGAACTATCTACCTTAAGGCCACTATAATATATAATATATAGCAGACTTTAAGATAGTTTTATAACATCACACATAAACCCAAAGGCACAAAAATGCATACATGAATAAACACAACTACTATCCTAGACTCAATCAACAAGTCTACAAGTTTGAACTTCCAAGATGAAAAATTTCACTAAGGTTAGGAAAAATAAAAACATTCATTTTAAACTTATGAAACATACAGTGTGCATGTGAAATGGTTTTTTTCTTTTGGTAGCTTGACATGAAACATCAACCACTACAATCCATACTTTCAAAGCAGCATATTCATACAATAAATGTGTGGTTTAATTCTACATAAATTGACATTTCCTCTTCAAAATATCTATAATGATTAATTTTTCAATAGGCTGACATGTAATTTAAACCCAGTGGTATTTCCTTGAATATTAAATCAATCTTAAATTTATATTTTCTTGCCACAGTGCAGAATTATGTAATTCCACAGTGACTATATCTATAAAAGCACTACTGTTTAATGGCAGGCTTTAGTCTTAAAGTTTACTTTATGAGATAGATGACAGGAGTCTACAGTAAAATTTACTTAATTGGGCACTTCTGTGACCAGAACACATGGTCATTTAAAGTACAAAATCATAAAGATCATGTAGGCATTCTGCACTGATCATATCCTTTACAGGTGTCTTATTTTTTGTAAATTTGAAACATATACCTTTTAATGGCAATATTTCACCATATTTCACTCCTCATGGATATTCCTTGGAAGCTCATTACACAAATGCCCCCAAAAGTACATACAACAAAATGAATGTTAAAGTACATCAGCATTTTAAGACAAGGCCAACCAAGAGGTGTGATTCAGTGTAAATCAGATTGAGTGTCATGCCCTATGATGTCGCAATTAAAGCATCATATAATGGAAAAATTTCAAAACTAATCCCTGCACTGGTTATGATTAGACTCTATGTCTACCTTTTTCTTGACCCAATTCGGTAGCAATCAATAATCAAGAACTTTTGTAAAGATATTTTGTGTCAACAACTAAGGTGTTCCTTACTCAACAATCAGGAGTGAACAGACATTAGTAAAAGTACTTTAGTGTTAAATATAAGAACAACAATTAATATTTCATGTAAGATCAGTAATGGCACCTGCATGACTATACTGATGTATACTTTACCAGAGATAACAGGCCACCATCTTATGTACCAATCACTACTGAAGGTATCCTATGATTCAATATGATAGTACTCTATAGGCCAGTACCACTTTGTCTCCATTCTTGTTAAAAAAAATTTTATTGAATGCAAAGAAATCCAAGTACCAAAAGGAACCTCTATTAAACTTGCTTGACATGTGCACCAAAACTGGTTCAAAGATCATGAAAGATTTGTAAGTTATGCTCCACAAAAGAAAATGTTCATGTGCAAGCAGGCAGATCAACATGGTGATTGCTACATCCCAAATATTACTTACTGTACTTGGGGATAAAACCACAATATTTTACAAACCTGCTTTAATAGCCCCTATACCAGCAGTGGTATATGTACATTTTCAATGCTTTCACTAACCATGGTTAACAAATGGCAAATGCTTTAATGAGATATATTTGATTGTTTTAACAATCTGTTATTTCCATCATAGTAAATTATTATGTAGTCCCATCAATAAGCATACTTGTAAGTGAAACAAGAGAACATTCTGCTCTATATGCATTGCTCCACTAAAATGATAATTAGTGTGGGACTTATTCCAAGTGTGTGATATTAGTATCAATAGGAATGATGTTGGAGTTTTGCTCCTGAAACAAAAGTGTGAATAATAAATGTATGGATAGAAAACTAATCAGTAAAAATGTAATTTTAAAGTATTTAATTTGTAGAAATCATAACAGCAAAAAACATCATATCTACACCACTAGTCTAAAGTACGTACAAAATGCCACATAGATATCTTGAACAGTTTTGGAGTTTTGCCCTGGAAATGATAGCGTGGATAATGGATTCACAAACAAAAACAGAAAATTTGACAAAAATGCATTACAAATATTGAAATTTGTGAGGGGGCAAATTTCTGTCGATCTATGTAAAGCACATTAGTTTGGGCCAGAGAATAATTAATTAGCTTTATGGGAACAGGCACTTGTTAAATCGCTATTCTGCAGTGATTCCAAATGTCTGGTAGGTAGTGGTAGAGATTTTTAAATTAAGCATTCGTTTCCTTAACTAATGGATGGACTATTTGGGACACGGCTAACTTTGATTTCATAGTGGAAATGTCAAAACTGAAAATTTCCAGAAACCATTAGTCGAAAACCTGGAAGGTCAAGTTGACCCCAATTCTGGCGCCTAGATAAAAGGTGGTAAATATATTTCATCCTGATTGGTTATGCTAAATAGGGGCGCGTTTCCTACACAAAATTTCCTAGCTGTAAATAATCCCCCCATCGAAAAATCTAATTAGTCTAAGCTTTGCTGCAAGAGTAAAGGTACAGGGAACTCCATGAGTCAATTTGGAAGAAATTCTCTCTTAAAACATTTGTCCAAGGGACCAGATGTCGGGAAGGTCGATGAAGACAATTTTGGCAGTATAAACGAACAATGCTTCAAAGCATAAAAGGGGAACATAGCTCTTCAGATGTATTCCCAGATGCATCCTCAGATGTAACTATGTACTGACGTATATACATGCTTACAAAAGGCGAAAGGACAGAGAACAGCTACAGTGAAACTGGAGTGAACCAGAGATAGCAGGTTATGCAATTGTACGAGGCAACGACTTCAATTGTTCACTCGATCGTATGATGAACTAATTCTATCAGTCAAACAGATCGGCTACTTTTATAAAGACAATTGTGTTTTGAAATTTGGTGAAAGATTTATTCCAACAGAAGTGTATCTTCCTAATGTATTGTATTATCACCATTGTTTATATAATTGATTAAGTTTTAATTTCTATGTACGGGTGCTCGAGTCATTCTGTTCTATATATCTGTGCAGATCTCTATTTATGCTACCTACAAGTTTACTTGATCTGGGCAATAACACCAAGGCCGAACATCTCTTAGATAACGAGAACCGAATAAAGCGGGCACCTTGAAAGAAGGTACAATCTGCCAATCAACCCTCACCCTTTACAAAGAGAGGAGGCATTTACAAAATTGATAAACTGAGAACAGCAAAAGACATCTCTGGATCACTTGTCAAACTTGCACACCAAGCTTCATAGTTTCAAAATGATATACTAAAACATTTGAACGTATCCTGCAAAAATGAAAATGTTTAAGACAGATGGGGGTGTGTGTGTGTGTATGATTTTGATTTTTAATGTAGCTTTAACAATTTTTCAGTCACATCACTACAATGTCTGCAGTGTGGCAGTTTATAGCGATGTCTAGCACTGGGGCATCGTGCTGCAGACATGTAGCATGATGTCCCACCCACTCACATTATCCTGACACAAGACCGACCAGTCCTAACACTAACCTCTTAATGCTGAATGCCAAGCGAGGCAGCTGTTAGTACCATTTTTATGTTTTTGGTATGACTCGACCAGGGTTCGAACCCACGACCTCCTGCATCCAAGGCAGATGCTCTAACTACTAGGCCACCGGAGCAGTGTTACAGACAGTTGGACATAATGAGAGCTAGATCCCCTGTCTTACATATCAAGAATATAAAAACATGATTAGTAACACTAATATGGGTTCAAAACATGTGGCCAGTCTACAGACAATAATCAGCAAAGTTACACTGTACAAGAAATGGTTAGCAACCACTATTTAGCACATCAAAGTAAGCAATAAAAAGATTTCAAGCAGATCAAATTTTTGGAAACCTCTGACCAACTGTTGCAATCATTTAAGATCAACAATCACTACAGAATAATCCACTGCTCCCGTGAGTTATATTATCATTATTGGTACATTGATTTTTTTAAATCATGCACAGTTTAGTATTCATCCACCCCCTAAACAATGACTCGAGGGTCAGAACTCTAATCCACAAAATTTATGATGTGGTCTTCTGCTATGTTGGCATACACGTGTACAAAGCATGGTCAAAGAATATTTGAAAATGCAAGTACAACTTGTTTTACATTTAACCTTTGAACCCACTCCTTCCAAATGACTTCAGTGGACATTATCAATAAAAAATCTCTTCTTGCAAATATTTTCTATGCTTGCCCGATATCATCTTCTAAGTTTGATTACCACAAATCTCCACTTGTTAGACCAGAAAGAGTTATTTATTTATTACATACTTCAAAATGAAAAACTGAAATGTATCTGTGGGAGAAATTTGCCATCTCCAAAGGCCCCAACCACATAAAAGTTGATTTCAAGTATTATCTTAATTCAAAAACAGGCTTGCCACATCAATCATGAAAACTGTCAGTGATTGAACTTACATGAAACTGTTTCTATTTGATATTCTGTGTCACTTTCAAACTCTCTGAGAACCAATGTAAACCTTTTAGAAAAAAACCTCTTAATTAAATATAATACTAAAATCTTTCAAATATCAGTCGATCATCACACTCATATTTATATCTATAAAAGATGGAGAAACTGGGGATAAGATCAGTGCTGATTTCAAACTGAACTGAGTGCAGTATCTGTTACCAACTAAATGGACCACAGAACGAATTTCTGAATGCAGTAATAAACAAAAAAGAAAGAGCCAAAATCCTAACAGATAAACTCACAATAATTACAATTTTTTGTTTACAGATGTTGCATGCTGAAGTGTTAAATATGACCTCTCTGTGATGTTTGACCAAACAGAAACCCCCATCCCACCCCAATAATATTCGATGTAACAAATCCATTAAAGGATGTACAAATGAAAACGAAAATTTCTTCATATCCTCTATGTACATACATAAAGATAAAGGATTTTACAATGTTCCTGATGCTAAAGCATGCTGTTGTCAACTGTTAATCATCTTTTGTGAAGCCATTCCCAAGTCAAATATGATAACAAGTTATTAAATATTTTCTTGAAACTTTGGACAAAACAAGAACAAGCTCCCTATTTAACTGTTGATACAAGTCACCCAGTGTTGAAAGTTTCTGTTACTTCATTAATGGAAGACAAGACTGTTTCTTTCAACCAACTCCAACACTTTTCCCCCAAAAATAAAGAGTCTATTTTCTGCCAATTAAAAGAAAAAAAACATTACCTTATTATTCTTCTGGTGCTATAAAATATTCTTTTATCACAATCAGTCCAAATAAAGGTGGTATTATGATTGTTCACAGCACAGTAATCCAATACAAACTGTAGTGCTAAATAAATCCACTTCATTGCTTATCCTATTTAAATTACAATAATCCCTTTACCTGTCAAACCAGTAGCAAGATACAAATTTTCAAAGGACTGACCAGGAAGAAAAACAGAACAATCAATAGGACAATCATACAGAGCAAATCAAATTCCAAAAACAGAAAATCTGGACATTTTTAAAGTTACCACTTACCTATAGAGGGCACTGTTGAACTCATTTCATTTACATGCAACTGTTGCTCTGCTTTCATGTTACTGTCTGCTGGGAATACTTGGGGGAGTGGTCTGTGGTCCACCGTAACTTGGGCACGTGGCTCTGGAACCACTTGACCTTGCGTGTCTGGCACTGGATATGGGTCTTTGCTGTCATCTTCAATAACTGTTGGCCGATTTCCTTCATCAATTTGCAACTTTCTTTCTTCATCAGCATGTGTATTTTCCCCCTCACCATCACTCATGGTAGGAAAATTTCCCTCCATCCTTTCAATTGACATAACTTTCACATGGTTATTCCGCCATTTCATGACCAACTCTTCTGGAAAAGAGAAAAATCAATAAATTTTGAAAGCTGAACTGGCACCTACAAGAACTTAAAAAGATGTAAAGTGCAGAATATGCAGGAAATACTGTTAAGACTTCAAATTCCAACAAATAATGAATATTTCATGCCATTATGCTCCTGATATCACCTTAAGTATGGGCACAGGTATGCTCAAATCAACTGCAAAGTAACTAGTAGGCCAAAATTTACAGCTAACAAGGAAGTAAACCAGTTCACTGAAAATATTCTAATTAATTTATGGTCAGTATCAAGGGCGTTTCATCAAAACTACTTTCAGAAACTGAAATTCTCAGTGGTTGATCAAGCAGGAAGAAATCTGTCATACTTTGTTTTAGTCCTAGGTTAATGCTAATGTGGAAAAAAAAAAAAAATTATAAAAAAAGAGGTTAGTGGTTTGAATAAGACTGACAGGAGTACTTTAAGCTGTGTAATTAGTATTCTTATATTTCTAGGAAGGAGCTCATTACCTTAAAGTTTAATTTATTCAAAACTTCAGCAAACATTTTGAAGCTTATGACTGCTGTTATTTAGGATATACTACCCTAGTATGAATAATTTGCAAATACATGTACTTGACTTCAAAAGAAAGAATAATTTCCATTCTCGAGTCATGTATATGATATGCAACTACATGTACAAATTCTCCTATTAATTAACTAAATATAATAGGTATCATAATAAATGTAAATTATTTTATCTTTTTCTTTTTCTACTTACCATAATTGTCTATGATAAGGGCAATACTAAGCTCATTTCATACATTTTTGGCACATTTTCACTTAAGGAAAACTTTTTCTATTTTTTAATGATTAGCCAACCCCTTTTTTTCCAACAATATAGAGTTAATCCACACACACTTCAAGCCTTTCTGCTCAGTAGTGAAGAAGTACTCTGTTTACAAAGTAAAATCTTGGCTACTGACATCAGCTGTTGGATACAGAATTAGCCTTTAAATCTAACGGTACAATCAAAATGTAAACACAAGTACTACAGATGGTACTTAATTTACTTGCCACCAATTTGTTATGGGTATAGTGACCTTGACACAAACTTTTGAATCCTGAAGTCATCAGGCAACACTGTGTCATCAAAAGCAGCCTCTCTGCAAAGTTTAGCAAGGAATAATGAGTTGAACTCAAGTTAATAATATTTCCCTTATAAGATCACAGTGACCTTAGGCTTGAACTTTACAATGTAAAATTAATCAACCTGTTTCCTGGTATTATCAAACGTTGTTGTTGTTGTTGTAGGGTTTAATGCCATTTTTCAGCACATGATAGGCTATACATGGCAGCCAGTATTAACGTTGGAGGAAGAACCCGGGAAAACTCCAGAAAGAACCACTGACCCACGAGAAGCTACTGGCATGCTTTCTCACATACCCACATTGGCTGAATCGGAGACTCAAACTCACGCAGACAGAGGTGAGATGGCAGTGATCCATAACGGAAAGTGCTTTCGACCACTCGGCAGTATTATCAAAAGCAATAAATCAATAATGTTTTTAAGGTATGTTATGTTAATGTAAAAGTGGAAGTTACTGTGTGGAAAACAATTGATTTTCCTTGATTTATGACTACCTGACCAATTTACATTTGAACCCTACAAATCAATAGACTTCTTAATCTCTTCTAAGGCAACCCATCTGCAAACCTTGGCAAAGGTATATGAAGTAGAATGCATGTTATTGCACATAAATGTTTTCAATTAGTTGCTCAAATTGACCTTTGACCAAATTGACCTTTGACCTTGTAATTACCAAGTCATTCACATTCTTTGTATCTGATTGGGAAATTCACTATAATGACAGATAAAGGCACCTGAAGCAGAACTCATTATTACACAGAAACCAATGATTTTTATCAGTTACATTGACATTGAACTTTCATCTGTTGACCCCAAAATCAACAGCAGCTGTTGTCTTCTAAAGAGAAACACACCTACACAGTCTGGTAAATGTATGCCAAGCAGAAGTCAAGCTATCATAAAGAAACAACATTGCTAACAGATGGCTGGCTGAATGGACATGATGAACAACATATACTCCCAGTACTGGCCGAGTGGTCTAAAGCGCTCTCCACCACAAGTCACTGCCATCTCACCTCTTTCTGTGTGGGTTCAAGTCTTGGGCTCAGCCAATGTTGATATGTGAGAAAGCTTGCCGGTAGCTTCTTGTGGGTCGGTGGTTCTTTCCAGGGTTTTCCCTGGTTCTTCCTCCACCATTAATACTGGCTGCCATGTATAGCCTATCTTGTGCTGAAAATATGGCGTTAAACCCTATAACAACAACAACACTCCCAGTACTGCTAGCTGCATGAAAAGTAAAGTGCAGGCCAGAGAACACTGTTACCATATTGACTTGAAAATCTGGGTAACAGTTTTGTTTTTGATACTGTAATTTACTTCTGAACTGCTGAGGTTCTTTTCATACTATCCTAGTACAGTCTCTTCTCATTATACTATTTATTAATCTATTGTCACATTTCTGTTCCAACCTCAAAAATGTCAGCAAAACCTATCTGCCAGATAAATTAATTTAATTTTGAACCAGAGCTAGGTCCATAGCAAAACATATCAATTCCCACAATGTTTCCTGCATTACTGAATTACTTTTGTTCAAACCTTGGGGTCAGAGCTAGGTCCATAACTAGACATATCAATTCCCACAATGTTTCCTGCATAATGAATTACTTTTGTTCAACCCTTGGGGTACAGTGACCCAAGGGTCATAACCCAAACTCCATTAACTATATTAGTGTCCTCCTGCAATGACTGCATACATAAAGTGTAATGAAAAATATGTTACATGTAGATGTCACTGACAAATCTGTACAACTGATCCATGACCAAATCTATCAGAAGAGGTGGCCAATAATATATCAACCAGGTTTCATCAATCTCCACCAGTGATTAAGGGTATCGCACAATTTTCATGCTTGATGCTTAAGTTTGAGGATAAAAATATGCAATAAATCATTCCATTCAAAACAGTGTAAAGAAGCAAGTTGGACTAACCAGGCAAGAGTTTATCACTTAATCTGTACTGTTTGCTAACAATGTAGTGTGCTCCTGAGGAAAACCACATTAGTTGTCATGTAGTCCTCTGAAAATGAACTGGCCAGTGTTACACTTATTAATAAAGTGCTGATTTTAAATCAAAATTAGTAGTCCCTTACCCCCCCCCCCCCCATCCTGCTGGATGAGGTCTCCCAACATATAGTAGTAGTTTAAAATCAAAGCCATTATCCTTCAACAGAAGAAACTCTTATACCCCAATAGTCAACTATTATACCCCAATAGTCAACTATTATACCCCAATAGTCAACTGTTATACCCCAATAGTCAACTATTATTTTACACCACATGTTTAGCCAAGTGTTCAAGAGAGGATGATTTCTACTGCACTGGCTCCATGTGCCACTTGTCCAAACATCCAACATTCAAATAGTCCAGTTTCTTATATTTGGAGAAATGCAGATACAGATGGTCATGATTCTATGTATGCTACAGCAGTCCAACTCATCCATCAACTTTTCTCATATAAAGGATGAACTAATGTTATGATCATATACCACCCGAGCAAATCTTGGACTTGTTCAAAAAACAAATTCTGCACATGTTCTTCAAGCATTTTATATTTTTTACCATTATATTTTATTTTATATACATTTTACATAATTTTAATATCTTTACTTTTTGTATTGGATTTGCAATACTTCATGTTTACATTTACTAGTATCTGGAGGAGATTATCATCCCAAGTTTTCTGAGCAATTCTTCATTTTACATTTTTAAAACTTTACGTTTAATGTAAACATTACTGTGCTGAGATGCTGTTAAATGTACATACCCATCTACCAACCTACATGAATCTTTGTGTCTGTAAAATGTATTTAATGTCCTTAAATGTTTTATTTTGCCAAAAAATTAAAACTATGACAGCTAATACAACAAAATACTCAATAGTAACTGGGCAGGTCAAAACTGAATACTGTATATACTCACTCAAAAGCTGGGTCTAACTGCAAACAAATTAGACCAGAAAATCAGGGTAATGTATTTGGTTTGACCAATTGCTCCAGCACATTATACAAATGACACTCTGATTCTATGTAGCTTGGTGTTGGACTCAACTTATAAACAAGTAAATATATTAATTCAATCTCTGTCTTTTCACATTTTACTTGTCTGTCTTCTATAAGGATACAAAAATGTACAAAAGCATACAGTGTATATCCTAATTGTCCATATGTACTCTAATTTTTTAATATATCAACAACACATAAATATCATAATCATTTTTGTCCTTCAATTTTTTTTATAGAGAACTTCTGTATTCTGATTAAAACTGTGAAAAAATGTGGCTAAGAATCAAAAGAACATTATGACTAGTGTCTTTCAGCCAAAAATTATGTGTATACCTAAAAGAAACATAATAACAAAGGTACTGTTTCTCACCAAAGATTTTTCTGGGCCTGTTTTGGTACCAAATTTTGACTCCTTTCCCAATGCCAAAAATAGTAAAAAAATTTGCCCAAGTTGAATGCAAAATATTCCTAATCAGAATATCTAAATGCATCTACATCCTTAAAATATTTTCTAATAAATAATTATGTGTGCTAACACTGGAGTTACACAGCACAATACAGATCATCTAGATGCTGATTATCCACACTGATCATGATGGATCATATAGATTATCTGGACAAGTGATTCTCCAAATAAAATCATTGTCATTGATGGGTCCAGATAAGCTAAGTTTTGCTATATTTTTTCTTTTAAGAATACGAAGTCTAAATTCCATTGGTTGTCAGATGTTTCCAGAATAAGACATACACTCTATAATAACCTCTTTAACTGTTAATTGATCAACAACGTTTTAATAAAATGCAATACTCCTTAGTAAAGTTATGCTGCAGAAAGCAAAGTTAGGAAGATGAGCCAAAAAGGGCCAAAACTCTTTTAATTAGAATGTGGAATTATAAGTTGCTACATTTGTACAGGAAAATATTAATGAGTTTTCTGCAAAATATTGCAAGACCTTGTGGAGTGCAGTATTCTGCAGAAAAAACAACTTCATATTTTCCCATACAAATGCAGTAACCTTTTTATATGCTCATTTTGTTTAAATCTAAGGCTTAATTAACAATAAAGGACATTACAAGAAACAATCTAACTGAAGTTATGGTTTATTCCAAAATAAATTCACAACTGTAGATTCAACCTGATTAAACTCAGATCTCTGCTGTCATCTGTGAAGATCTGACAACGACCGCTTGAAAGTCA
Organism: Sinohyriopsis cumingii; assembly: GCA_028554795.2. NCBI lineage: Eukaryota > Metazoa > Mollusca > Bivalvia > Unionida > Unionidae > Sinohyriopsis > Sinohyriopsis cumingii. The sequence goes on from CM068826.1 coordinate 53,649,390, forward strand.
TGTTCTGGTGACCTTTGAATTAGCCAATGGAAAGGTACCTTTCAAAAATCTGAAAGTGAATCAAATTGTTCGCTACACATTCATGCTTGTCATACACACTGCTCAGTCTCTTAATGCAAAGATATCAGACTTCATCTAACTGGTTGATAAAATTAGTGATTATGGTAATAACAGGATACCAGAACAAGACCCCTAAACGGTCACTGTCAGATCTTCATGGAGATCTGATCTGAATCAGATTGCCATAGATTCATCAATACACAATAACAGTATTCATGCATACATAGCTCTGCCTAGCAACTTTTTAACTTACTCATGCACTTTACGTAAGTTTAAAAAAGAATTATCATTTTGGTCTACTTAAAATCAAACTTTTTAGTCATATTGTGAATGAACGTGCATGGATTTTATTTTTATGTTGATCCAACTAAATTCTGCTTTTGTTATTATTAGGGGCTGGATGTTTTGGTCAATTTAGGGATATAAGTTAAATTAATTACAGCTGGAAATGTAAAATACTCGAAGTTCCAATACAACTTACCTTTGTATCAGGTTTTGCAAGAAATATCTGTCACATTTGAAGAACTATCTAAGAATATACAATCTGAGGAAATTCAAGATGCATAAATTTAAGTATACTTATTAACTTTCTTATTATCAACTAAAGAAAACATGCTTATGCCCTGTCACTTGCATCTCGCTGTTGGAGGGACCCCAGCTATGAACTGTATCTTACCGTGTGTCATCTATCGCTAGCCTAACAAGGTATCAAAATAGTTACACAGGGAAAAGTGAAAAGCAGCTGTTGTGTGAAACTCCATTTACCCAGCAGAAATAATACTTTTTCGTCATCTTGGATTATTGGCTATGGGGCTCTTAGTTTCCTACCAAAACCATCACTTGCATTTTTTTCTCTCTATTATTTTGATAGACTTGTAAATGGTATGTATCTGATAAATATGTGATAGTCATTGGCCTCAATATGCTTTTCTGTGCTATATTTTTTTAGAGAGAGCACTCATCATAGTCTTAACCATTCTATTTGCAAAAAGATGAATATTCTCCTAAACTGCTGTTTCAATGATCAGAACGTTATTTTCAATTACTGCATCTCTCACATTTGTTGCTGACATTGCGAATATCATGTTCATTTGTTTTCTTCTTTGAAAATTTTGTTTCTGAGTGAGTGAACTTGTTCACATCATTAACTTTATCATCTATACTTTCAAACGGACGAAACAGCTGCTTTAGTTCATCCATGAACAAATTTAATCAACCAAAACCTAAAACATCTACTATACGAGTGTATATGGTTTGTTTACAAAGTAGTTCCCAGTACACTATACTATCTTTAGGCACACATGTCTTTCACATGCATGCAATATGAGGGTGTTCAATACCATAAAATACTGCATGATTCTGACAAGGTAAATTTAATGGAGACAAAAAAAATGAGCATATGATAATGCTTGATATTAAACTCATCAAAGGTTTCAGCAAAATAAAACTGCATGCCAAATCTGGCTGAAATGGAACAAAGGCTTAATATATTATGCAGTTGAAACCAAAGTCAGAAAAAAAGGGAACCAGAGGGCTATAACTCTTCTAAACCATGCTAGGATCTGCCACAGCATTATGAGCCAATAGATCAGGATCTGTTCAATTTGCAGCTGAACTCATCTTATTAGTGAGTATATACAGTTATTGTAAAAAAAGCATTAATGCTATCCAGAATGGAGCTGACAAGACCAAAGTCATAAAAGGCAAACATAGGTCTATGAGGCAGTAGACGCACAAATTTGAATTTGAATATGTTAGTGGTTCCTGAACTTTGCTGGTTACATGGCTCTGTTGTTGTGGAGACTTAAAAGTGATGAAAAAATAAAGACAGCTTTGTCAAAATAGGACCTGAAAAACAAAACCATCAACTCATTAAGCCCCAGAGCTGCCTTTAGGCATGTTGAGGTTGTATCCTACTTCCAAGCTCTGTAGCATCAAGGTGATTCAAGATACATCAAAGTGTGTGATATTACAGACAAGTAGACAGATGTAGCTCTACAATGATATCAAATAATCTGAACTTTCTACTCACAGTACAAAATACAAAGAGAAACACATAATTTTTTAGACCCATTTTCTTTTATACCACAAATTTGCCAGTTGTTGTAACCAGATTTTATGTCTGTAGTTTTTACTTTTTGGCCTGAAATCTAAGGCAGACCAGTCTGAACTGCACATGGACAGGTGAACCATTGCCAAAAATGGATAACTTTGAGATCTGGGGTAAAAAGTGGACAGGACACAATAAGAATGGTCCAATAAGCTAAAAAAAACCTCAAAAAATAAAGAACTCTAAATTTTACCCTTCTTCGAGCAAAATAGCCAATAAAAAATAACATTTCTAACTAAACTTGGCATCGAGCTAAACAAAAATCTCTTGGAAGCAGATAAATCTGGACAGATTCAGAACTAACCTCCAAAATTTGTTTTTTACACCACAAATTTCAGATCAAACAAAAATCTCTGGAACTGAATGAGTTAATGGGTGAATTTTGGTGACCCCACCAAATTTTAATATTCCTTATGTATCGGATCATTTGTACATCAATATTGCAGATAAATTACAAAAAATAGCCATTCCTTGACAATTTGGAAAAAATTCCAAAAACTTTTAATTTATTAAGCCCTAGTGCCGCCTTTAGGCGTGATGAGGCTGTACCCTATTAGTACAAGTAAAAAGATGTAGCTCTACAATGATACTAAATAATCTGAACTTTCTACTTATATTACAAAATACAGAGGGAAACAATGTAACTTTTAGAACTTGGTTTTTATGCACAAAAATTTCACCACCTGTCGGACCCAGATTTTGTCTTTGCATTTTAGATTTATTTGGTCTAAATCTAAGGCAGACTAGTATGAACTAAACACATACAGGCAAACCTTTGAAAAAAGTAGGATAACTTTGAGATCTGGGTTAAAAAGTAGCCAGGACACAAAAATGATGGGTCCAATGAACAAAAAAAAAAAAGGGAGAAAGAAAAAAATGCAACTTTTACCATTTTGTACAAGCCCAAGCAAAACAGAATAAAAAACTGCCACTAAAAAAACAATGTTTCTAACACAACTAGGCATCCAGCTAAACAAAAATCTCTTGGAAGCAGATGTATTTGGATGTATTCAGAATTAACATTCAAAATGCATTTCCTACCCCCATTTCAGTTGAAAATGACAAAAATCTCAGGGGGCTGAAGAGTTACAAGGCACGTCTAATTGTAACATGGACTTAACCTTACCAAATGGCATCCAATTGTATGCAAGGGTTTCATAGCTATGCTTATTACACTTATGAACAGATGGTGGACAGACAGACTGACAAAGATCAATGGACAAGATAATTACTGTTTAACAATTATCTTAATGCAGAGCCAAAATCTTTCTGCTAGACTGTTACATGTACTATACAAATGACTACAATTTCTTTGCAGAAAATTATATGAGCTTTATTTTCCCTTGTGTGTTAAAACTGTTTGAATAAGACTGCTTGGAAACCGCAATTTCAGTTGGAACGTTATTACATAACGACTTGTCTGCATCAGAAATTTAAAAGGATATCTAACAGATATCTCTATCAGGGACCAGACATTTCTATTGATTTTCTGTTGGATAATTCAGCCCTTCCTAATTGACATCAGAATTGATAGGATATAAAGTATTCATGTAAAAATTTCTTGGTTTCATTTGATCGAGAATACTGCTTTTATTAAAACTAGGTCAAACATGAAAAGACAAAAAAAGAGCTAAAAAGTATTTTTCATTTACATTCTCCAAAGTGTGTGTGTGTGTGTAAATATGGAAAATTGAACACATGTTGTCTACTAAACAAATCTTAAACATAACAATGGACTCCAGAAAAGGGTTGTTAGAAGACAACTCCAAATTCACTTGTCCAGTTATCTCATTAGCAGCTGTTCTGCAGCATAAAAACCTTCACTTTCACCAATCTTAATATTCTAGCTAATTTTATTTTTGTTACATTATTTTAGTTCAAGCCCGCTACTTCAAAATTAAAAAATAGACTACTTGTTTAAATTATACACAATAAATCCCTCATATCAAACTCCAAGGCACAACTGAATTTTCTTTAAAATCAATTATTTTTTTGTATCATCCTTTGGACCAAGATAAGTTGTTGTTGTTGTAGGGTTTAACGCCATTTTTCAGCACACGATAGGCTATACATGGCGGCCAGTATTAATGGTGGAGGAAGAACCCGAGAAATCCACGGAAAGAACCACCGACCCTCGAGAAGCTACTGGCAAGCTTTCTCACATACCCAAGATAAGTACCTCATTAAACCCAAATTCACTAAATCCAGTTTTATTAGATACATGTAATGGTGTCTTACAAAGTTATCACCAACAACACAAACACTACCTGATTTGTCAAAATCAGCATGTAGAATACTTTCAATATTTAAAGACACAAATTAGTTTACCTCTTTATCCAAAACAGAGTATAACTGATGTTTTTGTAATTATCAACTGTGAAGTTGGATTTTTTTATTTTCACTAATTATATTTTCCCCTCAAAAACATTAGCTTTTTTCCCGTTTGAACCTTTGGAAGAGATGATTTATTTATTATCAGGATGCACTATCTACGATCAGATGATGAATTATTTAATGTATAATGGAGTTATAAAGTACTGATCTGTAGATAATTATGAATATATCTCTCAAAAAATTATTTAATTCTACTATATTTACTATTAAACTGAGCTGTTATTCTAATGGTCTGCATGAGGATTTGACTGGTACCCTTTTCTTATTATTTTCCAGAATATTTACTTTATTAAGATTCTATTCTCACTTTAAATTTATTTTTTAAATGTACACTATCATTATGGTGTTTGTATTATCTGTTAAAAATAAAGAGTGTCAATAATTGCCTCCATTCTGTATGTTTTTCAAATAGCAACCAGTCTAAACTGACATGAGCTGGAGTTAAGAAATGCCCACTGGATTCTTCATACATCAACAGAGATATTGTTTATATAAACACTTGCACTTGTCATGATCATCTTAACAATGAAGTGTAAATATATTTTCCAATGCTTTACCACCTAAATCACCTTAATGCAAAATACCTTACCACTTAAGCCATTTCTAAAGAATAGCTTCAAAGAAGCAGCGGTTCACACCTGCTCAAACAATGTTTGTAACCTGTCTTTATGGCTCTGTAATATATCCGTACAAGTGATTTGTTTATTTCAGTCAGTTCCTTTAACATTTTTTTACACCTAATTAGCATAGTAATGATGATGTGAAGAAGCACCCTTGATCTATAAATCGCATTGTAATCTGTATCGATGACTTTTCAAATTTTTCCAAATTGGTGGATATCAAAATGATGTTCAATTAGAGCTAACAATGGAATAAATACATCTGCTAAACAAATTGTATTGCTAATTTAATTTTAAAATGCATATATACAAGATCTTATAAAAGTGGTCATTTCAAATAAAACTGCTGAAACTAGTCAAATAATTTCTATCATTTGTGTGACCTATTATGAAAAATACAGATTTTATTTGACCAAACCACAGAACAGTGTAGTGAAATGTCTTTGAAATACATTGGTTATTGCTGTTGTTGTAGGGTTTAATGCCATTTTTCAGCACATGTTAGGCTATACATGGCGGCCAGTATTAATGGTGGAGGAAGAACCTGGGAAAACCCCGGAAAGAACCACCGACCCATGAGAAGCTACTGGCAAGCTTTCTCACATACCCACATTGGCTGAATCCAAGACTCAAACCTACGCAGACAGAGATGAGATGGCAGTGATCCGTAACGGAGAGCGCTTTAGACCACTTGGCCAATCAGGGCCGCCGAAATTCACTGGAATGCCTCAATCACTTCATCTTTCCTTTGCATGATAATATAACTTCATTCATGAGATATTGATGTGATACATACATGAAAATTATGATATAGGTATATTAACATAAATAACATGCAAGTCATGTGATAAACTTATTTAGCAATCCACAATATAAATACATAATAAAATAATTATTTCTTTTTATTTCTTGTTTCCTTTTACACATGAACGCATTCAGCATGTGCTTCCCAGGAAAAGCAATGTAAACAGGATGAAGACACTGTGATTCAGGACCACTATTTAAAACACAGCTTAAATGGTAATGTAAATTATTGCTCTTTCAATTTACTTTGAAAGTCACCACAGGCAAAGAAAATACAGAATATGTATTGATTTAATTTCAAAATTGACATAGTTTTAATAACCATGAAGAGAACAGGCTGCTGAGGAGAACTGCTAGGACACCATTACTGGTTTTACCATAAATATAGAATGAAATGCTAGTAAGTGGCAGGCACTGATTTATCTAAAGGGACCACATTCACTACATGTATCAGTTTTGTACAAGAAATATGACAAAATATAAATTCATACAGTGCTCATTACAAGTAAAATCAATGAGGAAAGTTAAATAATTTGTAAAGTTTGGCAAGAATTGGTGAAATTTAATCATTAAACAAGATTATGGAGCAAAAATCTAAGATTCAGTATGAGGGAAATGAAGGCCTCCATCGAGATGACTACTCCATGAGGATTACAGTCCATGTCAAGGCACATATTTCTTACAGTTTTCCAGGCACCATTTTCAATAAGGTAATGCAAGGTCTAATCTAGACTCAAATATTTAGGTGAAGTGACCTCTTCCTAACCAGAAAAATGCAAAGTGGTGAGAAACAAAGGGAAAAACAGTGTAGAGAAGTCAAAATTCAGAATGTTTACAACAATCACTTAGAATGGCCATTTCACTAACCTTCGAGTCAATTACACGTAGCTTCATAGTTTAATATATCAATACTGACCTTATTATTGTAAAACTTTAATCTCAAAACTATTTTGCCACTGAAAATGGGTTACAGATATCACGGTACAAATCAAATTTAATTCATCCTTCTTTTACTGGATGAATTACAAAACATACTTGTTAATTTTTTGTTGGCAATCAGCCTACAAAATATCAGAGTAATAATTTACTCTTGGTTATGCTGACTTATTCTTGGTTAAGCTATAAATGCATGGAATATTATTCACTTCTTTGAGCTTCCTGAATTTTCAGTGGGATTCTTGTAGATTGAAATGTAATTGCTAATATAAAGAATTAGTTGACACAAAAGCTGATAAAACAAAGATTCCAAACACTAAATTTAAGTTGTCTTACATTGCTCTTTGATCAGATAAAAGATACAAGAGTTCATATGGTATTCAGAACACAAAAACACTGATGGGTCTAAAAACAATACAATAGGCAAATATAAACTCAAGAAAAGTCAACTTCACTTTCTTTGCATACATATATATTTGGGCAAAAGGACAGAAACTGGGGTGACTCTTCCACCTAAATTGCTCCCTGGCATGACCCTGATAATGTAACTTAAATTTAACATCAAGACTTCAGTCAAGTGATTAGTCAAACCTATAGTATATTAAACTAATAGCATCCAATCAGACTTCTACATTCTAGATTAAGCTCAAGGCCAGTCTGACATTCTGATGGTGCAATAAAAATCAAGTTCTGAAAACTTTTAGGATCCTACAACAGCTCTCTTGAGCAATCAACAAAAGCCTGGATTTTTTAAATAATCTTTATATGGTATTCATACTGTGTGGCATAAATATGGGGAAAGAAAATGAAGGGAAAATATTATTTCATATCACTGTTATCATCATCTGAATGGTATGTCTTGGACAAGGTGTAAAACAAGTTTCAGTCACTCATGAACAGGTATATAGTTTATGATTATGCACTGCACAATTTAGATAAATGCAACATGTGTGTGTATTTAATAATAAGTTGTCCATATTTATTAACAAAAAAGGCTGCAATGTGTACCAAAATTTCTAAACATGTACATGGTTTACAATATCAGAAACAATGCAGATTAATTGAAACAATTAGACTGAATTTTTTTTACCCTATCTACTTGTCAGGCTTACTGAATAGCTGATTGCTATTAAAAAGTGCATGAAATAGTTCACTCATCTTGTGAGTCTTTAATTTTCTGTACATCTTTTACCACTTATTATGACCGGATTCATCATGTAAGATACATATATGTCTGACAATTTATCGTATGTATTTGCTTATAAGACTAGTCCAACTGCAAACTGCACAGATCCAGATCTGCCACTGCATAAAGTACTAGCAATCTGGGTCTGTACAATTTGTTAGAAGTAATAAGTAGAACAAACACAGACCCTAATCGGTAGGCACATTATGATACAGCAGATCAGGATCGGTTGTTAGCAATTTGATTCAACTTGTAATCGAACATGGTAGGTAGAACATCCCTAGGACAGTGTGATATTGTTTCGAACACCTACATACATGTACCTGATGAAACAAATTGATAATGCAAACAAATGTACCATGTCAACATGCACAATGGATGCTTTTTGAATCTATGACAAATGCTTAAAAATGTAAATAAAACGTTACTATTCAACAGTTGTTAACAAACACGTTTCTCAAAGCTAGATAATGTAGCATAAATAAAATTGTATCAGCAATCAGTAAATCAGTATGTTGTAATGTTGTGTAATGTGTGTTGCAACAAATTCTTCTCAACTCTGGCTTTTTCCAAACAATGCCACATCTGAAGTGAAAATAATATCAAAAGAATAAACAGAAAAAAGCTACTACACAGTTCTCCAATGCCGAGATGTGGTTATATCAATATCTTTTATTTGGAATGGGTAATTCCTGTGTAACTGATGGCCAAGTGCATGTTTGTTTACATGTTTATCAATTTTGCAAACATTTACAGGCAGTCAACCAAATTAAGCCGATTGTTGCAGCCTGAAAAAACAAAAATATTTTTCAGCATTTTGTTTTGCAGCATCTTGCTGGTTTACATACCTGGAGAGGTCTGGCTATGAATATTCTCCTCCTCAAGTGGGGTGAGCGAGTCAGATAGGGAGGAGCCATGCATCACATTAAGTTCTGGATCATTTCCTGCACTGTCTGGCTCCTGGACCACAACCACAACCTCCTGTTTCAGTTTCATCCTGTACTCTGTTAAAAAAAAAAAAAAGCATTTTATTTGGTCCATGTTGTTGTTCTCTTTATTTTTTTTTAGTTTGCTTCTCTAGTGCAAGTCGTATATAAACATCAACACAAAAACTGGATAATGCCAGCAAGTATATCAAAATAATATTAAATGCATCACAATATCTCAATATGATATAACAAGCATCACTTGAAAATTAATTCCAATCTCATATAAAATCAAGATCAACTTATAAGTAGATCTGACAGGCACTGATAAAGGTCAGTGTCCAGGAAACTCATGGAATTCCCAATCCACCAAGTTTGGCAACCTATCAAACAAAGCACTGCAATTTGTGTTAGGGAGAGTTATCATTACAAATGTTATTTTCCAAATTACATTTTTCACTTTCACAAATACTTAAGTTGCAATTTAACTGGTGAATTAAAAGGTCAACTGTACACGACGTTGAGATTTTTCTTGGTAACAGGGAATAGGGCCTAATGTCCATAATTCTGGAAAAGTATTGAATCAATCAAAAGTAACTTGCTGAAATCGAGAATTTTTAATGATTCTGAAATATTTAACATAGAAATGGAATCTGAGGACTATTACTGGCCCTTGGGTACCCCTAAAAATGTCTGTAATAACTTTATTGATACAAGTTTTGCCATAAACGTTACAGTTGTTTTTGTAGCCAGAAAAACAATGCTATACACCATGCATATATTTAAAACACTTTATATTTAGTTTGCATCTGCATGTATGCTTCAAGAATTCAAATGTAGAAACATAGTCAATCATAACATGACATTTCCTTCATATTTAATCATTCTTCACAAATGTCTAAAGTTATGAATCTTCTAGGGCATTTCTTATATAAATCATTGTTACAGTGTTAATCAAGTATCAACAGTTCACATAGCAGTATGGAAAGTCTAAAATATATCATCAGGTAAGCTATTATTCTGATTGAATGAGATATCAATTTATCATGCCAAACCTAACCACCGCTGCAAGAACACCCAGCTTTCAGGTTTTCATCTTGAATAAATCAATGAAATGATTGATTAGTGAACAACAATTATGCATGTTTTGCAGTCTCAAATATTATAATTTTGAACTCTGCAAAGATGTATTGTTGTTATTCTATAATCAGTCAATACAAGTTTCACAGAGTTAAAAAATTACAAGACTCTCTAACGAAATTAAATCCACAGATTTTGCAATGATGTTCAAAGATTTTCCCTCACTTTCCAGCAAACAAAACATAAAGTTGCCAAACCTGTTTGGTTCTTAAAATAATGTTTAATACTTGAAAATTTCAGATGACACTTCAATAATTCAAGACACTAAAAAATCAATGAATTTAAAATGAGGACAAAATATCTTTGAATAATGATGAGCATGCGGATATTTTGTTTCTGGAAATTCTACTGGTTTCTCACAACAAAAAAACACAAGCTTAGTCAGTTAATATTTGCTACCCCCTCTACACTCGTTAGGTCATAAATGCTCTCAATAATGAAATCTGATAATGGTATTTAAGACCAATGTGTGATGTTACTGGACGGGCATGACAAGTAACCAAGTTTCAAGGCTTTATCTCAGTGAGCATTAGGGTAAAAGTGTAAAAAGGGATTACAAAATAATTCATTAAGGACCTCGACTCTGAAGATAAAACCATGACTATGAAAAATCAAAAAACCCAAGGGAATAAAAAGCACAACTGTACCATCAATCTTTCCAGTACCAGAAATACTTTTATGATATAAAATAGAAACCAAATAAAATCATAAAATATACACCTATAACCTTGACTATAATGACTGGACCACAACACAGCTTCTTGTCACAGTACACAAGTATTCCAAGTTTAATCCATTCATCATAAAAAGTTCATTAGAAAGCTGAAGGGCAAAGATAAATTAAACACTGCCATGTGAAAATGACTGTGAAGATACAAATCCCACAGACACCACACCCATGTGTGTGTGTGTACATGCGTGCATGTATGTGTGTGTGTGATTTGGATTTTTAAAGTCGCTCTAACAATTTCTAGTCATATCGCTATGATGACTGCAGTGTGACAGTTTATAGTGATATCTAGCACTGGGGCATCATACCGCAGACATGTAGCATGATGTCCCACCCAGTCCCATTATCCTGACACCAGCCTTCCCAGTCCTAATACTAACCTCTGAATGCTGAGCACCAAGCGAGGCAGTTGCAAGTACCATTTTTATAATTCTTTTGATATGACTCGCCTAGGGTTTAAACCCACAACCTACCAGTATCCAAACTGGACACTCTAACCACTTAGACCACTCAAGCTGTCCCCCACATGTGATAAGAGGCACACTTTTTAGTCATGATATATAGTGGTCTCCCTCATGAATGGCCTACCTGAACAGTGGCCACCCACTTTTTATGGCCAGAATCCCATGGCATGGACAAGTTTGTGTTTAAATGTACCCCTCAAGAAAGGCCCCTCCCTCTAACGCAACCAGTAGCCACCATTTTAGTTTAAAAGTGTCCAGAACCAATATCTAATTCATACAGTTTGGTAAGTAATCCAATTATCTTTAACGATGTGTTTCCCAATGTCAGGTTTTCATTAGTGAATCAGGTGTTGGCTAGTATATGTATCAACAAGGTTAATGTTATATCATTAATGCTGACGTTTACGTACATATACATACACATATTTCTCACAAATATAGCCCCCCTCTGGGAAGGCCACCTGTCTTATACAGCAACTTTCCTAGTGCAGCAGGGGTGGCCATATAAGAGGAGACCACTGTATAGTCCAAGTTCCATCACTTCATCTCAATTAGCTCTAAAATTATATAGCTGAAAGGAAAGTGGAATGGAAAAATTCAACATATTACACAAGAACATGTAATATGTTGACTTTCAAGAGAAAGACAAATGTTAATGATTACATACCAGTATTCCAAGTTGCACCCACTTTCTCAAACAACTGAAAATGTGTAGTTTTGTTTTGGTTTGATTGGGTTTAATGCCATTTTTCAGCACATGATAGGCTATACATGGCAGCCAGTATATTTAATGGAGAAAGAACCTGTGAAGAACCACTGACATAGAGGAAGCTACTTGCAAACTTTCTCACCTATCCAAGTTGGTCAAGCCATGACTCGTGACTGAAACTCACATGGACAGATGTGTGATGTGAGAGTGATCTGTAAAGGTGAGTGCCTTAGACCACTCAGCCACCCAGGGTCCCTTCAAAGGTTACAGTGGAAAAGCAACTATGATGGAAAATTTTAAATACGGAGTCATGACCCTGATAATGTTTCCATCAGGACGTTTCAGAATTACATTGTGCCATTTATTCCAGACCTGTTTTTAACTTCAGGTGATTCCATTTTTTTCTGCACTACTTTTTTTTCTTTTTGTTTACAAAATACCCTTTTTTGTTTCTAGACAACATTTTGACACGCAGGCAAGTAAATATAATTAAAAGTATTATCTTTTCCAATGTGAATTGTCTTTTTTCAGCCAATGACTGGGTATAGTCAATTTTGTTGATCCTAAATGTGCCACTGGTTACTATGCATTCATCCAAGAAGCTGTAACTAATGAAACAAGTACAATCACCATGGAACTTCACAATACATTATCCATAGAGTAATTTTTAATTTCAAACAGGCAAATTCAGGTTGTTTAACCAGGTGTAAATATTAATGATTATATGATTTTAAACAAGGTGTCACATAGCATTTATCCATTGAGATTAACCAGACTTCAGTTCTCCGATCCATAATCCATGTTTTAAGGAGTTTCGTGTAAATAATTAACTTCTACTGACTGCCTTGTACCTCACATCATTCACACACGTGTTCAAATGCTGTAGAAAACTTGACTGTCACAGTTTATTATAATACTCGTGTAATTCATATTTTGGTATTTAAGCATCTATTCATGAAGACACTACACTGCTGCTTGTTCACACCCTGTGAAGGTTAACATGACATTTTCATTTTCATGAAGTAACAATACATAAAAATATGAAAAAATTGAGATTTGAATCATGCTCTTATTTCAAACATATATCTATATAACATGTATTTGTTTTTATGACTGAATTGTGACATTTGCTACTTGTACAGTATGTTGACACAGTTTTGCATTACACCCTGAATCTGATGTTCATCTTACCTGTTTTCAGATCATCACTGATATTGAACTAATGAACCTTTTTCATCTGTTGCCTGACCCAGGTAGGTGTGATCAGACAAACACGTATACATTATTCTGGTTATATCAGTATCAATGTTAATGCTTTGCATTCAAACTTTCACAAGTCAGATATGTGGGCAGAGGTGAAGGAAAGGACTAGAACAGTGCAGACAGCTACCAAGGTATCTGTTGCAGAAGAAACAGACATACAGACCTAACTCTTCATGTTCATGTCTTTTATATTTTTTTATTAACCTTTTAATTAGCACCATATACAGTGCTCAAAGAAAAAATTTCAGACATGGGCTCTGGGCTGGTAACTTAAAAAAAAAAGTGATATGCCTGAATTTAAATTTTTTAAAAATTATTTTGTCACACAATGTTGCAATTGATGTACTTTTTATATGAAAAGAGATCAACAAAATCATAGTAAACTGACAGTTCTGTTAGGATGTGATATCAACATTTAAGACCTGATGTCAACCATTGTCCATCTAAGACCTGATGTCAACCAGTGTCCATTACTGCTCTATCATTGGTTAAGCAGAGTTGATGTTCATTAGCATATGAAACATGTCCTGCTTTATACAGTTTCTCTGCACATGTTTGATGTTGCTCATAAGGATAGGTGCTGTTTAATATGTTTAGCCAGTGTTGTAACTTGCATTACTTATTCTAATGTATCTGCCAAAATCAATGGCCAGTTTTTAATCAAAGACAAATGCCATCACGATCGTTCTTTTATCCCTTTATTACTTATAACACCTCAAACACATCCCCCATTTGGTCTAAATTCTCCAGATTACAACAATAAAGTAAATGATTACTTGTTGTGCACATGTTAGCCATAATCCTATTATTCAGCCATGCATCACTGCACTTGTCATTAAGGACATATGGTAAGTAGACAATCTTCATAAAGGTTAGGGATATACATGGAAATAAAAATTAACAATGTACTATGAACTGGTTCTCACTGGTTTCTGAAAGTGTGGATAGAATGTAAAAATATCCCTAGTTGCTTTCTTTTATTCTTGTTCACTTATGTAATACAATCTTAATTTTAAAAAGCAGTCGATTTCAGCTATAAAATGGTATATGCAGAAGAAAACCTTAAAAACTGTATTTTTTGCCTACCATTGGTAGAATCGCCAGTATTGTGCTGACATGCTATTAAACTTTATTGATACATATTGTTAAAAAGCTGACTAGAATACTCTGTAAACAATCCTTTGCTGTCCTTCAGGCAAAACTCAATAAACTTCTATAATACCAAATTGATACTGAATATAAATAATAATACAATACTTGCACAATTCCTATCATTTTTATATATTAAATGTTAATCTCTTTGTAACTAGGTAGCTAGTCATTTTCCAAAAGGACAGTGATGCTTCAGTAAGAACACTAAGAAGAAAGATATATTTATTCTCAAAAGAAAAGAAAAATATTTATTTCACATTTTTTTATTATATTTTTTATTTGTCTTATTTACTACACTATTAAATACTACATGTAGACTTGGGAAATAAATGTAATATCATGTTCACACTTTTATGCAGGCACAAGAAAATTTGCAAATATGGATAAGAGTTTGTTTTTCTAGATGTGATTTATTTATACAGATACTTATTTTCAAAATACATGTACATGTATTTGAAAGGAATCTCAATTTCATTTCTCATTATTAGTCCAGTACCAAATGTAGTTGTTTATAAATGGACTCCAACTGCAAACTGCAGACCCAAAATCTCCTGTCACATAATGTGCCAACAGACCTGTGTCTGTGCAGTTTGTTAGGAGTAATCAGTAGATCAAACAGATCTGCATGAATGTTATACCATGGAAGATAAGGGTATTTGTTGTTTGTGCAGTTTGAGTATATATGGTATTATCACACTATCAATTAGGTATTACTATATGCAATTTTTATGCTTTGCATTTCTGGGTCTCTGCGAGTTGATCCATGCATATCTACCAAAATTTCTTTCACTCTAAATTAATTTAACTTAATGTAATTTTTTAGAGCATACATGAAATCAAAACTGCTTCTCGATTATCTACCAACTGTGTGCAAGTCTGTCTAAATTTCGAATTCATTTTCATTTAGTATGTACCAATTTCCCATTTTACTGGATTATTAAATTTTGTGATTGTTTGTGAATGTATATGAAAAACAAACTTGTCCATCATCTACCAACATCATTTATGTGTGTGGTTTTTAATGATTTTATTCCGCATGTTCTCGCTCTCTAACATTGGTGAAAAAAAATAAAATTTGTATCTTTATGAGAAAACAACTACAGTATTTCAAGAGAAAGCATTGCATTATTATAAGATAATATTGCAATATTATAAGATAACATTGTGTTATTACAAGATAACACTGTATTATTATAAGATCACATTGCATTATTATAAGATAATATTGCAATATTATAAGATAACATTGTGTTATTACAAGTAACATTGCATTATTACAAGATAACATTGCATTGTTATAATTGTACTGAATTATAAGCCTGCAGAATCAAACAGAATTACATAACAAGATTACATTGTATTATGAAATGTTGCTTTATAATGAGACATTGCATTATTACGAGTTAATATTGCATTATTATTACAGTATTGCACTATTATGAGATAACATTGCATTATTACAAGATAACATTGCATTATATTGAGATAACATTGCTTTATTATGAAAATGCAGGTCATGGATTACATGTCAAATACCCAACCGTGGTACAGCTATAAAAGACAGAAAGGGAGGGGGAGAACTAGTAGAAAATCAAGTAAACATTTTGTTATCCACACTCAATATTAAGGGCTGTAATAGCTTATGAAACATAATTTGAAAAATCTTGCAAAGTATGTGCATGCTGAAATGTCATTTGTTGGAATAGATCTATGCAGAATTGAAGATTTTGTTTCCTGAGGACACTCCACCATAATTCAACATGCCATGCTGTCTCAACATACAACACTCTGCCAACCAACAAAATCGTCTTGCATTTTGTTTACAACTATATTCTCCACCTCCATGCCAGTGCACAGTGAGTGCAACCTTTCTGACAATTAACCTCTTCTGAAAAAAAATAGACAATACCACACACCATTCCTTCACCATCAGCCTGTAACCAGACTATTGCAAAATACCATAAATTCATCAATTAATGAACATTCGGTATGGTTTGATTCTATCATTATAATCTACATGCCATGTGTACATGTAGTTGAAGATTCTTCAATTTACATCTACTTGCAGCAGTTTGATGATCATACGCTAAAAATTTAAAACCATATTTTAGAGAAATATTTAATCTAAGCCAGTCTATGTCCAACATATCACTATGTTGTTGTATAGATGAATCTAAACATAAATCCTGTGCATCAGCAATAAGTGTCAATCCTATCTCATAATAATGCAATGCTATCTTGTTTTAATGCGATGTTATCTTGTAATGAACACAATACTGTCTTGAAATAAAACATTATCTTGTAGTAATGCAATACAATCTCAAAATAAATGCATTATCTCATTATAAAGTTACATTATCTGATAATGCAATACTGTCTCATAATAATGCAATGTTGTCTCATAAGAAGGCAATGTTATCTTGTTTAGAGCATCTGCCTTAGATATGGGAGGTTGCAGGTTCAAACCTCAGCCAAGTCATACCAAAATACTTGAAAAAATGGTACTAGCAGCTGCCTCACTAGGTGCTCAGCATTAAGAGGTTAGTGTTAGGACTGGCTAATGTGAGTGGGTGGGACATCATGTTACATGTCTTCAGCATGATGCCCCAGTGCTAGACATCCCCATAAACTGCCACACTACAGAGATCTCAAACAAGTGGCCCACAGGCTACATGCGGCCCACTAAGCCATATCATGTGGCCTGCAAAATGGTTGGCATCACAAGGTGTCACAAGAGATAACAAAGGTGGTGTGACCCTTGGGCCATCAAAAATGCCCTCATACAGCCCTCAGGGTGGTTTGAGTTTGAGACCACTGCACTAAATGCTATAGACTGGTTATATAATTCCTACTGAAAGGAATATCTAAATGTACTAATGAACACAGATTCTGCCCTTCAATTAATCTGAGCATAGTTCATCCATGGAAAAGAAAGGATGGAAGCATGAAGAAGAAAAATGAAGAAGAAAAAAAGGGGCTGATAAAATAGGAAATTTATTGCATGTTATCTATATTCAGAGTACTAATAATTACTTCATTATTATTGATAATTAAACACGCATTAGATTTTCTTTCAAAGCAGTACTCGCCAATGAATCTATTGTTCAGGTAAGGTGAAAAAAGAACATTCTGAGAAAGACGGATTTCACCTCTGCATCCTATTAGTATTTCTACATATGAAATTTAAGTTTTTTAGAAGTGTATAAATCAACTATTACTGCATATTATTTTACTTTTTGCATTGGCAGCAGCAGTAACAATAATAATAATACATGTAATAATAATAATAATAATAATAATAATAATAATAATAATAATAATAATAATTTGAAATAAAATAAGGTGCCCTTCAGATCAAGAGACACACATTTAAGTGTGTTTTTCAGAGGACATGGACCATGCCATTTTTTAGATCTGGGGTGAAACACTATTTGAAGTTGAAGTTAGGCACTCCAATGTGGTTCACACCGAATCTTCTATAGAACATACAAGTAAATGAATACTGAGTTTTGTCTCTTAATTGACAAACTTGCTAAAATTATAGAGTGGAAGGAGAGTAAGATGGAAAACTTCAAATAAAGATATACTTTCAAAACAAATCAGGACAGAATCCCAGTGCTGTACTTGACGTATAATATATACTATTTTAATCCAGTTTCCATGACTACCACTTCAAAAAGGTCAGAACAGTAAATCATGTGTGCCAAATAAAACTGGGAAAATAACAATAGGTTTCTCAATGAAACATTCAGTTTAATCTTTTCAATTCATCTTAACATCCTAGTTCAAGTAAAGCATCAACTCTTTTTGTTTTTATTCCATTTAACTCATTAACCTCTGGTGCCACGTTTGTGCGTCAGGAGGTAGTACTCTAATTTCAAGCTCTGAAGCGTCAAGGTCATTTAAGAGATACCAAAATGGGTGGTATTACAGAAAAGTAGACAGATGTAGCTCTACAAGGACACCAAATAATCTGGACTTTCTTCTCGCATTACAAAATACACTGGGAAAAACATATTTTTGAGACATGAATTTTTTACAGCAAGCATTTGCCCGGTGTTGGAATTGGATTATGTGTCTAGATTTTAGACTTTTTGACAGACCAGTCAAAATTGCACAAAGATAGATGAACCTTTAAAAAAACAGGATAAGTTGGGGATTTCAAGTAAAAAGTGACCAGGACATGAAAATGATGAGCCCAATAAGTACAAAAAACAAAAACAGGAACTGTTACCTTTCTTCATATGCATGAGCAAAATAGCCAACAGAAAATGGCGTTTATAACACAACTAGGTATCAAGCCAAATGGAAATCACTTGGATGGAGATTTTTGGGGTTGTCTTAAGAAGCAGTCCCCAAAAGGTGTTTCCTACATGCATTTCAGGCAAAAATGACAAGAATCTCCAGGGGTTAATGAGTTAATTACAGTACTTTGTCCATGGACAAAAAAAAGATGGAGGATTCTTTACTTAGGTTTAGAAAAAAAACTATGAAGAAAACTATTAGGTGAACAAAAAAATGATCATTTTAACTGATAAAATAGTTTTTTTCCCATATTTTACCATAAGAAAATTTAAAAGAAATATTTATGTATATAAAAGGTTTAATGGAACATCAGCAAAATCATGGTTATGCAGTGCTCGGCAAAAGCTAGGTATCAAAAGTGGGAGAGGAAAAACACTGCAAAGAAAAATTGCCAGAAGATGAGACAAACTCTTCTAATTAAAAATAAATATGTGCCAAGAAACAAAAATAAAATGGTAAGATATTGCAAAACTGTCAAAAAAGGCATACTTAACAAAGGTAAAGGCAAAGAAAGAAAGAACAAATCCTTAAAATAAAAGATTAACATTTTTCTATTTAAATAATAGTCCAAAGTCAGTTAGAACACCATCACAGGATCCATTCCATGACAAGCATTTTGCCTCCTTAACCACCCCTGACAATATTTTGGGGAGCACTATTCTACACCCCCACATGATTGAAATTATGCTTTTCTACTGGACAGTAGGGGTGACCTAAGTGATTAAAACATCCAACTCGGATGCGGGAAGTCACAGGTTTGAACCATGGCCATGTAATACCAAAGACTTATAAAAATGGTACTAGCAGCTGTCCCGCTAGGTACTCAGCATTAAGAGGTTAGTGTTAGGATAGTGTGACTGGGTGGGACATGATGCTACATGCCTACGACTGGATATTTTTTAAAGCTGTGTTAAAAATCCAGATCACACACACATACCACACATTTTAACTGGAGCTATTTATCTTACATATTTTCCCTAATTATCTCAGGTGTGCACGTGTATTACTGTACCTCCAATTTTCAGCAGTCAGTTACCTGCACCAAAATAACAAAATGATAATCTTTTTTTGTCATCAAATATCAACTGATAATTAGATTTCAAGGCAAGTAACCAAACTAGCTCTTGTCAAATTACAACATATTTTCTCCTTCACACAGACCCCCCACTGAGAAATATTGTTTCCAATTCCAATGACAAAAGAAACATGAAAGTGTTCTGACACACAAGTATCTATTAAATATTCAGATATCTGTACTTACTTGTACTCAGGGAAATTTAGCATAGTTATCTTACCTGGAACATGGTGCAAAGACCTTAAAGGCTCATACATACCAAGTTTATTTTTGTTTGTTTTAGCAACAACAGAAATGCATACACTACAGAGATAAGCTTTGCTCTTGGTGACAAAAAAGTCCTACCACTATGCCGCAGAAGACCAAAGATAACACTTGCATTAAGTAACATGGAAAAGAAGTGATAAAAGCTATAAAAAACAACAACAATATTTTGGTTGTTCATTATTAAAAGACCAACTTCATATAAAGATAATGTCACTATCATACCAAGTATCTTACCACAGAAATCAGTCTGAAAGCCTTTTACACTTGACTAATTTGGTTAATAGATCCATGGATTCAATTGTTTCAAAATTATGTTCATGAAATAATAGAGTGCCATTACTAACAGTACATTATGATTCTGAGCAATCATAATTTCCACCATATTTAAGACCAAAATAAGTATTACTCTACAAATGCTTAATTTTCATTGACCCATCAAAAAGCATTAAAGAATTGGCCTGAGTAACTGCATCATCAAAAAGCATTAAAAAATCTGCATAAACAACTGCAATATAAAAACGCATTAAAGAATCTGCATAAACAACTGCATCATCAAAAAGCATTAAAGAATCTGCATAAACTACTGCAATATAAAAAAGCATTAAAGAATCTGCATAAACAACTGCATCATCAAAGTATTAAAGAATCAGTCTTAGTAACAGCATCTTTCAGCTTATATTGTTGTTCACAATAATGAAAAAGAAGAATTGTGTTGATTTGCTACAGTATTGAATAATGTCTCAAAGTATAATTGCAGAAAACAAAACTGGAAAGGTATGACCTGAAAAATTTCTAATTATTTTTATTTTTAAACTACTCATAATCACATGAATTGGAAATGACATATGATAAAATATATATAGGTAATGCAACTGACATTAGATTTTAGATCAGTTACATAAAATAATATAAGCAATCTAAAATTACAAAACATACCTGCATCAAAAGGCATATCAATAGTCTTGAAAATATGTGCAATTTCAAAATCAAAGTCAACTTCCTGATAATGAGGAAACAGATGTACAATATTACATACTGCAGAAATCTCTTGGCAAGAATGTCTCTCTTTAAATAGTTTGCTATGACACAGTATCTGATAAGCTCTAATGGAGCTTTAGCATTGTTATGTACTTCCAAAACTGTAACAGATTCTGCATAGCATTGCTACCAGAAAATAACTGCATCAGTAGCAAACTAAAATTACAGAACTGACAGCCCGTCTGATAGGTTTTGATTAGCTAAAAGTCTCACCTTGCTTGACTTGTGCATAAAAGACACAACTTTTATGCTGCCAAGAATAGATTAATAAGGATGATGATGGCTTTTTCTTGGTCTGTCTAGACGCCTGATATTGACGAATTTGCCTCTCAGTGGAGATAGGAGAGTATCATTACATACTCTAGCACTCTGCCCAATTTTAAACTAATCTCAGTAAGGAATAAGCAAGTCATCTCCCATCAAAGCCTGGAGACAAAATAAAATCAATCCTACAAATTACTGTTCCACTCAGACTTTAAAAAGTCCCATTTCTAGACTAAGTGTTTCAATTTAGTATGCGAAAAGCATCTTCCCAAGATCTCATTTATTTGAACTGGATATTATCCACAAACTCTCAATAAATGCCACAGGTCTATGAACTTCTTGAGCTAGACAAAGTACACACTATCTAGGTTAGGTAACAGTGTAAGAAAACGACTGGTATATAAGGTCAATACAAATTTTTTGTTTGTATTATTTTTTGTCCATTTCATGGATGTGTGTGATGTGATTTGGATTTTTAACATAGCTATAACAATTTTTCAGTCATATCACTACGATGTCTGCAATGTGGCAGTTTATAGTGATGTCTAGCACTGGGGTATCATGCCACAGACATGTAGCATGATGTCCCACCCAGTCACATTATCCTGACACCAGGCCGACCAGTCCTAAGACTAACCTCTTAATGCTGAGCGCCAAGTGAGGCAGCTGTTAGTACCACTTTTTAAAGTCTTTGGTATGAGACGGCCGGTGTAGATTGCGGTGAAGTTGCAGCTCTCCCATCAGGCTGGTCAAAGATTCAGTATAAGGTGAATGTTCAAAACATCAAATATTGGACTTATGATTTTCCATGTCACTCTCTGTTTCCTGCAGTTTTCCTTATGACTATTACCCACGTATTCTCCAACTGGCTCAAAGGCTTAAGTTTATGTGGCCAATGATGTACACTTGGTACAAGCAAGACAAAAGGCATGAGATTCGTGCTGGTTTTGAATTCTTGCATATACAATACTTCATCATTTTAGTTATCTGTGAAGCAACAAGGTAAGAAAAGGAAAAAAAATAATGCCTACTTAACTACATTAAAAATGCCATAATAGCTCCCTATACCATGGGTGATAAATTAATAGACCGTGAGTGAACACTAACTTCTACACATTCCATTACAATGTAGCCATGTACAGCAAAGCAGTCAGAAAATGAAGAAACTAAGTTCACACATGGAATTATTTTTAGATAACTATGGTCAAAATTCAAAATATTATGTTTACCACCTATAAAATAATCCTTAATACATGTAACAATAACAAAATCAATGGATGGGATAAACAGTAAAATTTTCCAAAGGATTTTGGGAAGCGGAATGAACAAGGTTGTCACTTCAATAGCAAATGCTTCAAAATAGTACCTCCTGCAGGCAGCAAATGTTATTGCCCTTCGTCTATGATATAAATAGAAACAGAATTGAAGACTTTATGTCTTTGGAAGGGTGGGATTCAGGAGGTAGTATGGCTTATATTCCTAATGTTAATGTGATCAGTGAACGTATACAATGAAGAAACTGGGAGATTAATCCAGGGGTTGAAAATAGCAATAATCCACTAGCCCAATGCTGACAAATTTCTTGTCAGACTTGCTGTTTTCATAATTTCAATAGTCTGGCTGTCTCATACAATGCATTTAAGCTACATCATAAAAAGGGCTATAACTATAAAAAAGATTGCTGGAGCAAAGTGATTTGTTAATATGTTAATCTAAAGGTGATGGACATGTTGGTGGTGGTTTTGCTGCTGGTTCAATGCCATTCTTCAGCACATGTGCTATACAAGCAGCCAGTACATTAAGTGGAGGGAGAACAGGAAGAATCACTGACCCACACAAAACTAGTATCAAGCTTTCTCATATACAACAAATGGCCAAGCCTGAGACTCTAACCAACCTGGAAATAGGTGAGATGCAAGTTATCTGTAAAAGTTAGTACCTTAGACCCCTCATCTACCTGGGGCAATAGTGATGAACATAACATTAACCAATTTCATAGCTATCCATTAAAAAGAGCAACTTGAATAGACTCACAATCTAATGCCAACAATATTTTCGAGGAATAAAACAAAAGACTTAACTGCTTATTGTTCAAAACATTTCTAATATTCTTGGGCAATAATAAGAATGTCCCCACTTTCAGTCAGAACCAGACAGACATGATAAAGAGCCTTCAGGTGAATACCCCATCTGGAAATGACTTTCCACTTAGAAGGACTAGCAATGCATGTAGCAAGATTTCATGCTGTCCATTCTTTGTGGCCATTGGGTACGTAGTGAATACAGGGGTGGTGAATATGATACATATCACAAATACCGGGTGATGAATATGAATATTAATTCATGAATATTCAGCTTAGATAAACAAGAATGAAAAAAAGAACAGTTCTTAATCTAGATTTAGTTTACTCACAGGTTACTCAGTGTCTAAGTTTCTATTCTTAATAACATAAAAGCAGATCAAATAATAATATTTTTCTTTAAAAAGACGAGCATATCAGTCTGAGAGCTGCCCATTGGGCAGTTACAATGTGCCCTGCAGTACTGAATACTCCTCACTTGAAAACTAATAGCTGGACAAATGATGCTTGGCTTCATTGCTTAGGTATGGTTAGGTGTGCTGTTTGTTGGTCTTTCCACCAAGTTAGAGGACTATAATTGACTTCAAAATGGGACTTTGTAACTGGCTCCATTTTTACCACAAGCACATCTCCAAACAGTGAACAATTTTCTTCTTCCTTGAAGTGAGGTCTGAATTAATATGGAGTGTGCTCTATTTGACTAGAACTAGGCAAAGACAGGTGTGTCTACACTTCTATTACTTGTTTCTTGCAACCATGGCTCTTTCTTGATCTTTGTCAGATGCTGATTAAAACTGCTTGATAAAGAGTTTCCATGACCTGTGATGGATGTCTGAATTACAGCCCTTTCTAAATTGACAGCTCTTCAACCTTGGGTCAACTGCATTTGCTTGCAGCATTACTTACCTCACTGCAAGATCTGTGATCTCTTGCACAAGTCAACATTCAGAGTTTTCTTCACATTCTTTAAAATGTTCACATCATGCTTTAAAATGCTCACATCATTCTTTAAAATGTTCGTATCATTCTTTTAAAATGTTCACATCATTCTTTAAAATGTTCACATCATTCTTTAAAATGTTCATATCATTCTTTTAAAATGTTCACATCATTCTTTAAAATGTTCACATCATTCTTTAAAATGTTCATATCATTCTCATTTCACTTATGACTATTCTCCAAAGTTTCAAGAAGTGGAATTACCATTGAAATAGCTGGGTTGCTGGCATCACACAGTACTGTAGTAACCATTTTTAGTGGTTTAAAAATACTTAGAAGATGCTCAACTGTGGGAATATCTGATGTAGTCAACATGTCTAAATCCTTATCCCTCTTTAGGTTAGGTAGTTAGGTGACATCAAAGCTGCCACAATAACCGCCTGTCATTCTAGTTATCTGTAAAGCATATCATAGGCTCTATTCCATCGAGTGCTAACTTCAGTTAAGAGTTTGTGGCTTGGTAGTTGGAGGAGTGCCGGTTTTAATTTCAGCTCAGAAGCATCAGTACTGTTTTTGTGAAAGAAAATAACAGCTCTTTTGAACCCATTCTAACAGCCTTTGGACTTCTGGTATTTTCAAAAAATGCTGAGCTCCTAGGCTGATTGTATGTGCAACACACTTCATCAAGTTGAACAGCTAGACCCATACTCACTGCACCATCGGAACAGATAGGCTGAAATCTATGGGGCCTCTTCAAATCATATTCATCAACAGCTTCCTTCAGTGCCCCAGCAACACTGGCTCCAGTATGAGACTCACAAAGGGGTCTTTTTTGCAGCATGTCAGACTTTATTTTCCACTCTGGGTCAATTAAGTGTGATGTTAATGTCACATAACTCTCTTTGGCTCTAGAACTCCACACATCAGTTATGATAGCAACTGTTTTGTTTTATGGCTTGCCTTCTGAATGCTGCTGTACTTCCAGATACAGTGCAGCTATTTCTTTTTGACTGAATATAACAGGGGCCCTGAGTGGCCGAGTGGTCCAAAGCGCTCACCGTTACGGCTCACTGCCATCTCACCTCTGTCTGCGTTAGTTCGAGTCTCAGGCTCGGCTAATGTGGGTACATGAGAAAGCCTGCCAGTAGCTTCTCGTGGGTCGGTGGTTCTTTCCGGAGTTCTTCCTCCACCAATTATACTGGCCACCATGTATAGCCTATCTTGTGCTGAAAAATGGCGTTAAACCATACAACAACAACTGAATATAACCCTTGATGACAAACTATACTTTGGCTCCAAACAAGTAATCGAATTATGGAATGCGGCACTGTCCGCTATAGAATAAAGTCTCATATCTGTGGCTAGGAATAGAGAAATGTTTCATGTTACGAGTTTTGCTCTAGCACTGCCTACAGAAATCTTGGATTGAAATGCTTGAGCAATGCTAAGTTGACCTCGTACTGTTACTGCTGTAACATACGAAGATTTATGACAGCTTCCATGAGACTAGTAACTTCAATGTTACAAGATGACCTTTCTTCTGTGTGTTTGTGTGGCTGTCAACTCAGTACCAAGATTTCTCTTTAAATGTGTTGCCATACTGAAAGTGTTTCTTTTCTTCTGAAATACATGTATTTTGCTGGTTTTTTTCTGCTAAACACTCATACATTAAAAGTAGAATAATTATTTTTATATTACTTAGCATGATTCATAAGGCTCTAATTGGAAATATGACTTATTTAATCTCTGATAACACAGAGAAAACAATGTCTTACAGACAAGATTTAAATACATTTTATCCGACCTTAAGCTTGTATTTTATAAGTAAAACTGGATCAATAAACCCAAGCTGCTAATCTAAAATTGTTATTGAAAGCATTTACAACTATCAGAATATAAAGGTTTGCAGCAAAGATTGACAACAACAACAAAAGTTTATAAATAAATATTAAGTAGTAATAAATACCTGATAATGTGTCTACTTAACTTGCAGATAGTTTCCGCTTCTTTGACTATATATTTCTTGCCTTCTTTTACTTTGGAAATCCTAAGTTTTTCCATAAAGGCAATTTATGTTTAGCAGAAGGCTCTGAAATTTCAACCTCAGCCAACATTTTCCCGGGAATCACAAGACTTTTTGATTGTCATAAAACGCTTCCTTGGAGAATGAAACTGACTTGAAATTTTCATTAACACTCACAGTGCTATTGAACAATATTGATAAAACTATCATTCAAAAATGGCAAACGACTTAAAGTAACTTAATGTCACCCAGTGTAACAAAATGATACTGAGTCTTGTGACTTCTGGAATAAACAACTTGACATAGTATGTTTATGCTATGAGAGAAACAGCAAATTATGCTTTAAATCAATGACAGGTCAACTGCACAATAGGGTACATGCTGAGATCTGTTAAACTATTTTATTTTAAAACATCTGAATAATGGACCTGCAAATACTGAATAAAATTCTACTATGGCACATTTTCGATTCACTGAATATTCGAGTGTATCATAATACCTCGAGTGGCCATAATGGATATAAGATCAACCAGACATATTACGAAATATTTTGGTCAAAACCCAATGCTGATATAACCATCCATGCGGAAGGTGTAGTGATAACATTCAAAATGGCCACCATGGTGAACAAACTAGAGGTAATATTGGAACCATTTCTGTTTAAGACCAACTGAACACAAAAGTTCTAGTGGTGAAAACCTGATGTAGATATTACATTCCATTCAAAAGGCGTAATGATGATATTTCAAGATGGCCATACTGGATGACAGATTAACACCACAGTGGCCCCCCTTCTGCACCAGGAAAGTGGCGTCAAAAGACTGTTGGCCGTTCCAAAGGGAGACTATATTTTTTGTGAAAAGTATATGTAATGTACGAAGTAAGAAAGCTACATACTTTAAAGCACTTAATATCTTCATTTAATATCTTCGTTTAAAAATAACATTAATTATTAAAAGGTTCTTCTTGTTATAATAAAGGACTTATTTTAACTAAATATACATTAATATTTCTTATTCTTGGCATAAGCATGATATGCATCATCATCATCTTTATTTCCTTCCATGGAAGATTACATGATATAAGAATAAATCATCTGAATACAATCAATAAACATTAAAAAAAAAAAAAAAAAAAAAAAAAAAAAAAAAATCTATATTAGAATACAAATTCTTACACAATATCAATCAACAAAGTGTTCGTCAACTCATAAGTTGCAAGTTTCAGTACCTTATTTAGGGAAGATAGCTGCACACTGCATGACAAAGTATGCTGCATACAGGACGAATAGCTTGGAGTTTTCTTTGTCGATTACTCCTGATGGTAACCTTTTACCTAAAAGATATTGTAGCTGCAGCTCATCTTCTGCATTAAATAACGTAATGTGCAGGCTTAGGGGAAATTTATCAGTAAGGAAATCCCAGAAAGAATTTCGAAAGTTCGACATATAAGGACAACTAACACAACAATGAAGTATCAAGTCTGTATAAACATTCCCACATCTACCACACATATCAAGCTGTGTTTGTGGAACAGCAACCCATAGTTTAGCTACATATGTAAATACCTTAGTGTGTTGTCTGGTTTTAGCCGACTGCCACACTGAGGCAGGTCGTAAGTATTCGTGTATCGAAGAGAATCTATCAAAATCTGCTTGATTAGACATACGAACTCTCCAGAGGCTATTTTCAAGACCAACAATTTTTGACCTTACAATTTCTTTCCAATTATGTTTATCTGGAATTTCAGAATGATGTAAATAATCAGTTAGATACCCGAGCAAGTCAAACTTCTTTGAGGTATAATATAAATTTGAAATTAACCCACAGCTTGACACGCATCCGCTCAAAATGAAGTGAAATAACGCAACGTTAAACACACGTTTAGTATGTACATTGTTAGGCATCAAACACAATCTGTGTAAAAACATCAATTTTCTTCTATCAATTTTGGACTGCGCTGATGTCCATCCTAGCATTCCCAGGGCAATGTCTGATCTTGTATGTATTGGAAAACCTTGTAAATGTTTGGCAAAATACCTCAGAGTTTTATCCAATAAAGTGAGGTCACTTTTTGAAATGTTACACCATAATTCACTTCCATAAAACATTGAAGGGAAAATTACCTTTTTAATTACATTTGCAGCAAGCAAAGGATTTAAACCATTCGGTTTAATGCCAATACCAAACAGACCATGAAAAGATTTTTTCCCTTTCTTGCATGCATCGAGTATTGCATCATGCGACGTCAGCTTTGAGTTAATCCGGTGACCCAGGTGTGTTGCCAAATCGGTAACCGGCAAACATGACGGGCTAAGATACCATTTCATATTGATATAATTCTTGTATTGGGGTCCAAAAATGATAATGTATGGCTTTGTGATACTAAGCTCGAATCGCCACTTATTACTGTAGTCGTATGCTATATCTAACAGCTTTTGTAGATTGCTAGGATATATAGCCAAAAGTGAAATATCATCAGCTAGGGTTGGATTTCCCACAGCTAAGGATCCAATCTTTGCTCCAAATCCACTATTTTCTAACTGTAGCAGCAAGTCATTTATAAATATTGTGTACATCAAGGTTGACAAAACACCCCCTTGTCTCACACCTTGGACAATTGAGAACCAATCTGAAAATTGCCCATTTACAAGAACTTTACTCTGTAAATTTGTATACACGTTAAAAAATATCAAAAGGGATTTACCCGTAATTCCCAACGTGAATAATTTAAAAAGCAGTCCTTCGTGCCACACGGTATCAAATGTCTTTTTTGTATCAAGAAATGCAGCAAAAACCCGTGAACCCATGTTTACATTATATTGTACTGATTGCAACAGCACAAAACTCGCTGTTGTGCAGCCTAAACCTTTTTGGTAACCATGTTGTTGTGAACTGGGTATACTAGAATTAGTATCTTTGAGCCAAGTTACCAAACGTTCATGAATAATTTTCTCAAAGGTTTTGTAGATAACAGGCAGTAAAGTAACAGGCCTGTAACTTTCGAGGGAGTTCTTTGATTTTCTGTTACCTTTGTACAGTGGTATTACTAACCCTTTTTTGCAATCTACAGGTATGTAAGATTGATCAATCATCCGAGTAAATAAAATTGTCATACACTCGATGAGGTAGTCGCTGCCATAGATCAAATGTTCATTGCAAATTTGATCATGGCCCGATGCTTTTGATTTCTTTAGACCTTTAATGATTTCTCTTACTTCATTTAAACTGATACTGGTCTGTAAGGCCTCGATATGGCTTACTTCATCCTGTAGACCCCGATTTAATTCTCTCTCTATAAATTCATAAAAGTTTCCGTCAAAACTATGGTTTAAATTCGGCGTGTGAATGTCCTCATAGTATCTGGCAAAGCCATTTGCGATAGAATCATCATCACGGACACAAACTCCATCAGTTGATAGTTCCTGACAAAAATTTATATTGTTCCCTCTCTTAATGTTGATCATTTTCCAAAAGTGTCTCACATCGCATTCATGTGCTTTTTCAATTTCTTCATACACCTCCCCCATATATTTTTCCACAGCCAGTTTTTGAACGTTTCTAAAGTCTCTCTTCTTATCTTTATATTCTCTGTAAGAATTAAATTGACTACCCCTCGGTCCTCCCTCATTTATCCAAGTATACCTAGCTTGTTTTTGAAGTTTATGTGCTTCTTTGAGTTCATTTGACCAGTATGGTTTGGCATGATAATTGAATTTAGACTTTGGAAGCGCGATGTCGCTTGACTGCTGTATTGCATTAACAATGTGCTGGTAAAAGCTATCAACATTGTCCGAAATAGTATCTATATCTAAAGTTTTCAGGCGAAGGTCCAGCTCAGATTGATAGTTTTTCAAGATATCAGTGTTTAATTTATTCCAGGCTATGTTGTTTCTCTTCATAGACTGTCTGAAGTCTCTCCCACAGGTCACTGTATGAAGGGAAGTAAGGATAGGGAGGTGGTCAGATATCACGTGCTCTTCGTGATCTGAAACAATGTGCACACTTCGTAATCTACCTATGCATTGATCCGACAGTAAAAAATGATAATCATCGTTCTTGCTGGGGTGAACGTATAATGGGAACCAGTGCATATTATTAAATGTCCAGCACTCACTAGATTATTATATCGCAAGAACTCATGAAATACTCTTATCTTTGTAATCTCTGAAAGTGTCTGGTTCAGCTACTGCATTGAAATCACCAGTAAAATACACGTCCCCCAGCTGTGAGTACTGATCATAGAGATTTTGAATCAACTCAATTTGCACTTTGTAACAATCTATGCCATATAATAGGGTCGGCATATATACACAAAAAATATATACATTTTGCATATCGGGAAATTTGAATTCTATGCCAACAACTCTGTCACTATTAACTTCATCTATAAAGTTAGCATATCTCATGAGAGAAGTTTTGCAGAAGATTGCAACTCCTCCTTTACCAC
Source organism: Sinohyriopsis cumingii (assembly GCA_028554795.2). NCBI lineage: Eukaryota > Metazoa > Mollusca > Bivalvia > Unionida > Unionidae > Sinohyriopsis > Sinohyriopsis cumingii. The sequence goes on from CM068826.1 coordinate 53,680,325, forward strand.
ACTTTATTAACGTGCTATTAGAGGAAATATCCTCTGCCTTAGCAGTGCATTTATAATCAGAATGAATAGTATCGCAAAATGGAAGTATGTGCTGTAATAGTTTATGTTCAGTTACGCAAGCTACGTCAACATTATATTTATCCAGCATTGTACTAAAGCTAAGAGCAGAGGACATAATTCCTCTAACATTCCAGGTCAGTATATTAAGATTCATATTAACTTGCAATATAGGCATATTAATACTTATGCATCATGAAAGCAGGACTAAAATGACAAAGATAACAAAACACATTAACTTACGACAGAACATAATGGCAAATTTATGAACAATTAACTGTCGCCCTAGTCACGGAATATCGCATCCTGCACCTTCATTTGCCTCCTGATCACGATTGCTAAACCTGTCTCGCCAAGACTGATTCCCATACCACCTTCTTACATAAACACCTTTTGGCCATGTTACATCATTTTCAACAGTGTTGCAGTCGGAATTATATACAGTCAGCTTGGCCGATAGACAATTACGTCTACTGTGGATAAACTTTATGGATAACGGATCTATATTGTATTCTTTCAAGAATTTACCGAGGCCTTCAGCAGTAGATTTGACGCCAATGCCACCCACATAAAAGCGCCTTGTTCTACATCTAACTACACCTTCAAATACAACATTCTCATTATTGTCATCAACATCCTCATGTCCAACAATACTCTCTGAACCTATTTCTAAACCTGATTTACCAAATGATCTAGGTCTTTCTACCTGACCCCAATAACAGTAGGTATCTTGCTAGGAAGGGTTTTCAAGTCAATACCTTTCACATTACTGTTGCTAGTAATCGGATGCCTAACGTTCTCTATCCTGGTTGAAGTCGAAGTCCCCTGTTCAGAAAGCCGTTCAGTGTGGGTTAACAGTTTATTTTGATTCCGAATGAGTGTGCGTACAACATTTGTCACATCAGGATGAACATTGGCTTTATAAATCTGTGGGATATTTCCATCGAAGGGGGCAATATGTCTTCTATCGAAAGTCTGTGAAATTATATTCAAACTTTTTGAAACCAGAGTTTGCAGAGCACTGACCCCACTCTTTTCCAAAGTTGGTTGGGCCGTTATGCCGGTTCGTGACTCCACTGCCATTGTACCTGGTGTAGAGTCGTCAGCCTCAACCGACACTGGAGACAAACAGTTGGACACTGCAGTTCTGTTCTGAGATTCACTTGATAGGCAGCAGTGTGTATCGCAACCAGTTTTGTTAGAGTCGATCAAGACGGGAGATGAACAGTTAGACACATGAATCTTGTTCTGAGCAGCAATTGATGGAGAGCGTTGATCACCACATCCATTGGGACTACATGATAGGTTACTTACAGCTGGACTATTCGTGTGAACGACATCCGCATAAGACATGGGTTTACTCAAAGATTTCATCAGCTTAACTCTAAGTTGCTCAGTGATGGTGTGGAGAGTTTCATTTTCTTTCATCAACACGCTTTGAGTAGTTTTCAGTGACTTAATCTCATTACGAAGCAGTTCTATTGTTTGAGATTGTGCCTGTACCTTATTGTTTACATCAGCACGGAATGCATTAAGATCATTCATAGTCACCAATGTGATTTGGGTTGCCTTCAGAGATATAATCTCTTCTCTGAGTGAAGCAACAGTTTGTTGTAGATGACCGCAATCACTCTTGATTTCCGTTAGCGAGAGTCTTGCTGAATTAATCACTTGTTCTGCTTGCCCTGAGCTATGTTCATCGTCATGTTCACAATGTTCAGCTTGTACATTAGGGTTTGATTTCTTCTTGCTAAAAATAGAATCGATCTCGCAAGGATCCCCTTTTATAAATATAGCTAAAGAATAATAATCCCTTGCATATTTTATTAAACTACTTACACCATTTCTGTTCTTTCTAACAACCAAACATCCAGATGGACAGCCAGGAAAACCTTGTGCTCTAATAAATAAAACTGACCTATACCAGGTTACAATATCTTCACTGTCGTGTGAAACCTCTAGCAATTTCTCAATATACATGTCTCTGGGTAGATTATCTAGTTCCTGATCAAGTCTTCTAACATAGTCCTGATTGGGAACCTGAGATATGACATCTTGATATGTTGGGCTGTTACAACGGTGACTCGAATCTTGGGCATCTCTGTCAAAACATGTATTGCCAACATTCTGTGTACTTGTGTACTGAGGTTGCGAGCATAGATCTGCCTTGTTTGCACTGTCAGGCTATCACTCACCAAATCTGCATCATAAAAAGCATTTAAACCACAATTCCCATGTACAGTACAATCACCTTCATTTTCTGTTTCCAGTTCAGTATATATCTTCCTGGAGCGAGTCTCATAAACAGAATTATCCATGATTTGCACATGAGCACTGCAACGTCCATCTGAACAGTCCGCCATCTTGTTATTGTCCTCTTCTTGGTATTATTTCTTTGCTCTTGTTTTCCTGTTCCTTTATTTTTTTTAATTGGTGATGGTGGTGGCCGCACTTAGTAGAACTTTTAAAATTATACACCAAGCAGGTTTTACACAGTAAACAAATCAAGCAAATTGAGAGATAGTTTTCAAACTTGACGTTATGCGGGTAACTGGAGGTAATATTGGAACCATTTCTGTTTAAGACCAACTGAACACAAAAGTTCTAGTGGTGAAAACCTGATGTAGATATTACATTCCATTCAAAAGGCGTAATGATGATATTTCAAGATGGCCATACTGGATGACAGATTAACACCACAGTGGCCCCCCTTCTGCACCAGGAAAGTGGCGTCAAAAGACTGCTGGCCTTTCCAAAGGGGGACTATATTTTTTGTGAAAAGTATATGTAATGTACGAAGTAAGAAAGCTACATACTTTAAAGCACTTAATATCTTCATTTAATATCTTCGTTTAAAAATAACATTAATTATTAAAAGGTTCTTCTTGTTATAATAAAGGACTTATTTTAACTAAATATACATTAATATTTCTTATTCTTGGCATAAGCATGATATGCAAGCAGGTATTGTTATCATGAACATTGCAAAACCATTCAAAATATTCATTCAAATCTTGGTACATACATAATTCTCTTTCCATTTGCTTCATTTTCGAACTGCTGTTGAATAACCTCCTTATCAGTTACAATGTTTGAGTCTTTTCAACATAAAATTGTTTTATTCAAGTCTTTTCTACTTAAAATTGTTCAGCAAGTCTACCCAAACCCACATCACCCAATGTTGTCAAGCAAAATAATTGACTTTCTTCTAAAATAATACATCTCCGTTTAGGTGATGACATGTTAATGTTTGGTAATGATTTATTCAAATGTTGCTAACTGTATGTGATTTAATTATGCAGATGAAACTTTTGTCAAGCGGATGAACTGCCTTCTTTGTAAAGGAAGCGATAATGTGTTGTCACGCAATTTTTGGGTCTTTGTCTGATACCCTGTTTTGTTCAAGGTCATTGGGTAATTTCTCTGTGTGTGTGTGTGTTTGTTTGTTAGTGTTAATGTACAAAATCTATTTTTAACCTATGCTGACCCTGTTATGATCCTGACAATTACATCCGGTTGTAATCATCAAAGAGAAGAACTCGACAGATGTGTGAAGCCAAAACTCTATCATAACATTGTTAAGTCTATTTCCTGTAAACGTCAGCTTTTATAAACAACGATATAGTATTAATCTTACTGTTACTTGTACTTAAGTCAAAACTTCTTTCAGTACAGGAAACTTGACACAGGGAGACATGTATAGACAATAGAGTTAATCTGATTACTTACCTTACGTCATGATATGAATTAATTATTGGCTCTGGATACATTTGAAAAAAAAGTGTCTGCTCGTGAGGGGTGGCCGTTCTTGAGGGGTACTTTTGAATACAAACTTGTCAGTGCCATGGGATTCTGGCCATAAGAAGCAGTTGGCCACTGGTCGGGGGGGGGGGGGGGGGGGGAAGAGGGGGACTACTGCATATGTATTTCATTTGGAATCAACAAACATCGTAAGAGTTCTCCTGGTTAAAATCTGATGCTGATATTACTTCCGATTCAAAAGAGGCAGTAATGACAATATTTTCAAGATGGCTGCTTGGGTGTCCATACTGGATGTTAGATCGGCACCATTTTCATTCAGAACCAACTACACATAATAAAAAGTTGTTTGGTGGAAAGCCCAAGTCAATATGACAATCCAGCCTGGAGAAGAAACAAAAAGATTTTCAACATGACTACCATACTGGTAACCAGATCAGCATTATTTCCATTTAGTACCATCTTAACACCATAAGAAGACTTCTGGTGAAACCCCATGCCAATGACTTTCCATTTAAGTGGAATGTTAATAACAAGATTTTCAAGATTATTGCCATGGAGGCCATACTGAATGTCAGACAGGCATCATTCTTATTTGGAACCAATCATTAGAAGTCTTCTGATGAAAACCTCACATCAATATGTGACCACTGATCAGGAGGACCAGTAAAATCAAAATTTTCAAGATGGCCACCATAGCAGCCATAACTGAGGTCAAGTTCACACCATTTTCATTAAGGACCTACTAGACATGCAAGAAGTAACCATAACTTGACTTTCAAGATGGTTGCCATGACAGACATATTGGACATTATTTTTATTTAGAACCTAACAAACAAAAAAGTATTTTAATGAAAATCCCACGATGATATGGCCATTTTTGTGAGGAAGTAACATAAAGACTTTCACCACTGTGGGAGCCATACTGGCAAGCAACCCCATTTCAATCAGCATTAAGTAGAACATGGGAAAGATTCGTGGCAATCAACCAAGTAGTTTAGGATAAGTAGCAATAACAAACTGGTGTTATCAGACAGACAGACAATGGACAACATACTATCCTATAATTGCTTCATGTCTATGACCAGTACAGCTAAAATCTCTGGGACTATCTGTGATAACAAGTTTAACAAGATTATGAAATTCACAGCATTAAGCCATAAGACAAAAATGGGGCAACAACTTTTTTAAAGTAGCAGGCCAAAATAATTGTTACTATATGCACATTTTAAAGTACACATACATGGAATCATACTATGCATGCGCCTGTCACAATGTATGTTAAAGCCAGTTTAAATTTAACTTTGAAACAGGATCTTACCTTTATGTAATTTAAATGTGTATCCTGTAAGGATATGATCATCAATTCTCACAATTGCAAGTGCAGATTTTCTCCCATTACATAGATAAGAGATTAGTAACAATGTCAGCCAAAGCCAATGAAACATAACAACACAAAGTATAATCTTAAGCACTCTTACAACTCTATGGTCACAATCTAAGTAATAAAAAGAAGCAAAATCAACGAGTTTTTTGTAACACTTAAGAAATAGTCTAAACATTTAAGCAATTATAAATGAAAATGTAAGAGTTACAGTATTATGAAGCGAATCCTAGATAATCCTGATCAAGTTCCATGAAAGTCAAAAAAAATGAAAAGTTCTTAATAAATTTCAAGACCAGAAATGACTATATTTCACAACATACCCCACCTGACAGATCTTACTACTCAATTTGTCTCAAAACTGTCTATTCATGTCAATAAATGGGAAATTACTTAATTATTCTAAAACAGTCAAAACTCACCAGCCAATGAAACATTTACCTAAAGTCATCAAGTCTTATTATTAAGATATTATTAGTAATTGTCAACACAAATGTAAACATTTATTAATTGATCCTATGAAATTTTATGCTCTTAATATTCCTAAACCAAACCCGTCACATAACAAAAGCCAAACTAAAGATAATCTGTACAATTTACAGCCATAAATAAAAATTACAAAACTTAAATAAAAATCATATACAAGGAGTTACAAAAATATAGATAAACATATCACCACCACCACCACCCCCAACACACAGAAAACTCTCCTAATTTCAAACAGAAACACATAAAGAGCAGAGCCAGTACTGGTGTATATTCATTCAACTTCATTAAAAGTTTGGTAAAAAATAAAACTATTAAGAAAATGTCAACATAATTACGTTTTGTATCTGTGACCACTAGCACATCATCACAAACCACAGAAATAATACTTTTTGTTCACAACACAATACCACTGGTTAAAAATCCACCTATTATATGCTATCATGTAAATATTTACAAAGTGTAAAATCTTTCCAACGACAACTACTAGTATACAAGTTACATATAACTGCAATAGGCATAGACCCAAATATGGCATGCCTTTTTGTAGGTCTAGTCAGTAGAACAAACAACACAGACCCTTATTTGCTGACATATTATTCCATTGCAGATTGGTATTTATGTAGCTTGCAATTGGGTCATACTTGAAGGAGTGTATATAGAGTACATTACAAATTATTAACCTAAACAGGAGATCTAGTGGCATACCAGTGACAGCACAAACTAAGACCCACATTTAGATTACCTGCAGATAATATTATCTGCTTTCAAATATTTCCTTTTTTGAACCAGAATTTGATAGCAAACTAGTAAACGAACCAAACGAACATAAAGCTATGTTAAAAATCCAAATCTCTCTCTCTATCTCTCACATACACACACACACACACACACCAAATGAACTTTGTTAAACACTGTAAAATAGGCTATAGGTTAAACAGCTACTGACAGCTCTCCACATTGAGCTGCAGAGTGTCACTCATACAATAAATACTGGGAATGTCATCACAAAAAATAATTTTTAATTATTTCTTTCTGTGTAATTTTTTTGTATACAGGAATCTTACCATAGCAATATTTATAATTAATATACCAATAATTATTTGCACACTATATATAACTGGGAAAAATATGTCTGCTAGGAGAAACATGAAAATTAAACTGCACAGAAATAATCATGTAGATTTCTTTTGAAAACAATAATAAAATGGCTTTTGATACACCTAAAATAGTTGAAAACTGATCAGGATAAATATACCTATTGATCTACCCCTAAATTTGCTGCAGCCTAGTTCTAAAACCAACCCAAGTTCTTAAAATAAAACACTGACTTTAACTGGTCATATTTAAAGAATAAGTGGATTAGGGCATTGTTGTACGAATGTTATGTGAATTTGTTCAAGGCAAAGGATGAATTTCTACCTGGCAAAAAAAACCCCCAACTTTATAACCTGTTTGATTATCCTGCTGTCATTCTCTTCCCATCTACATACACACACAGACAGTACATACATATATGTGTGTGTGTATGTGTCATTAAATAGTGAATTAATAATTTACCTACCTGAAGAACGTCTATGATGATGACGTGAAAGCGCTACAAGGAATAAAGTATAGATATAATACCAATTTCCTGTTGAATATATATATATATATATATATATATATATACCTCAGTATCAGTCAACAGTAAAATCTGTTATATTCCCATCTCTAAAACTGCACAAAATTATGCATGCAACATACTGTGATTTTATGTGATGTGATCTTATTTAAGATAAAATGAAAAATATAACACTGAAAGGGCACATTTGCAAGTTCTGTCCTTAAGATGTTTATGCTGGGAAAGTAAAAGCTGCACAAGACAGTAACAATCTGAAATTTACATGGCAAGTAAACATTCAATTAAAGCTGGAATGTATGAAGACACTTTCTGAAGACTAATCTTTCACAAGTTTGTAACTCTATTCTGATTGTGGAAAATTTACATTCTGAAAATGATAAAAGCCTAACTGAAGACTGAAAATCAATTTAAAGTTATAAAGTCATGCACAACTATTTTAAAGCAACAAGATCAAAATACATGAATAGTATGATGTGAAACAAAATGCCAAAAAATTTAACAGCAAGTTTACATTCGTTAATCCACACTTAAAATGTCCTTTAACTACCTTGATAATCTTTCCATATGTATAAGCGACACAACGGTCTGAATCATTTACATTTTGAAGATAAACTGTGCTGGTTATACAGATCTTGTACCTACTCACCCCTTTATTTAATGAGCATGTCCATTCATAATTCTTTCAGTGCAAGTTTATCAAATGACACACCTACGTATTGCAACTTTTGCAAAGCTCAATTTTGCCCAAAGCTAAAAGTAAATGCTGCACTGCACTTAGTGTATATGTGCATGTGCAGTATTTATAGGTCTAATCTGTGCATACTGCACAGTCCTGTGCATTACAAAGACCCATTTCTGTGCTGGCATAAGCGTTCCAGACCAACAACAAAAATGTATCATTAACTCAAAACAAAAATACCGAGACAGGACACTACCTGTATGTACATATGCTGAAAAGAGGTGTATCTGATCAGTATTATAATGTAAACATTCCCTATCAAACCAATGCTCTGTGTCGCGAGTATCCGTCTGGATGGAAAAGCAGTACACATAAATAACCTGAGTAGTCAAGCGGAGAGATATACAGACAGTTGGGCGTAACCTCTAGACCAGTTACGTAACAGACCTACCAGCGGCTCGTTAAATGTTTGTCTCGCACGCGCCTGAAATATCCCTGTAACATTATAAACACAGGTTACTAATGGAAAAGAATTATTCTAGACTATCCCATGGTTATAAGGTTTAATCAGTGCTTGGTTAAATCGATAAACGCAACATGCTATGAACTACGTGACACTGTGCATTCTTAACCCCTACCGATCGCCTGAGTCAGTTTGTTTTGACCCACTTCTCTCTTTGTGACTGACTCTCAACGTGCCCACGATCAGACAGTCCATTATCAGCCACGGTAGCTCGCTCATAATGAATAAAAGTGGACAGACACTTTATAAATTTGAAACAAAGCACAAACCCTCTATTTCCTAATATAAGAATATTTTTCAACTTCCATGTGAATATGTTAGTTTCGATTTGTTTATACTTGTGTCTGCCGGCCTATTTAGGGAACAAAGCCTGTGTAAAGTGCGGCAATTCATGTCTGCACCCAGCTTTCACCGTAATCGTGTCCCTAACAAAACTAATATATATAATTTGAGAGGGAAAAAAGCAAACTAAAACGGTAAGAATGAAACAGTAGTTAACTGAAGGAAGACTCCAAATTCTAACTCACCGGCAATGACATTTGGCGTGCTTTCATCCATCGCTGACCGAATTTTCACCCCAATACGACCTAGTTATGTCGTCATTCCCACAATGCATTAGTCAAAATGTCAGCGCCCTAGACAGAAATTAGCTTCCGTGTAAATTTTATGTTTGCAATTTTAAAAGGCGTTAATAATACAAACAGAACAAACAGGTTTGTGTATTTTCTATATCTTTTTGAGTGTAATGCATGAAACTCATGTTATTGAAAGCGATAAATCCTATATAAGGATTCTCTATAGTAAGTCGGTGGTACATGGTATAAAGTTGAAAGGTAACAGTAAAGGCACAGGTGCTCAACGCAGGCTTGATGTTGACAAAAAAAAAAACACCAAATAATCTGAAGGAAAATAATCATACAGAGTGACAAAAATACCTCAGACTACCCCCATGACCCGTTCTGTCATAGGACCCTCTCTATCATACTATAAAAGATATATATATATATATATATATATATATATATATATATATATATATATATATACACACACACACATACACACACACACACACCTCTCCCTAGATAACTCGCGCATAACAGGGTCCACAAGCTCTTTATTTTAAAAGTATTCATTTTGCTTGGCTGCCTTGTTATCTTTCATCACAGTTATGAAAGAATCGGTTAATTTAAGGTAGTTTATGTCACATACACAATAACATTTATAAGTGTTCGACTGATCAAATTAAGTGAGTTCATACGACCAGGGCTGCAAGATTTTAAGTTTGTAGGATTTTCATGCCTTTAAACTTTTCTTTTATTCCACCTCCTTTATTCGATTCAAAAGACATAATTAACATGGTAATAGGGGGTTTCACAGTTAGTATCTCCCCTTGAAAACACTAGAGGGCATATTGGTGCAACTCACTTCCGGGTAGTTCAGTCAATTAAGATGGCAGATGTAGATCAATAAAATGTGACAGACCACTCACATTATGCAAGCAAGATCGATATCTCACTATCTTAAAAAGAAATTCTATCAATATTTGATCAATTTTTTAAAATACATCTTTTATTTTTTTCACTAACTTGCGCTGCTCCCAGCTTTCAAATAAATAGTATCTGCCCATTTCAGAACTTTATTATCTTTCCATTACTACCTTTTGCTCTAGTTTGTATTAATTGATTTTGCAAAAGTGTATTGCTGCATAAAAAGTTCTTGCAATTTATCTCGCTTAAAGAATATTGAAAATTTGTTTATTTTGTACAGATTCAATCATAGCAGTTAATGGAGGTTGAACGACGAGAAAAAAGTCTAACTTCTTCAGGGGTTTTTTATTCTTGATTTAGACTGTTGCTTTTCTATTAATGTTCATTATATTTCTCATGAAATAACTTGAGTTTTTTCAAAATGCACAAATGTCAACCATGTTTGGACAGACAGATGCACGTATGAGTCTCCTTGATGATTATTTTAATTTTATTTCCTTGAACGGTTGGAAATTTTAGAGTATACAATTTGGAGAAATATCAATATTAGACACGCTATGCATATATAGGACATTTGTGGCTCTCACCTATCTGTCTGTCTGTCTGTATGTCCGTCTTCTTTCATCTGGTGCATGGGTATGTATATCCTCGAATGAATGTGTGTTCACATACGTATATTACATAAACATACTTCTGGTTAAAAACAAGTATAACATGATGCTAAGTTAGAAAGAGTGACTGATAGATAAAGACAACAAATATGAATATTTTTGAGTATCCATTTATTATTGACTTGTAGAGCATGTTCTTACAAGCAGTCTCTTTTTTAAATCATACTGTTTGCAATTTTACATTCAGTCACGTGGATCAATATTGATTTAAAAGACGAACCAAAGTAAAATGACGGAATCTGTGAAATAATTGGATCTTTAAAACTTACATATGTGATGCAAGGAAAGTTAAACAGAATTAAACTAATTTTAAGAAGGCTGTTCTAGATGAATTTGCAGGTGGTAATCAGAAATGTTTTGTAAAGACCCCAGCAAATTTGAGAGTTATTACGTGTCAGCATAAGCAAAGAAAAATCATGCTGAAAGTTATTGCATGTACCGTCTGATATTTGATGTTTCAAAAGTCAAAATGAAAATGAAACAATAAAAAAGGCGTCATTGGGCATGTTATTTAATCTGAATATTGTACGATATTTACACCCAAATATGAACAAATATTCCGTCTGCATTAATTACTCTCATTTATCATTATGATAACAAATGTAATCATTGCTTTGTTAAGTTCCTCTGAATACATTAAAATACTGTGTTCTGTTTAAAAAAAAAAACTTTTCTGGTTTAAAATATTCAGCATTACAAATCAGCTGACGTATCAAATTCGTGTTATAATTTTCATATCGAACTTGTGTTATAACTTTCTTAACATGTTACAAATGAACTATTAGCCTTGCGAAAATAACTGAGAAAGAAGGATATATCAACATATGAAAAATGCAAATTGTTGAGATTGTTTTCGTTAAAGTTATATAACCAAAAATGTGCAATAAATGTTTAAAATCGGAGAGCAAAGTGAATGTTCCTACAAATGTATCTGAAATTATGGATAATGAATTTATATTATCAGGTATGGACAGTGTATTTAATTTAATTATTAGATATCATTTAAGTAGAGAAAGTAAATATTATTTAATTATCTGATATAATGTAAGTATGGACACTGAATCTAATTATTTGATTTAATGTCTATAATTATTCTCCCAGTATGAACAAAAGATGTTTGGCATATATAATTGATTCATTGGTTTAACCATAATGATCTGTAGTACAGCTAAGATACCTTCCTTTGTTGACTATGTTTTGCTAACCAAGTGTAGAACGGTGAACTATCCGGAACTGGAAATATTTTGTGGGCATGCGCATTGGAGCTAAGGGAGGTCATTTTAGGCGCTACAATCAGTAAGTCCGTTGCAACCGTGAAACCCCCTATACAAAGGAGGCCAGCTTTTAATTCAGTGCAACAATACAACAAATACTTCCGGAAGTCAGTCATCAAAATATGGTCAGCACTTAATTAGGTTCTCAGAGAAACACTCGCGGACATAGCTGTTATGGTAGATTGATGCAATTTACGTTTAATTACAAGAGGACACATTGCATTTATGATGATTACAATTAAAAGGAACTAAAATATAGAACTAGAACACAAATTTCATTTGATAAAAGAATTATTTAATTTGTACTTATTTATTAAAATACTGAATCCACTTGGCGTAATTGACATTTTCATTGATCAAAATTTCCTTACATATCATTAATTGCAGAATGTCATTTGGAAAGGAGATGTAAAAAAATTGTATGACCTATGTTTAAATTTGATATTTCAAAGTATTGATTAAAATTTCCAGGTCCTAGCTACTGTTTGTGATGATAAAACGAGCGATGCATCTATGTTTCTGTTACAAATTTTAATCTTGATTTTCTTCAAGTTCAACAAATAGGGATACATTTTTTACATTTTTAGGGTATTTTCTGGTTTAAAAAATGGGAGCCATGCCTGACCCCACTTTATAAGCGGGTTTGCGAGTTATCAGGGTGCAAGTTATTGAGGGAGTGGTGTATATATATATATATATATATATATATATATATATATATATATATAGTATGATAGAGAGGGTCCTGTATCAGAACGGGTCATGGGTTAATTTAAGGTATTTTTGTCACTCTTTTTTTTTCAACATCAAGATCACATTGAGCACCTGTGAGTTAAGGTATAAAGGAATGTATTCTATAAATAGATGTATGTGTACATACTTTCATTCTAGGCAGGAACACATTTAACTAATAAAATAATGAACGTTTTAATACTCATCAAAGCAGTTTAATCAGTTGTAGAAGAAATATCAGTATAATTAAAAAATTTTTGTTGAAATTAGTTATTCCATAGGAATTTAACTGCCCCAGTGGTTAAAGCATTTGCCCTAAATACAAGAGGTCACAGGTTTGAATCCTGACCGAGTGATACCAAAGACTTATACAAATGTTACTAACAGCTGCCTTGCTAGGTGTTCAGCATTAAGAAGTTAGTGTTAGGACTAGTTGGCCTGGTATCAGGATAATGAGACTGGATGGGACATGATGCTACATGTCTGCGGCATGATGCCCCAGTGCTAGACATCACTATAAATTGCCACACTGCAGACATCTTAGCAATATGACTGAAAAATTGTTAAAGCTACATTAAAAATCCATTCGCACAGACACACTTCACAGGAATTTTTTGTTTTGTCCATATGAAATGCCCAAAATTAACAACAGCCCCTTAAAGGGACTGATGCTCTACTGTCCCAAACAAATTTCAAGGAATTGCAGAAGTTTTTTAACTGCTGAGTTATTTTCACAATGGCTGGTGCGGTGACCATATTGGTTGTCAGATAGTACTGTTTTCATTTAGAACCAACTAGGCATCATCAGAAGTCGTTTAGTGAAAACCATATCAAATATGGAAATCCATTCAGCATGAGTTGCAGGTGCTCATACTGCATGCCTGAGTGGCACTAATTTCATTTCAGACCAACTAGATATAAAAAGATTATGGTGAAAACCCCATGTCAGTGACTTAGGATGTCAGGTAGGCAGCAGGTTCTTTAAAACCAGCTTGACATCACAAGAAGTCTTTAAATGAAAACTCCATGTTGATATGACCCACAGTCAAAGAATAGTACTATTAACATTTTGAAAATGGCCTATATGGTTGCCATATTGGATGCCCAAGCATCACCATTTTAATTTGGGACCAGTTAGACAAGATAAGAAGTCATCTGGTGAAAACTCCAGATTGATATAACTTTCCCTGCAGAAATATTGTAGATTTTAAAAAGAATAAAGATGGCTACCATGTCAGATCATTTTGGGCCAATTAGACATAAAAATAAGTCTTAACCCCATGTCGATAAGACCTTCCATTCTGAAGGAGTAGCAAAGATTTTTTAATTCATTTAATTTCTATAACTTGTGTTGATGCCATTGTACCTAATACAAAATGGCAGTAAGTCTGAAATAGATTTTTTTGAGGTAAGGTCACATGACTGGGTCATACATATTACCAACTACTATAATTAGTGATGTCACGATTGATAAATGGATTTTACTCTTGTGAGAAAAGGGAGATAACTTGTGTATATCTAACAACCAGGCACACAGATTCAGACCAATCAACAAGTCAATGTAAACAGTTACAATGAAATTACCTCCCCTACATTTAAATTTAAATATCTACCCTTTTTAAAGAATATTTTTCAAAGTTTGTTGCCTGACAAATAGATCAAACATGTTTTCATTGATTCTTTCATAACTAGCACCTCCAGTACAACAAAAATACCTGAATTTTTGCATGAGTGGATCAGTTTGAAATAAATTTTTCAGTCCTTATGCTCAAATAATGGACATAATTGTTTTAAATCCTAAATATTATATTAAGGACAGTAGTTAAGCATATTATGTAGTACTTAAAAATAAGGTCCTGTACTTGATGATCTGAATAAGGATATAAATGGAGTTTTCACCTCGGCCAAATGAGAGAACATTTTTAAATAGATGTAAATACAGTCTTGCATAACTTCCACTGCCATAAAAAATTACATCATCCCTTAATTCACAACAAATTTAGACTTTCCCCTCAGTTAACATATGAGTATTTTGAGATGATCTCTCATTTGGCAGAACTCATGGTTTATCCTTGATAAAACCATCAAGTTTGAAGCATTGTAGTTAAATTCTCAATGAATTACATGCTTTATAATGTTCTTAAATTATTATTGAAGGGTTTATCTTTAATAATTCAACATATTTAGGTCGCTCATTTAAAATAGTGACCTGAACTTTATTTAAAAGTTAGGCTGTACCTAGCAAAAAGACCAAGACGTTCATCACATCAACTGAGGCAGTGCTTCAAAGGGAGACAAAAAACCATTTCTTATTACATCATGTAGGAACTCACCTATACTGGCATCCTGCTAATTCACATCATGGATATTGAAAGTCATAGATTTTAAAATTTAAATAACTCTTTCATTTTCATAGTGACTTTGAAAACCAGCAATCAATATCAACTTATAAATGTGTTGTTTGAAATGCAGAACTGAAGCACAGTAAATCCATCTTGTTTACATGTCAGTATGAGAAAAAGCATGTGCTGAATTCATGCCTGTGGAGTAGGAGACAAGTAAGAGGAAACAATTTTATTACTCGTTCATGTCATGGATGACTAAGTAGTTGTATGCATTTAAGAATTAAATTTGTAATAAATTATAGTATTTGTAGTACTTTTTATTTATATTCACTGCTGCTGTTGTTGTTTTTGTAGGGTTTAACACCATTTTTCAGCACACGATCGGCTGTACATGGCGGCCAGTATTAATGGTGGAGGAAGAACCCGGGAAATCCCCGGAAAGAACCACTGACCCTCAAGAAGCTACTGGCAAGCTTTCTCACATACCCACATTGGACGAATCCGAGACTCGAACCCACGCAGACAGAGTTGAGATGGCAGTGATCCGTAACATATAGTGCTTTAGACCACTCTGCCACTCGGGGCCCCTATATTCACTGCATGAGTAATGTCAACTTAACATTATTTTGAGAACATTTAGGCAGACATTGATGGAAATTACAATATTAATTTCTGTATCGAGTGCTTATTGGCATTAGTATCATTGTCAAAATAATTACACTATAATCATTACAAATTTGAATTGTGTAAAACTCTAAAATTTGGAACATTATTGAGAAACATACTTATATATCATGTGAATAAATTAAGACATTGGTTATTCATCAAAATCAAAGTTTAACTTTTGTTCAGATATTTGAGATTTTGATTTTGTCCTAAGACATTATATTATCAATACTAAATTACAGATGTACTGGATAGATCTTGTATGTCAAGTGTGGCTTTGCATGCTGGGAAGTGTCAGATTTAGAGGGTGTTCCATGCAATTTGAAATGCAGCAGTTTGGTGGCACTAATAAACTGTTGGATATTTGATTTTAAACTACATTATTTACCTTTAAATCATTTTATTGTTATCATTTGATGAAAAAATAATTTATTATGAAGGACAGCCTACATGCTGCTGTATGGTTTCTAATCTTTATATCTGTATGGTTTCTAATTTTTATATCTCTTTGGCTTTTAATCTTTATATCTCTATGGTTTCTAATCTTTATTGTATATCTCTATGGTTTCTAATCTTTATATCTCTGGTTTCTAATCTTTATATCTCTGTGGTTTCTAATCTGTATGGTTTCTAATCTTTATATCTCTCTGGTTTCTAATCTTTATATCTCTTTGGTTTCTAATCTTTATATCTCTATGGTTTCTAATCTTTATTGTATATCTCTGTGGTATCTAATCTTTATATCTCTGGTTTCTAATGTTTATATCTCTGTGGTTTCTAATCTTTATATCTTTGTGGTTTCTAATCTTTATGTCTGTATGGTTTCTAATCTTTATATCTGTATGGTTTCTAATCTTTATATCTGTATGATTTCTAATCTCTACATCTGTACAGTTTCTAAACTTTATATCTGTACGGTTTCTAAACTTTATATCTGTATGGTTTCTAATATTTATTGTATGTCTGTATGGTTTCTAATTTTTATATCTGTATGGTTTCTAATATTTATTGTATGTCTGTATGGTTTCTAAACTTTATAGCTGTACGATTTCTAATCTCTATATCTGTACAGTTTCTAAACTTTATATCTGTACGGTTTCTAAACTTTATATCTGTATGGTTTCTAATATTTATTGTATGTCTGTATGGTTTCTAATCTTTATATCTGTATGGTTTCTAATATTTATTGTATGTCTGTATGGTTTCTAATCTTTATATCTGTACAGTTTCTAATATTTATTGTATGTCTGTATGGTTTCTAATCTTTATATCTGTACGGTTTCTAATATTTATTGTATGTCTGTATGGTTTCTAATCTTTATATCTGTATGGTTTCTAATATTTATTGTATGTCTGTATGGTTTCTAAACTTTATAGCTGTACGATTTCTAATCTCTATATCTGTACAGTTTCTAAACTTTATATCTGTACGGTTTCTAAACTTTATATCTGTATGGTTTCTAATATTTATTGTATGTCTGTATGGTTTCTAATCTTTATATCTGTATGGTTTCTAATCTTTATATCTGTATGGTTTCTAATCTTTATTGTATGTCTGTATGGTTTCTAATCTTTATATCTGTATGGTTTCTAATATTTATTGTATGTCTGTATGGTTTCTAATCTTTATATCTGTATGGTTTCTAATATTTATTGTATGCCTGTATGGTTTCTAATCTTTATATCTGTATGGTTTCTAATATTTATTGTATGTATGTATGGTTTCTAATCTTTATATCTGTATGGTTTCTAATATTTATTGTATGTCTGTATGGTTCTATTCTTTATATCTGTATGGTTTCTAATCTTTATATCTGTACGGTTTCTAATCTTTATATCTGTATGGTTTCTAATCTTTATATCTGTATGGTTTCTAATATTTATTGTATGTCTGTATGGTTTCTAATCTTTATATCTGCACAGTTTCTAATATTTATTGTATGTCTGTATGGTTTCTAATCTTTATATCTGTACAGTTTCTAATATTTATTGCATGTCTGTATGGTTTCTAATATTTATATGTGTGGTTTCTAATCTTTTTATCTGTATGGTTTCCAGTCTTTATATCTATGGTTTCTAATCTTTTTATCTGTAGGATTTCTAATCTTTATATCTATGGTTTCTAATCTTTATATCTGTATGGTTTCCAATCTTTATATCTGTATTGTTTCCAACCTATATATCTGTATGGTTTTTAATCTTTATATCTGTATGTTTCTAATTTTTGTATCTGTATGGTTTCTAATCTTTATATCTGTATGGTTTCTAATCTTTTTATCTGTATGGTTTCCAATCTTTATATCTGTATTGTTTCCATTCTTTATATCTGTATTGTTTCCAACCTTTATATCTGTATGGTTTTTAATCTTTATATCTGTATGGTTTCTAATCTTTATATCTGTATTGTTTCTATTCTTTATATCTGTATGGTTTCTAAACTTTATATCTGTATGGTTTCTAATCTTTATATCTGTATGGTTTCTATTCTTTATCTCTGTATGGTTTCTGATCTTTATATCTGTATGGTTTCTAATCTTTATTGTATGTCTGTATGGTTTCTAATCTTTATATCTGTATGGTTTCTAATCTTTATTGTATGTCTGTATGGTTTCTAATCTTTATATCTGTATGGTTTCTAATCTTTATATCTGTATGGTTTCTAATCTTTATTGTATGTCTGTATGGTTTCTAATCTTTATATCTGTATGGTTTCTAATCTTTATTGTATATCAAAAGAAAGTAGACTATCACTATGCATGGTGTTGGTGAGAAATGAAACCTGTTAAGTGATAATTATAATTTCTTTTTTTAAATTTACAAAGATGATATAGGTACACATTCCCTATTTATTTTATACTATCTTAACCTTTATGGAATTGAAATTGGAATTAAAATTGTAATGGGTCATATTTGCAGTGATATAACTAGGTTGTTGAGGAGCATAACTGCAGAATGCATGACTGAAAAGCAATATAGCAAGAATAATAAAAAAAGTTCAATAAATTCATGTATATATTGGTAAGATATATAGTAATATTTGAAAATGCATTTCATTTTGTCCAATAATAATGTTTTGAAAATGAAATATGTATTACTAAGCTTCTCGTCATACATTAGATTGACCAATTCAAGAACAATAGTTGAGTTTTCTGTCACATGGTCCGTAGCATTGTATATGGAATCATGTTATTATGAAAGGCATAATAATAAGAGAGCTGTACATGCACAATCTGCATGAAATATCCAGCAACGATGATTATGTTTCTCCACAGACATTTTTCTTTAAGCTAGTCATTGTAATGGAAGAAAAGGGGACAAATAAATAATCACAAGTAAAGACCATGGGTAAAGAAAATGGTCACTATTCCAGATATTTATTTGGTAAAGCCATTTTTGGGGAGAATGCTAAAAAGATGATAAAAACTCGTACACTTTCAAGGTTTCTTAGTTCAGAAGAAGACTATACAGCTACCAGATACAAGCAATCGAACTGCAAAACTGACAGAGGAAAAACTTAAAGAGATAACACTGGACAACAAATTTTTACAAAAGTCATGTTACTGAAATAAAATTAGTCAATTCTTATCAATTTTTATGTGCTGAACACGAATATGACAGTCAAATTGCAAAATTGGCTCTAGTTTTTTTGTAATCTGCAAGAAATTAATGTTTACATAACGAAATGCATTCCAATAGTAAAAGGTCAACTGTAATAGCCTACCTATAAAAAATCAAGTCATTGACTACATCTTAGATTTCTTCGCCTGTCTCTTGTACAGCTGTTCGGGAGCATCTCTGAGGAGTGTCCAGCAGTAGTCAGCCAGCATTGTAGTGGACCATTTTCCCTGGTATCTTTGTTCCATTGTTGCGATATCTTGATGAAAACGTTCGCCGTGTTCATCACTAACAATACCACAGTTGCTAGGAAAGAAATCCAAATGGGAATGAAGGAAGTGAATCTTTAGAGACATATTGCAGCCAAGTTTCTTATACTTCATCAACATGTCTTCTACTAGTTCCTTATAGTTTTCTGCCCTAACATTTCCGAGGAAGTTTGTAGAAACTAGGCGAAAAGCATTCCATGCTTGTTTCGCGTCACCTTCCAGCAAGTTGTTGAACCGGTCATCTTTGAAAAGCTCTCGAATCTGAGGACCCACAAAAACTCCCTCTTTAATCTTTGCTTCGCTGAGTCGAGGGAATTTTTCATGCAGGTATCGGAATGCTGGCAAAGTCCGGTCAATGGCTTTCACGAAGTTCTTCATCAAACCTAGTTTGATGTGAAGGGGTGGTAGCAAGATTTTCTGAGCCTCAACCAGAGCTGGGTGTTGGATATTCTTCTCTCCAATGGCTACATTCTGCCTGTGAGTCCATTCCTTCCTCATGTAGTGCATTTCCCTTGCTCGGCTATCCCACTCGCATAAGAAACACATGTATTTTGTATATCCTTGCTGCAGTCCCATTAAAAGGGCAACTACCTTCAAATCACCACAGAGGTGCCAGCTGTACTTGTTATACTCAATGGAATTCAGTAGCTGCCTTAAGTTATCGTATGTCTCTTTCATGTGGACAGCATACGCTACTGGAATAGATGGAAGAATGTTTCCATTGTGCAAAAGCACAGCCTTGAGACTCAGTTTCGAAGAGTCCACAAATAGTCTCCATTCTTGTGGGTCATGAGTGATTTTTAAAGCATTCATGAGGCCCTCAATATCGGAACAGAATATCAGATTACTTTCCTTTCTGAAGAAAGGCTCCAATTGCTGGTGGCGCTTTCGATATGCAGTAATTGTGACATCTTCTTCTAGAAGATTCCATTGTTGGAGTCTTGATCCTAGCAATTCTGCCTTGTTCTTTGATAAGTCCAAATCACGAATCAGGTCATTTAGTTCTTCCTGTGTTATTCTGTGTGGGGTTGATGATGCACCACAGTGAAAATCTGGATCACTGCATGCTGATGGACCAGGAGAAGAACAGGTCGACTCACCTTTGTCTTCGTCAGATGAATCAAGAGAATATTCTGCTGGAGGTTCTGGAATAGGAAGTCCCTCACCATGTGGAACTGGTCTCAATGCAGACGGAATGTTTGGGTAGACTATTCTCGACTTCTTTCGCTTCGTTATTCCGCCGGAAAGAGGAGGAACCAAGCAGAAGTAACAGTCATTTAGGTGGTTGCTTGGCTCTCTCCACACCATTGGGACTGCAAACGGCATTGATGACCTTTTGCAATTCAACCACTGTGAAAGCTGTGTTGTACATGTAGCACAGCATATATGCGGAGCCCAAGGCTTGTCTTGGTCACCAACCTTGCATCCGAAGTAAAGATGATATGCCTTCTTCACTTGAGAATTGATACTTTTCTTCTGGTTGGCAAATGTCACTTCCCCACAAATATAGCAAAAATTGTCCGCGGTATTAACACACTTTCGAGGCATTACTGTTCTTTATTGTACGTAAATGGATAAAATAATAAGTTTTATGTAACAGTAGCTTGAACTGTCTCGCACAACGTCTAAAATATTTTAAATGCTGAACCTATCTGATTGGGCTTTATATAGTACACTGCTTACGTCAGCTTCAGCAGCCGCCTGGCATTAGTATAATAGGCCTACACATGTATAGTACACTGCTGACGTCAACTTACTTCAGCAGCCGCATGGCATTAGTATTGCATTGCATCAGAAAATGATGCAATCAACTGTGGATGATGTGAGCATGATGGTATTATGCAATGTTACATCATTATTCCGGATGTTGCTGCAGTCCTACTGGAGAAATTTACACAGTGAAACATAGAAAATGAGGTATATGAATATCTTCAAAACGAGAGCCAATACAAATTTTTCACGGTTATATTCGTGTTCGGCACACCAAAATACTACAGATTAGGGCCTTTTCAAGTCAGTAATGATTTCACTGTTGACCAGTGTAACAGATGAAAAACATATTTCACTAAAAATTGGTGTATCTTAAATAAATTCTTTAGAACAGAAATTATTTAAACAGTCTGGATATAACTTTTTTAATATGGAGGTTGAAGGTTGGGGACAAGTTCAGTACAGTTCAGGCAAATTGTTGAAACCCCCCGTGCACTGCAGTGAAGGTGGAGAGAATAAAGAAAGCAAAGAAAATTCTCCATCTCCTCGCATCCAGGCGGAGTTGGCAGTTGCCACAACATATAGTGGAGAATAGCTCTGCACACCACGCTTTTTTATGGAGTCTCATCCAGTGACCATGGTGGAGTGGATGTGGTCTTGATAATATGGGCATGGTTAACTGTTTTTGATCTAAAGAGCTTCAGAGATAGAGACACTGATTTATCTACATAATTACCTCATTCGAGAGTAATTTGCATACTTTTTGATACTGAAAAAATGTGATGAATAATGATAGAGAGGTAATTGAAACTTGAGAAAGCTTGGTTCTGACAGTTGCTTCATCAACATGCAACAGCAAAAATTATTGCTTTAAAAAGCATGATTGAGACTTTATATCTTTATTTGAATTTCAAATATATTATTTTGTATCAAATATCAAAGTAGCATTTTTTATATACAAAAAGTCATCAAAGATACACCTGGATTGATACATGCACATTTTGAAAATAACAGCTCATTGATCTAGCACAACAGCTCATGTGTGTACTATTATGTCTGCATGGAAAACAGATTCATTGCCATCTTTGTAATTAACTAGGACATAAGCAAAAGTTGTGCACATACCAACAGGTAGAAGGCAGTGATGTGCAGGCCTATGCAACACTTATCCAGCAACAAAATGCATTAGAATATGTGTATACTTTGCAATGTAATAATTATAATTCTATAAACAGATTTCAGGCACTATCTGATTTGTGTATTAAAAGCATAACAGCAGCTCTTCTGCATGTTTGCTTCCTTTGCCATTTATGTTGACACTACACAATGTACTCGAGGATAGGTAAATTACACTGAATAACCAATGGCTAAAGAAAACTTAGTGATAGAAAGAAAAACTTTTTGAACTCATCAATACAGCTTTAGTTTCATTGTTTAGCATTTATCTTTTTATCATCATCGATTCCTTGTGTCAGTCATATTAAAGTTCATTCCACACAGCATCACAAATGATATCCATGTCTATAGCCCAGTGAATTTTCATATCATTGGCTTTAAATGTACGTAAAATTACTTAATCTGTTTGACACACATACTGTTTCAACACCATTTGTACTCTACAAACAGCGTAACACTCGCATTCATTACGTGCTGAAATAGGGTGGTCAGGCCCAGTCCTAGGGCAGAGCAAACGAGGCAACTGCCTTGGGCCCCGCATTAACTCGCAATGCAGTTTTTTTGCTTAGGGCCCTGTGCTCATCGCTTGCTGCCTTGGGTGCCGCATGCTGCCTTGGACCCTGCACATCCTAGGACTGGACCTGAGAGTGGTCTGTTTATGTCAAATTCTATGATGCTGCCACAGCCTGTGGAAGAATTGATTTGTTTATGAAGGAGTGACCAGCTTTCCTACTTGGCTACATTCACCATAATGTAGTTGCCACCCTTTTATTTCCTTGCAGTATCAAATATTGACTCTTCCAGAACTCAGGATGAATATGGCAGATTACTTGTACACATTTCAGTCTGTTTTAGCTTGTTTAGAATGAATGGAATTAGGTTTAAATTATTTGTGCATTAAACAAATACAGCAATTTTAGCTACATATTGAGATACTGACATACAAATTCAGTGAGAAACATGCGGATATCATTCGTGATGTTGTGTGAAATGAACAATACTTGTTTCAGATGGACAAAGGTCATGCTCTGAAACACTTAAAGATGAAATTCAACCTTTTGTTATTAACGATAAGATGTACTGTATGTCATTCAATCATTTGGCTCCCTTTCTGTAGAACTAACTTGTATCAAACTTGTATCAAAATTAATTCCTGCCTTTTAATTTACCAACAGAAATTATGAGTAACTTGTCTATATAAAAGCTCAAAACATCCTTGAACCGTGACAAATGGTTACCCATTTGCGTGTACCATATATACAGTACATCAGTTATCTACCTGAATGTCAATTATGTACCTGTATATTTTTATCACCATGTAAACTTGAACATCAAAATCCCCCCCCCCACACACAGACATGCACAAGTTAGTAAATAATACAATATGTGCGAAGCGGTTGCCATTACATGCAGTACATTTGTTGAAAATTAAATTCTCTGTATTTATGAGACTTGACCCTTTTTCCACACTATTATTTAATTCAGCAATAGCTTGAGTTCGGTTTAATTTAGAACAATTCTCAAACTCCCATTGTTAATGGTGGGACCATAATTGAGGTTGTTACAAAGCGTCAAGTCAGACAGCTTTGTACAATTAATTTTTTTTTTAAACAAGCAGAAATTGACAGCATATTTTTGATGCAAATCCTTGTCAACATTTTACAAGGGTTGACAATGGTCCCTGCGTTAATTTCTGTACACATCCACAAAAATCTAGCCCATTTAGAGAGAGACAATTTAATTTTCATGAATTAAATGCCTCAAAACAATTGCGTTGTTCTGATTTGTAGCATAAAAAATACAGTATTCCATTCCTTATTTTTCTTGAAAGGAAGTTATCTTGTAATGAAAGGGAAAAAATTAGCCAGTTTGGTAAGAATATTTTAGCCAAGTACATTAAATGGTCAGTTCCTTACAGTACACATGCAATCAGAATTAAACTAGTTCAGAATTGTATTGATTCATCCTCGTTACTGGGCAATTACTGCTTAAGGTCTGAGCACGTGATTTGCATTTCACTGTTTTCAGTTTGAATGGTTGTGGTTTTAAACATAAGTGATTGTAAGTTTTTAATTTATTTGTCCATTTCTCAGAGGATTATTTTTCTTTTCCAACAGTAAGATAAATTTATGTTTATTCAAGAGAAGCCCAAGAAAGGGTTCCTCTCGTCATGTCAGTGCATAAGTTTGTTTAAATTTCTTTGAAATAAAATAAAATCAGGTCTGGCTTTTTTACAAGTCTTGAAAAGCAGTTGCCCTCCAATTAGGCATACTGCAGTAACTCTACCAGCCAGGCCCAACTGCCATCATGGCACCTTGTGCCCTGCAAACTATACAGCCAGGTCTGGGTAAAAATTTTAAGATTTCATTGAATAAAGTAAAAGCTTAAATTTATTGGGAAAAAAGTCAATCAGCCTTTTTGAAATGAGTCTAGACATCTACTGAATATACAAAAAACTATTGGGATATTTTTTTTATTGTCCAAGTATATAATCAAAATAAAGATGACTGATTCCTCAAATGGTATATGGTTGTAAATCACTCTTGACATCTCTGTCTTGCCATGGGTGGTCTTCATTCAGTAGCTGTTCAATGTCAATCAGTACTGTTGACCAGACCCACCATGGTGGAGTTGTATCGGCATACATGTCAAGATGCTTGTGATTTTGTACATATTTGTCTGTCCAGTAAAAGTGGAGGGGATTTCAAAACATGTAGTATCAGTTAGTGTGGATATGGGTAATATTAATTTCAGTATTGATCAGCATGACATAGATTTGACATTTTGTCCCAATCATTACTGAATTTGAGACCAGAAAATGTGACACAAGATATATATCAATGTGGCTTGAGTACAGGATGTAAAGCATATTACAGCAATATCAAAGGTGGACCTGACATCTCAGTCAAGATTAAAAGTATTAGTATTAAAATAAAGCTTGAATTTTGTGCAGCAGTGTTGGAGAAAGTATATATGGTTGAAAATATAACAGTTAGCTGTAAGCCAGTGAAATGGATAAATACAGGTCTTTATGAGTAACTTAGTAATTGGGCTCTAGGAAACAATGATTGATGGATTTATTTAGTTATTAGCTCTACTGGTTATAGATAAGAACTTGTAGGATAGTCTGTTGTCCATCATTCACAGTCCATGTGTCCATTAGTAGAAGATAATTATTGCTACTCATAAACTACCTTAAGGATTGACATTTAATTTTGTTTACACATTCATCACCTATTCTAGTTAGTCCCTTATGAAAATGGTGCAGTTCAGATATCAAATATGGCCACCACATTAGCCATCTTGAAAATCTTGTTATTGCTACTCCTTTTGCATGGATGGCCATATCAACATCAGCTCATCACCAAATGACTTCTTATGTCTAGTTGGTCCTAAATGAAAATGGCACTGAACTGGCAGCCACAATTGCCATCTTGAAAATTTTCTTATCACTATTATGCTTTCACCAAAAGACATGATGTTTACCAGTAGTTTGTCCAAAATGGAAATATTACCAGTCTGATATCCAGCGTGGCTACCTTGTGGTAATTTCCAGTAAATGCAAATTAAAAACACCAAATTTATTCAGATGGGCAGTTTTTTAAACTGGATCTATGAAAACAAATTTTTATTGCAAAATATCTTTACAGGTTTAACCAAAATTGTAACAAATATAAAAGTAAATCCTTGTACAGAAATCTTTAGTTAGAAATAGCCAAGGCAACAAGATATTCTCAGCGGAACAATTTAGGAGATTTTAGATAATGAGGTAAGTTAATTTTAATCTTTAAGAAAATATACTGAAAGTTGATTTTGAAATAACACTTGTATTATTTACCAGGCCCAGCCCTAGGATGTTCGTTCTCAAGGCAGCAAGCAATGAGCATGGGGCCCCAAGCAAAAAATTGCATTGCGAGTTAGCATGAGGCCCAAGGTGATTGCCTCATTTGCCTTGCCTTAGGGCCAGGCCTGTTATTGACAGGAACTGGTAGGACACCAGTAGACCATGGAAATAGACCCATCTACATATTCTCAGTGGAGACAGATGAGCTACATCTTTTTGTGATAGTTAATGGTCTTTTGGAGTAGAAATGCATTATATCTTACATCATGTTTATTCTGTTTAATCGGAAATATATATGGAAAAAAATGTGCAAGAATTCTGTATTGGTATGTGAAGTACTGAATGGTGCATGCAAAAAACATTATTTATTTTTAATTAAGTTTCATAACATCTGGCTGTACTTCAAAACTTGATCATATTTGACTTTCTTTTGTCGTCTTCTATTTTACAAGCCTCTTAATGCTTCATTTGGCTGGGACAGCAGATATCACCAGAATATAATTCAAATGCATAACTTTATTGTCATTTTGTAAGATAAGCAAATGTAATAAATATATGGATATTTCTTCATGGAGATGCCAGTGACATTCCATTATTGATGGCTTTGCATAAATAACATTAAGATTCTGTGTTTAAGCCCTCTTGATGTCATATACCATATTTTATAGATTGTATAGTGCAGTCTGTGGGCAAAATGCTTGTAAAGCCCAAAATTAATACAACTCTGGACACTGAATACAGAATGGACTCTCCTGCCTGGTCCATTACCCCCACCCACCCTTCAGATGTGGTGACTTGGGCTCACCTTACAATTTATATGCTGGAACTTAAAGCTAGCTGGTTGATCATCATCACAGCCTCACATCACAATCTTTCTTTCAGCAACTTTATTGAGTTTGTTGAATGAGGAATCACCATATATAGCTATGATACAGTGCTTGCTGCAGGCAATTGCCAAAACCTTCAGGAGGGGCCCCAAGTGTCTGAGTGGTCTAAAGCGCTCTCCATTATGGATCACTGCCATCTCATCTCTGTCTGTGTGGGTTTGAGTCTCAGATTCGGCTAATGTGGGTATGTGAGAAAGCTTGCCAGTAGCTTCTTGTGGGTCGGTGATTCTTTCCAGGGTTTTCCAGGGTTTTTCCTCCACCATTAATACTGGCCACCATGTATAGCCTATCGTGTGCTGAAAAATGGCGTTAAACCCTACAACAACAACAACAACAACAAAACCTTCAGGCATGCCTTTCTACGTCCATGAAGATGTTAGCAGAGCTACCCAACTTTTGCAAGGATATTGTTCCTGGTCACTTCAGAGGTTTTATTGGATCTCAATAAGAACCATCTGAAGGCTGCTTCCTTGGAGACAGAAATAGTCTCATTCCCTCCATATCATCCCAGGACCTGATGGACCAACAACACCAATCCCTTAATCTACTTCTGGGTTATAGAATGCGTTGTTCATCCTTATTGCTCCTCAGGGCCTTCAGCAAAGTTTTTCAAAGGGATGCAGGATGTTCAAAAACAACCCCAATGCTAAATGGGACCCAGGAAGGAAACTTGCTGGCCCCTTCTTCACTTCTGCTTTATTAACATGACCCTGTCGGCTTTCAGTTGGGACCTGGTGTGTGCTTTAACTTTATCTGAAGCAGTCTGAACCAGTTTGTGGAGTTCAAAGATGCCTTTTCCTTCCAGTCAAACCTTTTAAAGTATTCAAAGGACAAAGCAAAGTAAATCATATGTTACCTAGAATATTTACTTGATCACGTTACTTTAATACCCTCCCATCCTCCCCACAATGTGAGGATCATGTTACACAATGTTCTGCTTAGCTTAAAACTAGCACCTCCAGTAGGGGCAAAGGGAGGTAATGGACAAGAGTTACTGCCCTTTGTCTCTGACTATATAATAGAAAAGACAAATTTTCTTCTTCGGGAGGGCTGGAATCAGGAACTAGTAAAGCCGATATTCCTAACATTAATACAGTCAGGTACGTATTCTAGGAGAAACATAATTTACAAAAAAAATTGCTTTCTGGTATCCATAAAAGACCAAGTATTTTCAGGAGGAACAATTCAAGACAGACTATAGCCTCAGTCTGGAATGTTATAAGGCATGGAGAAGGGTCAGTCTCCATTGACCTTCTTTCAAGAGCTTTACCCTTAAAACTGTTCTCATTTTCTCTCCTTTGCAAACCTGGATTTTTTGGAAGGACCCAGCTGCCTTATTAGTTCCTCTTGCTTTTGAGATGTCCACTCTCAGTTGTATCTGCACAGGGGTAATCAAGATAGACTTGTATGCCCAGTTCAGGTTGTATGGTTCTGTTTGGCGACTTCTAAAAGCATAAGAAAGAGATGGAAAAGAAAGAGATGGAAGTGTCTTTTCCTTCCTATTAAGGGCTCTGCTAATATTTAGACATATATCATTTCCAAGCAGATTGTCCTTACTATCAAGAAAGGTTATCAGTCCCTCACTGAGACGGGCCTTTCCTTTTGGGAATTTGGCCCATGAAGCTCAAGCTATTGCTGTGTCATTAGTTTATCCAACTCATTCATCTTGGAAGATATTATGAGAGCCACATTTGTTTGGTCTTGTACTACTTCTCTTGAAATTAGTTTTGCCCCCTCAAAACACTACATATATGTATTATACAAGTATCTTGCTTCAAAACATATCAGTATGAAACTTCAACCAATTAAAATTCAATCTATTCTAACTTGTACTCATGTGCTAAATCAACTGAACATGTTTTGAGCCTCATGTTTCTTTGTTTATTAATGATTCAATTCAGTTACTGAGAGAAAATTTTGGTTGAGTTATTTTTATATTGGAAAATGTCTCTGGCCTTGCAGCAGAACTATTTGCTGATATAGCTAATTGCACTGATACAGCTATAGCATTGCAACAACAGATACACACAACAGAACACTTTTGTAATAATACTGAAATGCTGATTTTCTTTGACACAACAACATTTGCAAAGATGAGCCTGCAAGAAATTATAAAATGTATTTTTTAACAGGGTAAACAAATTTACAACTTCATTTTACAGATATATGCATCTCATGTTTACACTCAGATTTCCTTGGACAAAGGATCAAGAAATATTTGTAGTAGCAAAGAGAATCAAGTCAGTTAACCCATTTTTATTACCAAAGGAAATTTGGGTGCTTTAGTTTTAAAATAATTGTGCTAATATGCAGTCTGACTGTGGTACAGAGACATGATTAGTTGAGTTCCCCAGGTGTTTTGCCTCTTATCTCAGTACACCCTTTGGATGGCTGGGTGATAGTGTTCATCAGAGACTGCCTGTCAGCATAGGCTGCCAATTCATGTTTCAGCCAGATCCTTTACTAGAAGCACCGAGAAAATATAAAAGTTTAAAAGACTTATTAATGAAATATAGAGATAAAAAAGAATTTTGGGACTTAGACGAAAAACTCTCATATAATTGGATTAGAAATGACATGACCAAAAACATAATAACTAAAGTAGAAAGAGAAAACTTATATGTGAACTGGAAGAAAGCATGGGGGCACTGGTCTAGATTAGGGTCCCTGAAAATACAAAGCCTTACCTTCAAATACATGCATGATGCGTGGTTGACAGGAGAGGTGGCAGCGAGACGGCGTATGGTCAGAGTACTGCCAAAATGTCCGCTGTGTAAAGTGGGGTCTTATAGTAAAAGACATATAATTTTATACTGCAGAGAAACACTAAATGAAAGAACAATAATAATAAATGAAATAAATAAAAATAGCTCTTTTAAGCCGCAAAGTCTACTATACTTTGACGGGGATTTTAATAAAGAAACGCTATACAAAATTTCTAGTTTTATAGTAAACACAATTAAAATATGTGGGCCTATTAAATTTTAATATAGAATAGATTTCAAGAGGGAAAGTACAGATGATGAGGCCATGGGGCTATGTCACATGGCGCTACGCGAAGTGAACAGGCCCATGGCAGAATCTGGAAAGGAACCCCTCTTGAAAAATAAATTTTAAACTAAAATTCTATCTATTCTATCACTAACTCCAGCAAAAATTTATGTGAATTGAAATTGAATTTTTAAATTAAAATTTAAATGTAAAACTTATCTAAAATTAAATAAAATATATATAATCAAATTTTGGTTTGCAACTCAAACCAACTAAATTTAATCTTTGTTTTGTTTTGGTTTTTTTTTTTTTTTTTTTCACTTTATCTCTCAAATATTACTTTGAAACACATTTAGAACCATTTATAACTAAAAGATAGACCAGCTCCATGGGGGAGAAGCATAATAATTAAAAAAAATGTGAACCCTCCCTGGAGCTCAGTCTAATCTGATTAAGAAAGGTGATACAGCACATTCATAAGAATCATTAAGATTAAACAATTAAGGGGAAATCACCTTTCTCCCAAATTCAAAAGTACAAACAGGATCTTCCGTGGTATGTGAACACGGAATATTGTAGAAAAACTTATACACTACAAGAATTTGATTTAACAAGCTATCCCAACAAAAATACATTATAGCATACATAACAAATAGCACAAACAGATAACATACATGGGATG
This sequence comes from Sinohyriopsis cumingii, assembly GCA_028554795.2. Lineage (NCBI taxonomy): Eukaryota > Metazoa > Mollusca > Bivalvia > Unionida > Unionidae > Sinohyriopsis > Sinohyriopsis cumingii. Next base: position 53,711,189 of record CM068826.1, read on the forward strand.
TAGGAGACCCTAGCAAGGTCACAGAGAAAACGAAATAGAGGAAGTTTAACCGAGAGGATAATCTAAATCACTCTCGGAGATACTCCTCTATAGATACACTAGGGATTGAACAAATACCCAAACTCCTAAATTCACGTTACAAAAACGATGAAATAATACATTACAACATATCTGGGGGAATACAAAAACACATAAATAATTTATGTAGTTAGGAAAGGGGGGGCATCTGTCTGGTGCCCAAAAAAAAAAAAAAAAAAAAGATCCAATTGATCACTTTGTCTGCACTGATATTTTCCATGCTGTTCCTCTTATTCCTTGTGTACAGAGGTGAATTGTAAAGGAAATGACCTGCATCCTTATTCCACTGGAATGAGCCAAGTTTTCCATCCATTTTGCTCCTTAGCTCACTTCCAGTTCCTAGTACTTCTCCATCTTCTTTTCTTCCATTCATTCTATAATCCTCTTTGCAGTCTTAGATACTTTATTGTAAAATCTATATTATGTTAATGACCAGGATTCTGAAATTTTGGGTCATTTGGATTCAAAATTCATTGAAAGTATTCAGAGTCCTTTCTGTTAAATCTTTGTGTCAGACATAAATTTGGAGAATATGACAGACTATTGTGTTGTGTTACATGTTATTCAAAGTGTGTTAAATATGCTTTTAAATTGTTACATAATATCAGATTGCTACAAAATGTTAAAATCATTGATGATATTGGATGGGTTACATGAGTGTCACATGAGAGAAATTACTATTTTATTATGGTTTTAGCTTTGTCCGGATATTGCAAGATATTGGAGATGTTATCTGTAAAAGATACAGTCAAAGAGTAAATGATTGTCTGAGTAAAAATTGTCATGATAATATCAGTCTTCAGCATGATAAAATCATGGTTTTCAGCATGATAATATCACAGTCTCAGCATGATAATACCAGTTGTATGCATGATAATATCAGTCATCAGCATGATATATTAAGTAGACTTCAGAATGAAAATATCACAGCCTTCAGCATGATCATATCATGGTCCTCAGCATGATAATATCACAGTTTTCATCATGATAATACCAGTCTTCAGCATGATATCTGTCTTCAGCATGATCATATCATGGTCTTCAGCATGATAATATCACATGGTCTTCTGCATGATAATACATATCAGCCTTATGCATGGTAATATCAATCTTATGCATGATAATATCAGTCTTATGCATGATAATATCAGTCTTATGCATGATAATATCAATCTTATGCATGATAATATCAATCTTATACATGATAATATCAGTCTTATGCATGATAATATCAATCTTATGCATGATAATATCAATCTTATGCATGATAATACATATCAGCCTTATGCATGATTATATCAATCTTATGCACGATAATATCAGTCTTATGCATAATAATATCAGTCTTATGCATGATAATATCAATCTTATGCATGATAATATCAGTCTTCAGCATATCACAGATGTCTGCATGATAATATCAATGATCAGCGTGATAATATTCCAACCCTCTGCACAAAAATATCCGTCTTTTGCATGAAAATATCCCATTCATCAGCTTGTAGCTATTTTCAAAATTAGAAGATCCCATGTAATGTTGATAGGTATCTTTCCATATGCTTTACATTTGATATTCATAAAGCTCTCTTGCAGTTCAGCTGTTTTGACATCACAAAGCAACATCACTAGTATGTCATGGAAAGAACTAGAATGTCAATGTTTTTTGAGTGATTTTTTAAAAACTCATTGAATAATTCATTATGCAACTCACAGCAAGCAGCTAATGGTATATAACATTATTCAATTTGCTTCTTAAATTTTGCATCAAGTGAACACTTGTGCAAGATCTTTTACAGAAGTAATGCATTGTATATACCATCTATACTCTCTTTTAAGTCAGATCCAACTCCAACTTTCATATACCCAGATTTGCCATCACATAATGTCCCAGCAGATCTAGGTGTATCAGTTTGTTAAGAGTAATCAGTAGAACTGTGAGTGCATATTGCAGTTAGTCCCAATTTATAAGCAAGATAGACCCTGATCTGCCAGCACACATTGCTGTTAGAACTGATTTATAAGCAAGGTATATACGGTAGTTTGTACATTTTTGGACATAGGAAATACTGTGCTCTCTATTATATGTGGCAGTGGGTTGTTTAAGTGTTTTTTGTATATTTTAATTAGATCATCAGTTTGATTATCTTTTTATCATTTTCAGGATATGATAAAGTACACACCTCAAGATGCCATTAAGTAAACCACAGGAATTTGTCTTTCACTTTTCCTGCAAGGGAACCAACTCTAAATTGACTGTTCCTGTCACAATACCTCTACAGCAGACTGTGTCTGATTTGGTTGGCAGATTGGTGAATGCCCATAATATTCCTTGCTTTGTTGAAAAAGGTATTGTTCAGATTTTTGATGTTGTTAAAAATTTGGATATTTTTAGTGAAATGTAACCTATTTTATGGAATTATCTCTTGAATTATATATTTGTTTTTATGTCCTGCATTGAATAGGACTTGAGGTTCATCATACTTGTCCAGTGTTTGTCCATTCATTTGTATATTCATCTGTAACAAAGGTTTTTGTTTTTTACATCAAAATAAGTGAAAACTTTATAAATATTATGATTATAACCCTAAACTTTACAAATCCATTGATGGTTATGACTGGTAATTTTTAATGTGTATATACAGTATATATTTTCACCATTTTTGTGGGGTATAAAATTTTATGGAATTCATGGCTGCTACAAACAAGACCCAAGACAAAAAAGACCCAATGTATGGTGTGTTTTTTGTGGAAATAACAGGCACCCTTCCCCAATCCACCAATTTAAGTAGCAACAAAAGATGTATTTTTTTTAAACTACAAAATACAATACCCACAAAAATAAATTAATGCAATAAGAATGTGTGTGTGTGTGTGTGTGTGTCTTCACACGATCACACTGCAGAAAACTCATTCAATTCATAAGTTTCACTCATACAGTATTTTATGTTACTGTAAATTTTTTCACAATTATTATTCACGGTCAACCAGCAGACTTGCAACTTGAAAACTACATTAAACTTCAAAGACTGACATTTATGGTCAAGTCCAATAATATCATTTGATCTACTAGGTGCCCAAATAAAGACTGGAGGATAATAATGGTTAGTTTTGTTCCTAGGATTAATTTATGTTGTTGCAAAGATATTGTGTTTGCTGTCATTCAGCACACAAGAGTTATAAATCACATGGTATCACACTTATGTTGTATATTTACAGAGGAAGCCTAAAGAGGAATCATTCAATTTTAGGGCTTTGAAAAGTACAGGAGATAAACTTTTTGGTCTCTTTTGCTTTAAGAGTATAGGATAATGGAGTATTTAAAATATGAACTGTATTGACCAAGTACTCTATGTCAAATTCTGACATTCCAATTTAGCAACCACTTTTGGCATGTCTCTTTCTATTGTATATGTGCTATAAATTGGTGTTGACAGGTTTTAAAATTAATTGTAATAAACCTGTATACAAGTGTTGGGTAAATTCCCATTGGATGGTTCAGTCATGTGGGCTCAGTTGAGATCTTGGGTATTGTGACAAGTATCTTGTAAGAAGTATTTTGATTTAAGAGTTGTAATACAGCCATATTGTGTATATAACTAGAGAGTTGATCAATTAATTCATTCTTATTTCCTATGTTCTTGTTTTAATATCATTTGGCAGAAGTGTTTATTGTTGTGTTTAGAAATAATTTTAGAGGATATCATTTGTTTGGATTATTCATTGGAATTAAAAGTGGTCTTTGACTTGGGAATAAAATATTCTGGGACTACTGTGAATTTATTCAAAGGAGTTCTGGACAATGCCATTGTGATACATCAAGACTGTTGACACATCAGCACATTTGTGGATCCAGAATTTATTTTGAGCACTTGATTCTTTTGAACTTGTATAGAACATTTCAGGATTATTTGGATTTAATTCATAATAATGTAAGTCCCTCTTCAATTTTCATTTTAAAACAATTAGAATTAAATTTATTTGTTAAGTTTTAAAAAAACTTGTTGGTTTTGCTTCTTTCTGTTACTGAGTTTAAGACCACAGAGTCATAACACCATGCATATGTTCACATACACTTGCATACTCAAAGGATAGATTAATAGATGCACAAATATTCGGAGGAAAAACTTGGCAAATGCACCATTAATTCAGTAAATAATGATTCTATGTTTTCAGTGTGTATGTTAAATCAGCCCTTGTTAAATTTCATATAGCTTCGAGAAATGAGCCATGACAATTAATCCTGATAATATGCATTTCAAAGAAGTTATGAAAAGTATACAGTCAATTCATTCTCATAACAAATTGCTTCAGCAACCATCTGCCTCTAGGGACTACCATTTTTTTAGACCCTTTGAACTTTCTACTGAATTTGCTTGCAGTATGGTGACCACCTCCTGATTTAGAAAGTCACAAGTAAACCAGCAAGTTGTTCTTTACCACTTTTACTAGTTTTAGACATTACTGGCAATAGTAGAATACAACCTTGTAGCAACAAATTCAATGGAGAATATCCTGTAAAAGCCCCAATATTTGGTAGTTTGCAGTAAATTAATTCCTTTGTGTATACTGACCTTTGTACCTAAACAACAAGTGGAATCCCTGTTCTATCAATTGAATTTTTCCAAGCACTCAATGTTTGTTAGCGATATGTCCACAAATCAGCCCCATGTTAGTCCAGAAACTGTTGAAATTCCAAGAAAACTGGTGTACGGACAGTCCATTATTGAATTAAACTGCTTGGTCTTCATGTGATTATAAGGAGTGAAATTAATATTTAGTGTATCCATTATAAGTATTTATCACCTGCGCTTTATTAGCTCAGTTTTTATCTGTTTTCTTTCAGCCTGTCTTTCTTTCTTTCTGTCTGTCTATCCATGCATCCATCTACCTACATAGCAAGCTGTCTGCCTACCTTCTTACCTTGCATGCTATCTATCTATCCAGTATCAGTACATCCATCTGTCTTTCTGTTTGTCTACCTACTTATTTATCATTTAATATATCAATGCTTCATTTCTTTTGAATCCACTTACAGGATTTGTTTCTGTATATAAAGACCTCCAGTTTATAAAGACCTCCAGTATATAAAGACCTCCTGTATATAAAGACCTCCTGTTTATAAAGACTTGGGAGCTGCAGTAGCTTAGATGGTATAGCATCAGACTCGTAATCCAAGGGTCACAAGTTCAGTACCTGCTGAGACCAGCCCAGGTCTCTTACCTCCGTATGTCATTGGATGACATGATGGTGCCCCCCCACCCCAATAATCAGACCCCAAATAAGACTGCTTACTTGTAGCCTTCTAAGTGGTAATTTTGTAATGTTGCAAAGATTTTACCTTTTTGTTTTTGAATTTTTTACAGATTTGTCCAAAAGTTTAGAAGAGTTTGTGACAAGGGAGACTAATATACTTAATGATGAAAATGCAGAGGAGGCTATTACAAAAGTGAGGAATGGGGAGACAGATGTAGACAAACTGGTGGACCATTGGACCAAAGCCTTCACACTGGTGAGAACAAGGAAGTATAGAGAGGAATCTTATGTGCATCAGTGTAAAATCTAGCTTCACAAACTACACATCTGTCAAGTCAAACAGTAATAGATTACACTCCACTGACTACAGCTAATGTGAGTTTTACATAATTGGAACCTGGTTGAAAAATTGTCATCTTGCTTGTCAGAGTGGCTGCTACATCTTTATAACTGATGCTGTATATAACGTGTATATAAATTTTAAAAAGTCTTCAGCTTTGAAATGTTTCCTAATTTGATTGAATTTTCAGTATATGTGGAGAAATGATTTTAGTTTCAATAAAGCAGGGAGTCACCAGCCATGTTGTTTCATGATACACAGTAAAAGGTCTTGTCTTGAGTTGATATTTTTTACTCTAGTACTGCATACATTAAAAAAAGTCTTGAAACAATTTTAGTAGGTACTTTAAGGGAAGTTAGTTTAATAATAAATATGTGGGGTAAATGATCTAAAATGAAGACTACATGGTTGCATAATGTAAAAGAAATAAAATATACAGTATTTTTGTAAAAAATACTTTCAAACCAATGGAGAATGAATAACTGTTATGTATGCATGCTAGTGAACCTTGTGAGCATGAGCCTGTCAGCAGAGTCACATATCTTTGTCATACCTTCATAATCTCCTGTCCCCCACCAACCAATGAAAAAGATATAGAATTTTCAGGTGTGATATGATGCATTATCTGTTTAAGTACCAGTAATACTGTTATGGTTATAACTGGATCAACCATATGCTTACATGGTACATGTAGGGAAGAAATTCTTACTATACCGAAAGTAGAATGTGCAACATATCAACAAGAATCCACATTAAACCCTTAAGAATGAAATCTAAAAGAAAGAGCATGAGTGATTAAAATCTAAAGTGCACATATTGAATAAGATTCTCATCAATTAAGTGAATAACATTGTTGAAGCACCCTGTACCAATTTTGAGCACCTCAGTTTTTGAAACATCAGATGGTAAAATGCCCTGTTTACTTCTGCCATTTTCTGCTGTTGTATGCCATTGTTACACACTAACATACTCATATCCTCTTTGACTTTAATAAGACAATTGCCTCATCTGTTCATTGCTTCTTCATTGTCCACAATCAACCATGCTGTTTTAAGTGGGAAGTTGATATCCAGGGTGTATTTCTGTCTCAGTTTTGTAAAGGCAAACATTGAAAGTGTCAGTGCAGTGGCCTCGAACTACTAGTACTGGGATAAAAATCATACCACTTCTTTATGTCCCAGAGAGAAAGTAATGATGTGGGCTTTACTGTGTATAAACAGTTTTAAGGATTTTGTTATCCTCTAAAAAGAATTATGTGCATGTATTTGTTTTGTATGCATTGAAATCCTATTTTAAGCTAATGTATGTGGAGGATTCTGCGTAAACTTTTTTAAAAATCTTCCTTATCTGATAACCCTTCATTCATTAATGTTATGAAATTCTGCATGAATAATTGCACTTAAAATTATGACCCTCACAAAAGTTGGTTCAAGAATCACCAGTTTTCTATTGAGAAGTGACTGTCACTAAAATACAAATAAAAATTCTCTAATATAAAAACTGTTGTTTAGGGAATATGCAATAGGCTATGAAATCAAACACCTGTCTCTGTAAAATTTTAACAAACTGAAATGGCTGATGCTACATATACAGTCAATGTGGTCACTGATAGATTGAGAGAAAAATAAAATAAATTATGGCAAAGAATTAGAAAACATTTGCATGTTCAGTTTTAGAAGTGCAATATCTGTGTATGTTCAGACTTTTACATTATATAAGTCACACTGAGAAAATAAATACATCAGATCCATGCTTTTAGTCTAAATTATTAACAATTACTACATGAAAACAAAGTGCAAATCATTGAAATGGTAAATTTGGGGCCTGATCCCCCTTTAAATGTAGCCTCTTATCTTCTAACATAATTCACCGTTAGTTATCTTGCTTAGCGTTTACTGCTTTTATTTCTCCATTATAAACAAGTGAGCAGAGAATTACTATGTGATCATATTTGGTATGACTTTTCAATAGGATGAGTAGATATAAACAGTTTTCAAATCATAGAGAATGGAAAGGGATATAAAAGTATTTGTGATGATTTATAACTTTGTTGAAAGCTGGATTAGTTATGTGTGACAATATTACAGTAGAGAATGAAATACAGAATCTTAATTTCTCTAACATTTATTGAATTTTTTTTTAAACACAGGAGGTGAAAAGTTATGCCCAGCCAGAGGAAGTCAGTGCAGACCAAGTGTTTTCTGAAGTGTATCACACTCTGATTCACTCCCCTGCCCTAGAGACTCTTCTCAACCTAGAACACACATATGCTATGACTATTGGGGACCTTATACATCAGCGTGATCAGGATCTTGAACATCTAGAAAAGAGGTATGGAGGACAAATTTGATACAACTGTTTATGCTACAATTTCTATACAAATACAAATGACCAAATATCCACAATATGCTTCCATTTATTGTTATTGTGATGCCATAATTCTTTCCATCAAAAAAAGCAAAATTCCATCATTTTCCAGTCTCTGAAATTGTATGCACTGTGACATTGCATGAAATCTAATCCTGTGCAGAACATCAGTGCAGATTTGCCTGGTGATGTTTTGTAAAACTTGCAGCCTTGGAGTTTTGACATTTTTGTAATCAGTAAACTTGATTCCAAATTACTGTAATCTGAGGTACAGACAATAACAAAATCAACACTTGTTATGATCTTGGTCCAGCCAAAATTTGTTTTAGTCCAGAAAAGGAGAGAGTTGACAAAATATATGATTAGCAACAAGAGTTTCTTGAAATTATATTTACCTTGGACATTTTATCATTTACTCCTTATGTCAGGTTACCTCCCTTTTGTAGTTTAATGCCACTACGAGAACACTGTATTTATGGTGGTAAATGCTACTTGGAGAAAAACATACACTTGGATAACTGCATTACACTCAATTTAGATTGCATTTATCATGATCATTTATCAGAAATGTTTAAGATTTTGCCTATTATGTAATAGGGAAAAAGTCAAGAACTCTTTGCTTGCATTGATGGAGCACATGGATGATGATGTTATAAGGTAGGACACAGCAGGCATCACAGTATGCCAATGATATCAACATAAAGTACATTAAACTGCCAATTATAGTCTGGTTTTCCCTTGTTTTTTACTTTATTTTAGTCAATGATAAGAAAGTAAGGTAGGATCCATTCAGCATAACAATGTACTAATGCATGGAGTTGATGGATTAGGGTTTTGATGACCTATACAGCCTTACATCAGTGATATATTCTGAAAGAGTTTGAGCTGTGAGGAGCATTTTGCTATCCGTGTGTTGATGAAACACTAGGTTGGTGACTAAAGTTATATACAGGACTATGGCAAAATTTGTAATAGGCTTTTATCAAGAACAAAAAGACAACATTGTCATTGGTACTTAATTTTTTTTTTCACAGCTTGATGTTCCTGTATTGGGTCTTTGGATTATTCATTTATAGCACTACAAATCCATGAAAATTGGTTCTTCAAGAATAATCAATAATTCACAATGCCTGAACATTTGTTCTTTGTTTTCAAAAACTTCAAAAATGTGTTAATAAAAAAATAGGTGATACAAAAAGCAATCAGGATTATATCTGACATATTATTTGTTTAATGCAAATATATTTCAATTTTAGACAGCGAGAAGAAATGGAGAGTGCTGTTCAGAAAGTGGGTATAAAATACACTGATGAAGAGATTAACAGAATGGCTCAACAACATTTTGATAATATGCAGGTAAGGCATGTCAAAATGAAACAAAAATATATCCAAATCAAAAAGGCTAAAATTTGTAGATAATGTTTCACATGACAAATTCAACTGCAGACAGTGTAGATTCAGCATATTTGATCGCTGTCCAGAGTTAGCTCAGGGGACATTTTTCCCATCCTAAAGTGACTGTGGTCTTCAAAGTTTGACTTATCTTCATATTGTAACTGGGGAGGGGGGGCACAAAAATATCTTCTAAACAGCTGGACCTTAGCACAATGCATTGTTCTGGTTATTTGTTTTCAGTAGAAAGAAAATGATAGATCTGGAAGAAAAAGAATGGATTCCTAAGATTTCAAGACATTAGCATTTAGGAAGAATCATCTTGAAATTAATAAAAACACTTGTTGCATGACATTATTATTACCACAAGTGATACTTCTTTCTTGGGAATGAGTACTCATTACCAGTTTAATAGTCAGTTTGGTTTCACATCTTTGATGACATTATAAACAATATGAGATTATTCCAGAGCAGCAATCTAAGAGTATGGTAAAGATATGGTTTTGCTTTATAGAGATGTCTTCTAAAGATGATTTGACACCTTTTGCAGTTGATTGAGAGCAAGTGGGCCAGTGAGCTGAGTAACCAGCAGGAGATTCAAAAGAGGGAGTACAGAGATTGGGTGCTCAAAGTTCATGAGGATACTCACACCTCTCGCACTCCAAAATACATGTGAGTATAACTTGTATCTGGCTCTAGCATTGGGGTGTGTGCTCACTATGACCAAAAGAACTTGAGTTCCCACTGTCTTCAGTTGCCAATGTTTGTGGATGGTTTGCACATGGTTAAGGAAAAAACTATATATTTCAAGGCCGAAAGATTGAAGGTGAAGATCACTGTGACTGAAAGAATACCAATGCTTTCTGCACAAAATAACCTTAGTTCTTTACCATCTACACTCAGCCAAACTTTGTGGATGCTTTGCACTTGGAGTAAGAAAGTACCCTATCAATTTCAAGAAAAAATGATTTCTCAAGTTCTCCACCATTCACAATTATCTAACTCTATGGAAGGCTTTTACTTGGGGCAAGGAAGAAATCATTTTCAAAGTGATAAGGTCAAAGCTTAGTGTTGCTGTGACTGAAAATAGAGAAATAGTTTCCACACAGTAACTTAAGTTCTCCACCGTCTGTAGTTACCAAACTTTGTTGAAGGCCTGCAATAGGGATATCGAAAAACAAAAGTTAAAGTCACTATGACTGAAAGAAGAAAGATTGTTTCTGCACAATAACATTAGTTCTCTGCCAGAGACCTAAACCAGGCTTAAATTTTGTAGATGACTTGCCCTTGCAGTAAGGAAGAAGCCTGTTAGTTTTGGAGTCAAAGTGTAGGAGGTCAAGGTCACTAACTGAAAGGGAAATGGTTTCTGCACAAAATTTCACTTATCTGTATAGATGTATAGACTTATGTTAAACAAGGACATGCATAGTATGTGTCCTTCACAGAACTCTGGTTCAGTTATCTGGTTCTGCTATGGGGATTGAGTGCTCAAAAGTTCCCAAGGATATCCAAACTTCTGATACACACAGTTACATGTCATTATAGCTTTTATCGGATGCTACTGTTGTTACCTGTTTATAATTTGTCTCCAACCCTGCATTCAGCAAATATTGTCAATAATTTTGTTGTTGTTTTGTCTTAGTGTTTAACAAACTTTGCTCAGTACAAGATAGGCCATACATAGCAGTCAGAATAACTGGTGGAGGAAGAACCCAGGAAAACCCTGGTAAGAACCTGTGACCAACAGGAACCTACTGGCAAGCATTCTCACATACCCACATTGGCCAAGCCTGAGACTCAAACCCACTCAGACATAGGTGAGATGGCAATGATCGGTAAAGACGAGTGCTTTAAACCACTTGTCCACCTAGGACTCTTGACAATCATGTAAATTTTGCAATAAACAATATCAACAGAACGTACTGTGTCTAATGATTTCTAAAATGATACTATTGTATTATCACAGCAAGTGATATAATTCCAGTATGGATGGCCCAAGCATTTTATGAAATGAACACAATGTCACTAATAAGACATTGAATCATCACACGATTCAGAAAACTTAAAATTACCAATTTAAAAAAGTATTTACACGTTTTCAGTTGCTATGAGTTGATATAATTTTGTATTCAGTTGTTCTATGAAAAGATAATATGGACACCTGGAAAGATGTTCTTTCCTCAATACTTAAATTTCTGAGAAGTATAATGAGTCCACCACATTTTACCTTATTTACAATGAACACTTGTTTGCAATTAATAAACTTCTCTGGATTGGCAATTTTTGAATGTTTTACTCTTTCAGACCTCTTTCTCACACTCTTTGCTTTTATATGTGTCAGAAGGCACCTGCTTTTCTATAAAATGATTTTCATTTATAAAAGTTTTCTTTACAAATCTTTGTCATCAGCATTTCATTATTTGGTTGATGGTGTTACTTGTCCATCTTGTATGGACATGCTATTAAAGGAATTAATTCTGTACTTTACAATGGCAGCTATGCTATTTTATGGGAACATTGCTCTTCCATTTTCACTTGTTTAGTTCCCTCTTTGTATTGGATTTAACTGACAATTAATTATTCCTTACAACTTTTCTTGTAATGCAATAATTAATACGAGTTACTGGCATAATTTCGTCTCTGTATGTTGGCCTATCATTAATTACATCAATAGAAACAGTCATAAATGATTTTAGTTGTTGTTGTTGTTGTAGGGTTTAACGCCATTTTTCAGCACACGATAGGCTATAAATGGCGACCAGTATTAATGGTGGAGGAAGAACCTGGGAAAACCCCAAAAAGAACCACCGACCCACGAGAAGCTGCTGGCAAGCTTTCTCACATACCCACATTAGCCAAATTCGAGACTTGAACCTACGCAGACAGAGGTGAGTTGGCAGTGATCCATAACGGAGAGTGCTTTAGACCACTCAGCCACTCTGGCCCCCCATAAATGATTGTAATATTCCAGGATGATATCACTGTTTCAGTACAATAGCCCTTATTGTCTACCATATTTTAACCAGTGAGCTAAAAAAATCATAACATATATCTATATTTTTTGTAACTCCTGGTACAAGCTAAAAAAATCAGTTGTAACATATATCTATATTTTTTGTAACTCCTGGTACATGATTTTTATCTCAGTTTTGTAATTTTTATTCATGGCTGTAAATTGTACAGATTATCTTCAGTTAGATTTTGCCTATATGAGTAGGGTCTGTTAAGAGCATACAATTACATAGGATCTATAAATGGATGCTTACATATATGCTGACAGTTATTAATAACAATCTTAATAATAAGACTTAATTAAGGCTTTGGGTTAATTTCTCATTGGCTGATAGGGTTTGGATAGTTATAGAAGAATTCATTAACTTTCCATTGGTTGGGCTAGGTAACATGAATAGGAAAGCTCAAGATGAATTGAGTAGTACGAGCTGTCACATAGGATATGTTGTGAAATATGGTCTTTATAAGAGGTGCTTATAATGCAGGCATGATTTTTCTCTGTTTTAAAGTGGAATTCTGCTTTTCTTCTGGCTTGAATCAGATTTTTCTTGATATAGTCTGTTTTTTATATCATCTCCGATCCATTTTGTTTATAAAACCGTCTATCTGGTCCCATTTCACAGCGACCCTTGTAAATTATTCATTCCATATATTAGTTAGCACTCACCTTTCGCAAGGAATATTCTAATTGGTCAAAGGTTTAAATTCATCCAATGAATATTCGTGTAATGGAAACGGATGACAATGGAAAGAAGAAGCATGCTTGCAAAAGATGGCGTTCCAAATTGTGGAGAGAGAGCATGACACAAAAAGTTTTGATAAAGGTTTAAAAAACTGTATGGAAATGGGAATGGCTGGAGTGAAAAGTTGACAGAAATTTAGTTGGTCAGTTTATAAGAAAACTGAACACTAGAGGACTGGCACTTTGTGACCTCAGCAAGAAAGGTCTGAATTACTGTAATCACAGTCAACTTGGAAGAGTTTGGAACAGCACCTACAAAAGAGAGAAGTATAATATATTTGCTGCAAAAATTGACAAATTATTGTGACTTAATTACTATGTGAACACTGACATGCACATGAAAAAACTTCAGCATTAATAGTATTGGAGAACAACTTCATCTGACAGTAAATATTGTGAAATTAATGGTAAATTTATTAGTTTTTCAGCTGATTATTTTGGTTTATTTTATGATCATAAGTTGCACCAGGAGCAGTTTTTTATGAGTGTAAAATGTTTTTTTGGCCGGGGTCTTTGGCCCCCTGGACCCCTGAATCAGGGGTGCTTCCACTCAGGACCCCATCGGGGGAGGACTCCCAAACCCCTACAAAACAAATTTTCAGCTTTCTTTTTTATGGAAGACCAAAGTCATGTCTGACAATGGGAGAACTGAACAATCAGATTCATTCCTATTCTTTTAGTCATTCTCATTTGTTGTAAGTATGCAGACGTGTTTTATATTGTACTTAGATATTATTAGAGAGGAAAATCAGTTGTTTCGACTGTTCATTCTGAAGGGCTCATTATTTGGACTATAATATCAGTCTGGAATTATTGTGAATTATTCAAAGGACAAAGCCATCTTGATAACATCACAATTCCTGCCATACCAGTTTATTTTGAAATTTATACAGAACTTTTCACTCTTTAAGAGATTCATTGAATTGTATCAGGATTATTTTGGATTCACTTCATAATAATGTAAGTTCCTCTCACATTTTCATTTAAAACTTTGATAATTAAATTGTTTGTAAAGTTTTACAAAACTTGCCAGTTTTTCTTCTTTCTGTCACTTAGTTATTATCCAAGGATCGTCACAGTCATGTGACTAGGCTTGCATTATTGTAAACAGTCATCAACTCAACGATGTGATTCAGCTTCTGGTATGAGATGTGGGAGATTTATACTAGGAAGAGATAGGTAAAAGGAGAGTAGAGCTTTGGTAAATTTTCTACATTTTGGGGGTATTTATTTGTCAATTTCTAGAAAATGAAACATTGTTGAAAGACTTTGTTATTAGCTAAGATGAAACAGTTCTTAATGAGAAAACTGCTGCTCAAAACACCTCACCAATTCTAATTAGCTCATGGGACATAATTATCTTTTCATTACTTCTAATTATATTTTGCTTTGAAATTTGTCAATCAGAATTGAATTGAAAGAGATAATGAAGGAATTTACAAGTCTTCTTATTTAAAATTTTTTTTTGAATCTGGAGTATATCAAAACTGACCTTGCTATTTGTGTTTTCTATAAAAAAAAAACATTCTTTCACGATAAAGATCACTGTGACAAATATTGAATGATTCAGGAACTTGAAAAACCATTATTCACATTGTCAGGATACCTGCTGTTCATGAGAATGGGCATTTTAAGAACTGTCACTTTAGAAAGAAAAAAAAACACTTCTTAAAGGAACATTATTTCCATTTTACGTATTTCTTGGACAGATTATTCCAGCTTGCACAGCACTGTAATCAGCCATAATCAATCTCTCAATGTAGATGTCCTGAATATTTTTTCGACCAGGTATATGTCAAGTTTCAGTTTGCTAGCCATTTTGTCGATTACAAATGTTAAAACTCTACCATACATCTGCCTAAACTATGTTTCTGAAAGTTTGTCAAGAGAGGAAGCAAAGAAAAGATTTATTATCTTATCTTTTTTATTTGCACTGATCTAGGTGGTGCAGTTAACCCTCATTGGTATGGTTCCTCCACTCTTTGCCAGGGTCAAATTAAAGAAATTTGTGAAAAATATTCATCTCAATCCAACTCTACTTGTAAATATTTTGTATATCTGTAGCTGACTGACTAGCTGAAAAAGGTAAAATAACATGTAAATCTATCCCTCAGTCAAGTGTATGTTTAAACCACAGTTCATAGTGGCAATACATCTAAATTTTTGCTGCGATCTCTTCAAGAATATTTGATACTATTGGTGTGTATGTATAGTAGCATCCCAAAATGTTTTAAGAAATGTTTGATCGAAGTCCTATTTTCATACAAATATTAGATGAAACATTGAACAAATTATGCATCATTGTATTAGTACATGTATTGGACATGGATACATCATATAATATAGGCTAAGAAAAATGTAAAGTTTCGCTTCTTGTTTTAAGTATCACAAGTGCATTTTCAGCAGCAATTCCATAGATAACAATGATAACTATAATGCTGACCAAGTTTTATAGTAATCTATCATAATGCTGTTACAGAATTAAAATTCCAAAAACTCTGATAAAAATTGCAGCAGCAGAGTGTTTTGTTGATATGTGCATCTTTGGATGATAATGAAAATATTTAAATGTTTCATGGCAATCTATCAAAAACTGCAGGACTTGTCATGCTAATGCATGCCTGAAAGACATAAAGATTACTTTATACCCCCTCCTTAATAGAGGTATGTAAAAAGGTAATTGTCCAATAGGCATGTAAAAAGATAACTGTCCAATAGGCCTGAAAAGGATAATTGTCCAATCATCAAACCAGTATTCTTCCCAGGACCATTTACAATCAATATTACCAACATGTATGATGTCATTTCAGTCCACAATGCTTTTGAACCTGCTTATGAGCTTTTATGTTGCCTATTTATATGCTGTACATGAGTGCCAGACTGATTTTATGTTGCCTGTTTATATGCTGTACACAGTGCCAATGTGCTTTTATGTTGCCTGTTATATGCTTTACACCAGTGCCAATGTGCTTTTATGTTGCCTGTTTATGTGCTGTACACAGTGCCAATGTGCCTTTATGTTGCCTGTTTATATGCTTTACACCAGTGTCAATGTGCTTTTATGTTGCCTGCTTATATGCTGTACACCAGTGTCAATGTGTTTTTATGTTGCCTGTTTATATGCTGTACACAGTGCCAATGTGCTTTTATGTTGCTGCTTATAATGCTGTACACCAGTGCCAATGTGCTTTTATGTTGACTGCTTATATGCTGTACACAGTGCCAATGTGCTTTTATGTTGCCTGCATATATGCTGTGCACCAGTGCCAGTGTTCTTTTATGTCAACTGCTTATATGCTGTACACCAGTGCCAATGTGCTTTTATGTTGCCTGTTTATATGCTGTATACAGTGCCAATGTACTTTTATGTTGCCTGCTTATATGCTGTACACCAGTGTCAATGTGCTTTTATGTTGCCTGTTTATATGCTGTACACCAGTGCCAATGTGCTTTTATGTTGCCTGCTTTCCTTTAAAAACAATTTTTAAATAAACATTCTGTTATCTAATTCTGAGCCCAGTTATTGCTGCTTGGGTATGTTATTTTGATAATCCATGATTGCCACTTAGATGATATTTATCTCCAGCACAGAGAAATGGAGAAAAAAATACAAATAAAAATGAACCTGGAAAATTTAACTTTTTTCCAGCAATATCCAAGTAAAAACCATTTAATCATTTCTGGATCAAGTCAGTCTTATGGCTGATATAGACAGAACACACAACAGTGGGTGTGGTTGCTGGTGCAGTTTCCATTTGTATCTAAACAAATGAGGTTTTTATCTGACCTGAGCAGAAGGTCTCAGCATAACTGTTATGTACATGTACCATGTTCCTACAATCCCACTGTCTTATGGCAGCCATTGTTTTAAAGTACTACTATAATCGATTACTCCATTTGCCATAGTTTAGAAAATAATTTACAAAAGTAAAACAAATCCACAGTGCTCAGTGATAATAAATGTATGTAGTCTGAGTGAAAAATAAAAGTTGACAAGTGATTCTGATAATTAATTAATTAGTAAATTAGTGATAATTATAAACAAAAGAAAATCAATGGTTTTAAAGATCTAAGTTATCGCAACATGTCATTTTCAAGTATAGATTACTCCCACCCACCCATCCTCTCTCTCTCTCTCTCTCTCTCTCTCTCTCTCTCTCTCTCTCTCTCTCTCTAATTGAAGGTAATGAATTCTGTATACTGATACAAATATCGAAAGAGAATATATGAAGTGACTTTTTTTAAGAAATACATTTTAGATGATTGTAACAGGATTGACCTGAATGGATGCTTGGATTAAATGACAACACAACACAATGTAATGAAAGATGGAAGTTTATGAAAATGAATTAATAAAAATATGTTTATACTCTACAAATACAGTGTGATTCTTTCAAGCTCTAAACATACGACTCATTCAGTTACTTTACACAAACATTCACAAAATGTGATTCATATAATCTCATGTAATGAAAGTAAGATTCATGTAATCTCATATAATCTCATGTAATGAAAGTAATATTCACATATTCTTGCGTAATGAAAGTGAGATTCAAGTCATCTCATATAATGAAGGTAAGATTGATATAATCTCTTGTAATGAAAGTAACTCAATTGTACTCAGTTAAAACAACATAATCAATTGAAACAAATATGTTCAGTTCTAATCGACATAACAATTGTACCAAACATGACTCATGACTCAGTCATTTGTACAGCCCATGTGATTCACAACCATGTATGACTCATAAATACTTGTAAAAACTTGCAAACAAAACATTTTGACCTGGTTCATGTGTCCATTCTCAAACCACACAGTTCTCTTGAATTCTTGGGTTGGCCCACACTTGTATTGGACACACACACCCTTCATGGATCCACCATGCGCACAAGTTTACAAATCAGAAGTTCCATCCTTGTATGGCCTTGATGGTCACACCTTTTTCCATCCTCATACAGACACACAGACTGACATCCGGATATACCTGCACACACATATGCACAGACTGCTACAATAAAACCAAACTGGTCATAATAGCAGGTACGAAATTATTATCTATCGACACATGCTACTAAATTAAACTCTTAATAGCAACTTGTAACAGTTCAGAAGTTCACATTGTTTCAAATCTACATAGTGGTAAAGGCAACATTTAATGCTATGACTTTATAAACTGAATATGCTTCACATATCAACTAAAATAAAAATGTAACACTTACCCCTATGGCTGTAGAAAAAAAATGGAGAATGTACACTCCTTGACAAGATCCAAAAGACCAGTGTATCAATTAGAGAAGAAACTTGCTTTAAATTTACAGAAGAATGAGTATTAGTAAGGGTGAAATACTCGTGCATATTGCGCTTTTTGTGTCTCGCCACAAGCAATCTACAGCAAGATATGTGCTAGTTCAGTCGCTTGACTAGAAAAACAATTATCCACCCTAGGTAACGTGGTACGCATGTACAACAAAAATGTTCAAATCGTTCTAAGGCAAAAACAAGTCATTTCTTGCTTTATTCTGTGACAATCATGGATAGAGTTTTGTCATTTGTATTGTCTGGCTCACTACATTTGGTGTGGAATGGAAAGGTATTTATATGTAAACCATTGACAATGTGCATTCCATATCATACCTTGGTCCCTGTGTGGGTATTTATATATAAACCATTGACATTGTGCATTCCATACCCCACTTGGGGCCCAGTGTGGTAGCGTGGCCTATGGTGCTTGCTGTTACAGATCACTGACATCTCAACTCTGTTTGTGTGGGTGTGAGTCTCAGGCTTGTCCAGTATGGGTATATGAAAAAGCTTACCAGTAACTTCCCATGGTTCTTCTGGGTTCTTTCTCCACCACATATACTAGCCAGCATGATGAACCTATCATGTGCTGAAAAATTGTGTTAAACCCATAAACAACAACAACCATACTTCACTCAGCATTTGATTGTTTCATTTACCTCATATTATAACTGCCTTTGATGCTGCTGCATTTGTGTACATGATGAAAAAATCCAATACAGTGTAATGTAACTGGATGTACTGCCTGGAGATAGATGCTTTTGTAGGATCGTCAGTGACTAATAAACTCACAAACATGAAATGGTGTTTCTTTAAAATAAAATGTTACATGTTTTTTAGAGGTAAATAATGTAGTTTAACGAATTCTTTGTCATCAAGGTCAGGAAAATTAACCTCATGTGTAATATTGTTTAATGTGTGTTACACAGGGATGTGAAAATATATATACATGTACTTAATTGGAACAGGTCACTCCAGCATCACTGACAACCATGTACATGTTCATTACAGGGTTACAAATACTTAATTGGAACAGGTCACTCCAGCATCACTGACAACCATGTGCATGTTCCTTACAGGGTTACAAATACTTAATTGGAACAGGTCACTCCAGCATCACTGACAACCATTTACATTTTCATTACAGGGTTACAAATACTTAATTGGAACAGGTCACTCCAGCATCACTACAACCATGTGCATGTTCATTACAAGGTTACAAATACTTAATTGGAACAGGTCACTCCAGCATCACTACAACCATGTACATGTTCCTTACAGGGTTACAAATACTTAATTGGAACAGGTCACTCCAGCATCACTGACAACCATGTACATGTTCATTACAGGGTTACAAATACTTAATTGGAACAGGTCACTCCAGCATCACTGACAACCATGTGCATGTTCCTTACAGGGTTACAAATACTTAATTGGAACAGGTCACTCCAGCATCACTACAACCATGTGAAAGTTCATTACAAGGTTACAAATGCTTACTTGAAACAGGTCACTCCAGCATCACTACAACCATGTGCATGTTCATTACAAGGTTACAAATACTTAATTGGAACAGTTCACTCCAGCATCACTACAACCATGTGCATGTTCCTTACAAGGTTACAAATTTTGTAAACATTTTCAGTCAGTAAACTGAACTAAGCTGTTTACACAGGTCAACGTTACAGGCTTAACCTGGGAGTTGGCAAGGAGTGACTGATTCTAGATGTTTGAAGTGTGATGATACTTGGGGACAAGCTATATAGAAAACATGCAAGCTACCTGGGAAAGAAAGTTTTTTTTATGAGACAGTTAACTTCAGAAGCGAGTGTAGTTTTTAAACATAGTGTTTTCATGTCTAGGCAGCCATACTGACAGTAGGTGTATTATATCTGGAAATATTGTTCCAAACTTAATTAAAATTCAGTTTAACTGTATTTAATACTGATTTTTATATGATTTATGTGGTTTTGTCTCACTTGTCACTAATGTAATTGTAGGCAAAGGGTACATACCTTGACCACCAATTTACCAGATGCACATGAAGAGGAAAGAAAGGAGCAGGTTCCTCGCATGGAGGAAAGCTTCACCATCCATCTAGGTACATTCCCAAAGGATTAGTGCATTTGTCATGAAAATTGAAAAGCAGCATTTACTCACCAATAATCACATTTTTTTGTCATTAAATTTTGCTTTTTCATTGACCTTTTGTGATAAATCTGCTGTAAGGCAGAACATCACATGCTTTAGTTACGTCTGTCCCGCCATTACTATTTTGATTTGCAGACATTAACTTGATTCCTACTTTACATACCTTCACCAAACTTGTTACATGTGTTACCCTATACAGTACCAAGAAGAAGCCAATTGATTTAGTGAATCTAAGGGTAAAATGTCACGGTTACAGTGACCAGCTCAGGCAAAATGGTTTTAATTGAAAACTTGAGTTTTCTGCTTAATATACTCTTTGCAGACACACATGTCAAGCATTAAAGTCACTGTGGCCCTGGATATTAAAATGGTTTCTGGTCAATAACTTTAATTCTTCAAAACCTTATGAATGTGTTGCCCGTTACAAATCAAATCTTGTTTTGTTGATCTTGTCATGTGAGGGTCAAGGTTACAGTAATCTGACAAAAGGAGTTTGTTGTTTTAATAGTAACCTTAGTTCTGCTGAACATACCTTCATCAAATTGTACAGCTAGGTTGTTCCTGATGATTGAATGAATCCTGATAAATACAGAATCAAATAGTTATGGTCAAGGCTACCATGACCAATGAAAAGCAAATTTCAAATATATTATTTACCTTTTATATTACAATTCTTTTATGTTCTGCATGTTTTTGACTTCTTGCAGGTGCTCAAATGAAAACCACACACAATATCCGTCTGCTTTGCACCCATGTACTGGACCTTTGTAAACATAAGATTCATACAGTTGGGTAAGAAGATTTTATTCATTTCAGTAAATTCACTCAGTTAATTTCTTCAACTTAATCATCCTAAACCCCAAGAAGAGGCCACCTTTTGCTGCTGTAAAGCATATTTAACATTTTGTCCCTGTTAGAGACCACCTCCTGAACTAGAATACCTTTACATTGCACACTTTAAAGAGTTACTGGCAGAAATTTTGATCTGTCATGCATTCTCATCCATCATTTATAGTAAAATGTCATGTTTAACATTGTTGACACAATATTATTTTTGTCAAGTTCACCTTGGCAGTAGCTTGATATAGCCATCACTTTTATGTCTACATACATGCATCCACACCATGTATTAAGCTCAGTGTTACAGTATTTAGATTAAACTCAATGTTATTTTTTTTCTGTTATGTATCTTTTTCAAACTAAAGAATAGGTGGGCACAAAGGGAAGAAGATCTTTTGTTAGTGATTACACCGTCAATGAAAAAGTGCTTGCAGATTCAGTGTTTGCTTAGCAAAGAGTTTATTAGGCTGTATTCTTGTTTAATGCATTATAGTGGTGTCCCTGTTGCGGAGCCCCAGAGACTTCAGACAGCCATGTCTCTGTATTCCAACACCCTGTGTGGTATGATTCTGCTGGTGGACAAGCGACTTAACTCCTATACTGGGATCAAGAGAGGTAAAAATACATTATTAAACGACATGTAAACCTGTTTTTAGGACTGCCTATCTGAAGGAGTCACATGGCGTAAATAACTACAAACTTTTAAATGGTTTCTTAAAGCATATTTATTGCAGAAAAGAGTCGCTGTTAAACAGTCATTTCTGTTAGGAGACTACCTACATTAAACAAACAACTGTATTAGGAAGATACCTGTGTTAAAGAAAAATCTTTTAGGAGGCTACCATGTTAAAAAAATAACTCTATTAGGATGCTGCCTATGCTAAACAAACAACTCTGTTAGACAGCTACCTATGTTTCAGGGATGGCTGTTTAAGATATATTTACCCCACCCCACCCCCTTCTCCATTTATTAGTCAGTTTATCACTGATATTGGGGAAGAAAAAACAGTAAGAAAACTCTCTTTAAAAAATGGAATACCTGCTGCTAAATACTTGCATCAACTAATGGCTTTAATTTTAGTTTTTACATTAACATTTGCAGGCAGAAATTATCATTGAAACTTAACTAAGTTTACATGGTATGTTTTGGTGGGAAATTATCATTGGAACTTACAAAATTATCATAGTATGTTTTGGTGGAAATTATCATTGGAACTTACTAAGTTATCATAGTATATTTTGGTGGGACATTGTCATTGGAACTTACTAAATTAACATGGTATGTTTTAGTTGGAAATTATTGTTGGAATTTACTAAATTAACACAGTATGTATTAGTGGGAAATTATTGTTGGAATTTACTAAATTAACACAGTATGTTTTAGTGGGAAATTATTGTTGGAATTTACTAAATTAACACAGTATGTATTAGTGGGAAATTATTGTTGGAACTTACTAAATTAACACAGTATATATTAGTGGGAAATTATTGTTGGAACTAAGTTACCATAGTATGTATTAGTGGGAAATTGTCGTTGGAACTAGGTTACCATAGTATGTTCTAGTATGAAATTCATACAATTAAGTCTCAGGCTTTAAAGTTTGATAAATTAAGTGCCTGGTTACAGCACTTAATCTGACATGTATTCAAATAATGGTTACAAAACTCAGTCTGACATGAAGTATGGACCAGTTGCAAGCCTCAGTCAACCACTCCGGTGGCCTAGTGGTTAGAGCATCCGACCCAGATGTGGGAGGTCTTGGGTTTGAACCCTGGCTTAGTCATACCAAAGACTTCTAAAAATGGTACTAACAGCTGCCTCACTAGACACTCAGCATTAAGAAGTTAGTTAAAGATCTAGTTGGCCTGGTGTCAGGATAATGTGACTGGGTGGGACATCATGCTACATGTCTGTTGCATGATGATGCCCCTGTGCTAGACATAACTTTAAACTGCCACACTGTAGACATAATAGTGATATGACTGGAAAATTGTTAAAGCTACGTTAAATGTCTAAATCACACACACACAAATAATCAGTTGCCCAGTTGCAACAGTCTATCCAACATGGACCTGATGGCTACTTACAAAACTCAGTCTGACATATATTCAGGGCCTGCTTACAAAACTCAGTCTGACATATATTCAGGGCCTGCTTACAAAACTCAGTCTGACATATTCAGGGCCTGCTTACACAACTCAGTCTGACATATATTCAGGACCTGCTTACAAAACTCAGTCTGACATATTCAGGGCCTGCTTACAAAACTCAATCTGACATATATTCAGGGCCTGCTTACAAAATTCAGCCTGACATATTCAGGGCTTGCTTACAAAACTCAGTCTGACATATTCAGGGCCTGCTTACAAAACGCAGTCTGGCATATATTCATAGCCTGCTTACAATGCTTACTTTGACATGGACTTAAGGCCAGGTGACTCCACAAACATACTAGTAGGTACATAAAACATAGTGCTTTTGGATCAAAGACAATACCTGTCTTATAAAAAACGACCATGTTACACTGAGGTGCCATAAATTGATGAACCACTGATTTACATTAGAACCTTGTTTTTCATAACCTCATCTGTCACAAACATTTTACATATCCAGTACATTATGTCATATGCACATTCATATCACCAGAATTACATGGGGACTGGCAAACACTCGCCTCTTTGTGTTGTCTTGCCAGAGGTACATGTGGGCTGGCAAGCTTGCCGCATGTGTGGTCTTGGCCAAAAGTTCATCGAGGCTAAAAATCCAGAACTACATGGCGGCTGGTAAGTTTGCCCCATTGTACTTCAGTTTCACCCACAGAACAAAAACTATAATCCATAATTATTAATTTCTGTACTAATGCATGTATGTCACTGAATAAACAGACTTTGATCTATCTCAAATTTATTTATCTTAAATTCTGTTTATCCTAAAGGTTTGATATCTGCCATTAAGTTAAGATATACTAAGTTCTACTGTATATATGAACCAGAATCCATAAATATTCAGGTTTTGCCAAGGTGTGTGAGCAGTCAACAGATTTCCATTTCCCAAACCTTGAGCAGCAGTTCCTTCTCATTGAGCAGGAGGTTGCCAGTGTAACTGAGGTTAGGGCCAGAAAGGTCAAGGATGAGATTGCTGACAAGATCAGTGTAAAAAGTGGAAGTAGTGGTTCTGACGAGGGACAGGTAAAATTCATACTGTTGATATATCCCTTGCTTAAGTTACTTTTACTTATTTTGCTTATTCAATACACTTAGAAGTCAACTTACAAGAATATGTAAGTAATAATAAATACAAAATATTAGTAAGTTCAGCTCAAGCTGATTACCCAGGTAATTGCCATCTAATTTGTCAGATATTCTACAAGTTTTTTTTATATGCAGGCTATATGTGAGAAGTTCATTATTTTATATTTATGTAAAAATTCATGAGTATTCCCAAGATTTAATATTTTTGCTGTAAAATAAATGACTTTTTTAATGCCATAACTTGCACTTTTCAATTTAAGGTATCTATGAACTTTTTAATTTCAAGTATACATGAAAATGTATTCACTACCATATGATGTATCCATCATTTGAGACATAGAACTATCTTAGATAAGGAAATATTAGCAAATTATAATTTCAATATAATTAGATATTTAGATCCTTTAGTATTTGGATGACTGTGAAAAGTGCCTTATAAGTTGAAATTGCTTTCATTTTGAGTATGTATTTTACATGTTTTATATCAGATTGTGTAATGTACAAAGGCATATGTAAGAGATTGTGTAATGTACAAAGGCTTTTGTATGAGATTGTGTAATGTATGAAGTCTTTTGTATGAGATTGTGTAATGTATGAAGTCTTTTGTATGAGATTGTGTAATGTATGAAGTCTTTTGTATGAGATTGTGTAATGTATGAAGTCTTTTGTATGAGATTGTGTAATGTACAAAGGCTTTTGTATGAGACTGTAATGTACAAAGTCTTTTGTATGAGATTGTGTAATGTATGAAGTCTTTTGTATCAGATTGTGTAATGTATGAATTCTTTGTATCAGATTGTGTATTGTGTGAAGTCTTCTGTATCAGATTGTGTAATGTATGAATTCTTTTGTATAAGATTGTGTAATGTGTGAAGTCTTTTGTATCAGATTGTGTAATGTATGAAGTTTACATGTTTTCTATCAGATTATGTAATGCATGCAGTTTCAGATAATAAATGTTTACAGTATTTGCTGAAAGGCTACTTAAGGGTCATTTTGAAACAATGTATAAAATGTCATGTTATTTACAATAGAAGATAAATTGTCTAGAAATTTTAACTGACTTTTTCCACTTAATAATAATAATAATAATAATAATAATAATAATAATAATGATAATGATAATAAAGTCTTTATTTGATGTGTAGTATACACAGTTAACATAAAACCTAATCTCCCTTGTGGCCCTGAATCATTGATAGATGTACACAAACACTCCACTGTGTACAAAAAATCAACTTGCCTATGCTTACAGAAATCTCTCTTTTACACGCACAGGCACCCTTAAACAAATACCTACCTACCTACCTACCTAACCTACCTACCGACCGACCGACTGACCTACCTACCTACGCACATGGATTCAGCAAATGTGGGTATGTGAGAAAAGCTTGCCAGTAGCTTCTCGAGGGTCGGTGGTTCTTTCCGGGGATTTCCCAGGTTTTTCCTCCACCATTAATACTGGCCGCCATGTATAGCCTATCGTGTGCTGAAAAATGGCGTTAAACCCTACAACAACAACATGCATGCATACATACATACATACATACATACATACATACATACATACATACATACATACATACATACATACATACATACACAGAGACACACACACACACACATACATACATTTCCTAATATTTCTTGCTTCCTTTGAGATGTGAGAGCATAAAAGATTGCATACCTTACCCCCAAATGCACATGAGATGCAGCATGGGGTTTGCATACCTTCCTCCAATGCACGTGACATGTGGCATGGTGTTTGATACAGCCACATTCATACACCTCTTCCAACAATGATGCACCAAATATTTTTATGTAATAGTTAAGATGATGCCTCTTTGAGATCTCATTGGGACAGTTCAAGTCACTGATCCAGAAAAAACTAGGCTGGTGAAATGCTAGTGTTTATCCCAAAAATAGATTCTAATTACCTTCAGTTCCTGTTGCGGATAAATATGAAACAGAAATTACAGAGACTCTAATTATAAATTGCTGTAATGGAAGTCATTTTTCCAAGTAGGTAAAGTTGTTTGCTTGGTATTTCAAGCACTTTTAACACATTATTGACTATATATGTGGACAAAATGGGAGAAAAATGCCTTTCCTAAGGTCACAATTTGGCATTGAGTGGATATGGAAATGATGACCCTTTGATTTAGACTTCAAAGGTCTTACTATCCCAACAAACTGAGCTGCCACAGCTAAAAACCAAAATCTAATTAGCTGCCTCCAAAAGGCTACTTTTATCATAATTTTTCTTTTCAGGACAAAACGATGAGGTTACATACAGGTGATTTCTATATCACTCGTCATTCCAATCTATCAGAGGTCCATGTTGTGTTTCACCTGATAGTGGATGATACAGTCAAGGCTGACATCACCTCCCGCCATCCTGTCATTCTCAGCATCCGTAACGTAATCAAACTCTGCTTCCGCTATGACATCACCACAGTCAGCATTCCACTTCTACTGACACATGAAATGACAGAGGTAGAAAGACAACATAGTATGAGTGTGTCAATGTGCATAGTTTTTAAAGTTCAAGGTCAAGTTTAGATTAGGTACATTCTTCCAGGACAAGCAATATTATTTTTAAAGAAGACAATTTTACATAATCAATGAGCTTACTC
This sequence comes from Sinohyriopsis cumingii, assembly GCA_028554795.2. NCBI lineage: Eukaryota > Metazoa > Mollusca > Bivalvia > Unionida > Unionidae > Sinohyriopsis > Sinohyriopsis cumingii. Next base: position 53,738,554 of record CM068826.1, read on the forward strand.
TTAATTTTATTCATTGAGTTTTTGAGACCACTCCCGAATTACAACCACATTCAGTTTTTTTCCAGAAAGGAGCAAATCAGACCATATCCCAACTGGACCACTCTTTCATAATCCCACTGATTATAATTGATGCATCTAATGAGGCTATGAAATGAAAACACAGGTGCTTAACATTTCGGGAACACTGACTCTGTCAAAATTGTGACGAGATGCTCATTGTATATAAAAAGTATTAATCTATCCTGTAAAATTCTGTATTTGCACAAGGGGACATATATAAAAGTGGGTACATCAATTAAATGTAAACAGTAGTTATTTTCAATCCGATGCTCAGACTTTGGCTTTTACACACAATGGTTGATTGAGTTCATTTGTTTTACAGTTTTGTGTATGTCCAAGTCAAACAGGTAGCCTGAAATTTGGCAGCTGCAAATGAAAACCTTTTTATTTTACTTTCACACCATGATAAAAAGTTTCTATATGTATTACTTCTGTAATTAATGAAATCATTTGGATGTCTTTGGAATTTTCCTATTTTCACAAACACAAAACAAAAATTACATTTGGTTAAATCCTTGGTCATATAATTAGTACAGTACAACCTTACTATAAGAGCCTTCATTGTAACAACAGTCTTGTTATAAGATGGATACGGTTATAGATTCCATTTCATTATGTGGTTGCAAAATTATATGTATTATGTTCTTCATTATAAAGCAGTCTCACTGTAAGGTGGTATACTCTATGACTCCTATGGACAGCATTATAATGAGATAATATTGTATGTATAATGCAATCAATTATAAGGCCATCTCACTATAAGGCAATATATTTTGGCTCACATGGAATACATTATAATGAGGGAGTGCTGTATAATGTACTTCATTATAAAGCAGTCTTACTAAATTTTGGTATATTCTGTCTTGCATGAACAATATTATAATGAGAGAATATTGTATATATATATTCTGTGCTCCATTATAAAGCCATCTCACTCTATGGTAATATACTATATGGCTCTCTTGTACAGCATTATAACGAGTGAGTTCTATATAATAACATTATTATAAAGCAGTCTTCAAAGTGGTGTACTCTGGCTCCTATGTACAGCATAATATTGAGGGAATATAGTATTACAATATACTCCATTATAAGGCCATTTCATTATAAGGTGCTATACTCAATGGATTCCATAGACAGCATTATAATGAGGGACTACTGTTTAATGTACTTCATCATAATCATTATAAAGCAGTATAATTCTAAGGTGGTATATATGAAGATATATGCAAGTAAGGAAAGCATTAAAGATCCCATGAGTTCATGCTCATTTGAAATGAAATTTATGAAACTCATAAGATTTCAGTCCTTAGCTCACTTGTAAAAAAAGAAATCATTAAGCTCTTTTATGAACTTCATAAATTTCATTTGAAATGAGCACAAATATAAGATTATATTTATCACATGAGGAAACATGCACATTTTCCATAAACCTTCTAAAAATTACATTAGTTTAGCCAGAAATTTAATTAGATGTTTACCTGATCTAATAACTAGTATGCTTGGGGCCCCGAGTGGCCGAGTGGTCTAAAGCGCACTCCGTTACGGATCACTGCCATCTCACCTCTATCCACGTGGGTTCGAGTCTCGGATTTGGCCAATGTGGGTATGTGAGAAAGCTTGCCAGTAGCTTCTCGAGGGTCGTTGGTTCTTTCCAGGGATTTCCCGGGTTCTTCCTCCACCATTAATACTGGCCGCCATGTATAGCCTATCGTGTGCTGAAAAATGGCATTAAACCCTACAACAACAACAATAACTAGTATGCAGGTACAATAGTCCCCCTCTTATACAGCCACCCCTATTGCAGCAGGGAAGTGGCCTTTCTAGAGGGGGGATGACAAATGCGAATAGTAAATATATATGAAGAAAGTCACAAGTACATTTAATTCTAAAACATTTAATATTTTCATTAAAAAAATCACATGCAATTTGTGAAATAATGGAAAACAAACTGTTTCATCATTTTCAAAAGAATGTTATGAATAACCATTGCTATAGTTTTAAAACTGTTTTTATAATTATGTTACAAATCACATCATCTGTCACTTTGTTGGTAACAGTCTAAAAACCAAACCAGTCTAGTCACAATTAAAAGTATTCTTGCTGTCATATCCCATGCATATATCATTTAGTCTTTTGTTCCAGTCTTCATTATTAACATCAGCTGATTCTCCACTAATGACAGAACACTTAATATTGTGTCGCACTTGAAATCTGTGCAACCTTTTGTTACTTGCGGTAAAGTCGTCATATCCCAATTCAACTGACAAATTGTTACTTTTTCGTGTGGGGCCCCGAGTGGCCGAGTGGTCTAAAGCGCTCACCATTCCGGATCACTGCCATCTCACCTCTGTCTGAGTGGGTTCGAGTCCAAGGCTCGGCTAGCGTGGGTACATGGGAAAGCCTGCCAGTAGCTTCTCGTGGTTCGGTGGTTCTTCCCTGGGTTTTCCAGGGTTCTTCCTCCACCAGTTATACTGGCCGCCATGTATAGCCTATCTTGTGCTGAAAAATGGTGTTAAACCCTAGATCAACAACAACAATCAACAACTTCTTCATGTCATTCAAATCAGGATACAAACATCTCCTGGCTCAAACAATCTCCCTTTCATCTTCCCACATCTGCAGAATTGTTTCCTTATCTTTCACGATATTGTTATCCGAGTCTTTCCGACATTAGTTTTCTGCAAGGATCCTCAACCACCACCACCACCACCACCTCACGGTCAGTTGAATTAATTTCACTTTCTCTTCTAAACTGAGAATTTTTCTTTTCCTCAAGGACATGTTGATCTTTTTGCAGTAAGTTATTCATGTTGCCAACTACAATACTGATAAAACAATTTTTATGCATCTAAACAAATTGCCGTGTGTTTATAAAGGAAGTGATCTTGAAGTGATCTTGTCACATGATTCGTTAGTCGCAGTCTGGTACCCTATTGTTTATATACATTTTTTACACTAAGTGAGAGAAGCCAAAACGGCTTCGATATGTACCATTAATATCATGCAGATTTGACCTTGCGGCCATTAGGATTTGTAATTTTGACAATTTTTGTCAGTAGTAATAGCCACTAATTATCAAAGTCAACAAGCTCAACATCTTACTAAGGGAAGCCATAAAGGCTATTAAACCATTTTCCTGCTGGCCTGTGTATCGTACATCGATACTGCCACTTCTCAGCTGTTACTACTGTTCAATAATTGTAATCTTAACAATTATCAGTGACTAAACCGGACATCTTATGATAACATAGCAGTAACGCTAATTGGATTACATGTACTTACCCTTTTGTATGGATTAAAATTTGAGTCTTTCTCAGCTTTATGGAATAAATATGGCTTCTCGTGAGGCATAAATGATATAATATTAACCTTAGTGGTACATGTACTTTAGTCAACACTTCTTTGAATAACAAAAACCTGACATCGGGAAACATAAATCGGATTACTTAACACACGTTATGAATAAAATACTGGTTCTGAATACATATTAAAATAAAATGTGGCTGCTTGTGAGGGGTAAATTTTATATTATTGCACTAATATGCTGGCCGCTGGTTGCGTTAGCCGGGTGGCCATTCGCGAGGGGTACTTTTGAACACAAACTCGTTGGTGCCAGCGGATTCTGGCCACAAGGAGCGGGTGGCCGCTGGTCGGGGGGCCTGTTCAAGAGGGGGACTACTGTATAAGCAAGATTTTTCTAATTACCTTGTCAAAAATCTGAAATGGGTGAAAAAATGTATATGATGTCATTCTGGAACTGAAGGTTTGGTGGGAAAATTTTCCATCCATTTAAAAAAATGGGGAGTTTTATGAACATGGAGGGATTTTGTGAAGAAATAAAGATAATGCTTAAAAATGGGATAGCCTTTTTCACACATACTGTTGATTTTGGGAATGATGTTTTAGAAATTAGCATGAATTTTAAATTTGTATGTTCTATAGTAGAACCTGGTCACTTGGTTAATACTTAACATAACATAGGGTTGCATTGGTATTTTCTTACCATGTTTGTTTGATAGCTAGTTGATTAACTAGTCAATACCCAGTGCTTTAGGGGAGCAAACTGTAAGCAGACTGCAATGAATTTTATAGATAATATAGTTCAGAGGACATTAGAATTTAGCCTGTTTTATACAGATCATTATATGAAGGCTGTAACACTTCATAAGCACATTTCTGGTGAATAAAAACATGCTCGTTATAGGCAATTTATTGCTGTATCAGCATAAAGCACTTTTATTACTTCAGACATTTCTTTTTTTGCAGGAGATGACAATCCCATGGTGCTTGAAAAGAGCAGAGCTGATATTCAAATGTGTTAAGGGCTTCATGATGGAAATGGCATCTTATGGAAGCCAGGAGTCAAGGACATTGCAGTTTCTAGTTCCATATGTAAGCCAGTGCACAGTCCCATATGCTAACATGGGATATTCTTTATTTCAAAACACAGATTGATGTCAAAGTTAAATGATGTTAAATTGATTATTATGGATTTAAAGCCATTTTTCTACACATGATAGGCAGATAGTATATTTGGTGGAGGATGAACCCTGGATACGCCAGGAAGAACCACCCATCCACGGAAAGCTACTGGCAAGATATCTCACATACCCAGGTGTTCTGAGCCTGAGATTTCAACCCACGCAGATAAGTGAGATATTATGGATCTGTAAGGGCAAGTGCCTTAGATCACTAAGCCACTTGGGTCCCCAAATCATTGAAAGCCTTATAATCCTACTTTTTACAGTGTACATTTTTGATTAAGTTTTTGTATTTAACTCAGCCTTTTTGCAGACTGTATAAATATCATTAAACCTGGAATCTTGAAACTTGGTAAAGAATACATCTTGATGAGTACTGCATCTTCATCACAAAATTAGGTCACTGTGATCTATATTCCTGTTTGAATTTGGTTATATTTTATTTCTCATTCTCTTTTCATGTTATAATGATCAAACTAGATGAATGTATGCACCCTTGTTACAGATGTAGGTCACTGTGACTCATATTTCATGTTTCCCTGACTTGGTTCAGTCTTAGGAATTGCTAATTCCAGAATCATAAAACTAGACAATTTTTGTATGCATCTCATTTTGTACCACACAATGACATGCTTACAAAAAAGGAAAGTTATTGTAACGATTTCACATGTTTCTGACTTGTGTTAAGTTTTTTCATTTAGTTCTACTGTATAATACTGTTATATCTGGAACCATGAAACCTGATGAGAAGATGCACCCTGCATCCTGATGAGTACTACACATATTATTATTAGGTCTATGTGACTCATATTTCACTCTACTGAAATTAGTTTAATTTGATGTTTTCGCTGTTTATGCTTTAATCATTAAACTAGAGGATTGTATACTTCTTTCTAAGTACAACACATATACCCCAAAAGGTCACTGTAACCTATATTTCACAATTTACAGGCTTAAGGTTAAGTTTTGCATTTAGTTATGATCTGTACATACCATCCTATCTAGAATCATGAAACATGGAGAAGCATCTGGACGAGCGCTACTAATTCATTTCAGTAGCAAGTCATTGTGGCCTGTATTGTATAATTATCTGACTTGAGTTATATTTTGTTTGATGTTTCACTTCTCAGCATGAGCTCATAATCAGAATAAAAAGTGAAATGGCAGAACTCCAGCACACTTTTGCCATTTTGCTTGAATCAGTAGTAAAATGTCAGGACTCCATTGCATGTCTGCCATTTTGCTAGAATCAAAAGTAAAATGCAGAACACCAACATACTTCTGACATTTATTCAGAATCATGAAAAAGTCAATGATATGCATCTTTATACTACCACACCCAAGCAGCAATAGTCGTATCTTGACCTACCATATTTACCTGTTTATGTTGGGACACCGTATTTGTTGGAACACCATAAATTAATTTTAAAAGTAATTTTTATGCACTATATATTCTGGGACGCAACATTTTTTAGAGTCATAAGTTGTGGGACACCATTTAAATCATTAGAAGTTTACATGTCGGAAAATGCATTCCAACTGAAATTTTAATTTAAAAAATATAAAATTGTATACTTGAGATAAAACTCTTTAATCCACTGCAGCAGCATCTCATCAACACAACCCTTCTCCTGCACACATACAATCCATTCTTTTGGTGCATGAATATTTTTTGGGCTTTTTTATACCGTGAAAAATTGTAGAGGTAGCACATCACCTGAAGCAGAAACTGCAAGGACTAAAGTCAGATTTTTTTTCAATTCTCACACTTTTGACCCCCATTTTATTGTTAATCCATCCAGGAATGTGATCAAAGTACACTAGAATTTCATCCATGTTAATGCTCATATTGTTGGCAAAACCATCTGCTTCTCTTCTGGCCTTCATGAATTCAACACATGATTTTATTTTCTCCAAATATACTAGGTCATTATGTCCATACACAAAGCACTATATTGTGTCCCTTAAAAATTGTTCCATTGTTTCAATTTATTTTCAAAATTCCCTTGAATACAGGTGAAAAGGAACCAAAGTTGCTTTCCATATCTTGGCTTTCTTTGTATATTCAAAAACCAAACAAAAAATAGGCACACTTAAAAGAATCCAAAGTTGGTTTTCAAGGTCAGCTTGCTTTGCAATAAAATAACCTTTGTACTGACATCCTTTTAAAACAGAAAAACTGGCTTCAAAGTATCCAACGTTGGCTTCTGAGGATGGCTTGCTTTGTAATAAAAATAATCTTTGTCTTTGATGTCTTGTCAGTAAGTTCAAAGAATGAGTTTCCTGCTTGCTGCCAGTTGTGTTTATTCACCACCTGGGCTTCTATGTGCTTGACATCTGTAGTTATAATTAATGCAAACATGTAATAGTATATACAGCAATAACTTGCTATAATGAGATTTTTTTAACTGTGCTAGCAAAAAGATTGTCACTTTAATGTATTTTCAAATAATGATTTTTATTTGTGAAATATTGTCATATAGTTGACCTGGATATAATTCAATCTTGGTTATTTTGCACCTAACACTGTGTCATGAGTGTATGGCATTTATCTTCAGTATATCAGTTGATGTTCCCTTTTGTTTATGAAATCATCTGCTTCTCTTCTGGCTTTAACAAATTCATCACATGATTTTATTTTCTCCAAATATTCTAGGCGATGCTGGGTCATTGATGTCCGTGCACAAAGTACGATATTGTGTCACTTTAAAATTGTTCCATTGCTTCAGTTTATTTTCAAAATTCTCTTGAATTCTGATGAAAAGGAACCAAAGTTAGACTCCATATCTCAGCCATCTTTATACGTTAAAAAAAAATAATCTGCATACTGAAAAGAATCCCAAGTCAGCTTCTGATGTTGGCCAGCTTTCCAATAAAATAACTTTTGTATTGATATCCTTTAAGAGAGAAAAAAGGCTTCAAAGTGTCCAAGGTCAGCTTCTGAGGTCATCTTGCTTTGTAATAAAAAATAACCTTTGTATTTGATGTCCTGTTGGCAAGTTCAAAGAAGGAGTTTAATGCTCACTGCTAGTTGTGTTTATTCACAGCCTGGGCTTCTATATGCTTGGCATCTGTAGTTATAATTATTACAGAGGAGCATTGATGTCTGTGGGTAAATAATTTTGCTTTAATGATTCATTTGTAACCCATGCTGGTGAAAAGATTGTCACTTGTACTCAAGTGAATGTGTTTTCAAATAATTATTTTTATTTGCAAGATATTGTCATACAGTAGACTTGGATATAATTCAGTCTTGGCTATTTTGCACTTAACACCATGTCATATTAGTTGATTATTTCCCTCTCATTTGCAATCTTGTTGGATCCACTTTTCAGTTAGATAACATATTCAAACCTTTGAGCACAACCAAACACGTTTTGTTTTTCATTGTTCCTGTCACGTGTTATCGGACATAAGCGATACACACTACAGTATGGAAACATACACTTCAAATATGGATTTCATGGATATATTTTATTCTTTAATGCTCATGTTGAAAAAAGGAATAAAGATAACAATTCAAGGTTGGATTCTTTCTTTTTATCATCCAATAAGCATTTTGTTTATCTAGTTTATTGCAACATGCAGGTGGGGGGCAGGCACAAATGCAGTACAAATTTATTTCATTTCTTAAGTCTTAGGACATATGACCTAGGTGAAAAGAGTTTCACCATAAGTTCTGAGATGGGAAAAAAATTATTTGATCATATCCCATTATATACGGTAAATATGGTTTGTTTCATCTTTGACTGGCTTTGGTTAAGTTTTTGCAGTTGGCTCATGACTTGTTTGAGTTTTTGGCATGCTATACTGTATGTAGTTGCTTATAAGATAAGTCCAACTGTATATTGCACAGACTCAGATCTGCCAATGCACCCACAAATTTGGATATGTGCGGCTTGTTAGGGGAACTTTGTAGAACAAACAAGATAGAAACTCATCTGCGGCACATTATGGTATGGCAGATCAGGATCTTTGTTGTTTGCAGTTTGAATTGGCTGTTAATCAAGTGTATATAGTATGCATATTATCTTGACCAAAATCATGAAAATTGATTAGTGGGGCCCTGTGAGATGATGCAGCATCAATTGTAGTTAAGGCTGACATTTTAAAGTTTATCATATATAACCAAGCATCAACATGTATATTCAAATTAAGAACAAGTGGTTTAACTAAATGCAGACCATTTTGAAAAATTCCTCTTTAGTTATGCTGAGAGATCTCAGGTTATGTGCACACATCATAGCTTGTATTTTAGTGCCATTTTGATTTTGACATTGAATAACTTAAAGTAGCTTTGAGAACTGTAATTGGCTGTTGAGTATGAAATCATTTTCAGTGGTTATGTGTTAGGGTGATAATTAGATGATTTGACATTGTGTCGGTACATACATGAATAAGTCATTTCTGTCACACTGAGGTAATATTTTGATTTCTTTTTTTCCACCATTTCAGCCTCAGTGAAATATTTCAAAACTTAATGGATTTTTTTCTTTTTCTATTTTGATGTGACTGGAACTCCATGCTTTTTTCAAATCCTAGGTCACATGTTTTATCCATTTAAGTTTATTTCTGATATTGCTTACATTTATATGAGAATCATGAAATGATGTTGTTTAGATGTTCAAATGTGACATCCCTAATTGCAGCATCTCCAGAATGGAATGTCATATCACGATGAAATTCTTGTTATGCCAATCTCACATCCAATATATTCACCTCATCAACCATATTGAAACTCTTGTGCCAATCTCACAGCCAATATATTCACCTCATTAACAATATTGAAAATCTTGTGCCAGTCTCACAGCCAATATATTCACCTCATTAACAATATTGAAAATCTTGTGCCAATCTCACATCCAATATATTCACATCATCAACCATCTTGAAAATTTTGTTGTGCCATTCTCACAGCCAATATATTCACCGCATCAACCATCTTGAAAATCTTGTTATGCCATCCTCACAGTTAGTATATTCACCTCATCAACCATCTTGAAAATCTTGCTATGCCAACCTCACAGCCAATATTTTCACCTCATCAACCATCTGGAAAATTTTGTTGTGCCAGTCTCACATCCAATATATTCACCTCATCAACCATCTTGAAAATCTTGCTATGCCGACTTCACAGCCAATATATTCACCTCACCAACCATCTTGAAAATTTTTTATGCCAATATCACAGCATTTTCACCTCATTAACCATCTTGTAAATCTTGTTATGCCAATATCACAGTATATTCACCGCATCAACCATCTTGAAAATCTTGCAATTTTGACATAGGGTTTTCATCTGTTATGTCCTTATTGTGTCAGATTGATCATAAATGAAAATGATTAACCCTCACTATGGCAGCTGTGGTGGCTATCTTGAAAATATTGTATCTCTGCTTCTTCCAAATGGATAGCTATATTACATGGGGTTTTCACCAATGGCTTCTTATGATACCTTGTTTGTCCTAAATGGAAGTACCTATGTCTGCGTGGGTTCGAGTCTCAGATTCAGCTAATGTGGGTATGTGAGAAAGCTTGCCAGTAGCTTCTCGTGGGTCGGTGGTTCTTTCTGGGGTTTTCCCCGGTTCTTCCTCCACCATTAATACTGGCCGCCATGTATAGTCTATCGTGTGCTGAAAAATGGCATTAAACCCTTCAACAACAACCTAAATGGAAGTAGTGCCAATTTTTGTATATCCAGTATGGCTGCTGTAAAGGCTATCTTGAAAATCTTATGACTGCTCCCCTTACCCCCACCAAAAAAAAAATGGATGATGACAATGACATGGGATTTTCACTCAGAGATGCCTAGTGATGTCTAATTAGTATTTGTCCTTGATGAGAACAGTGACAATCTGTCATACAGAATGTCTACCATTGAGGCTAATTTGAAAATCTTGTTATCACCGAAGATAGTTTCAACACTTGGCACTTAAAAGGAAGAAATGGTGTTCTTTTGAATTCCTGGAAATTCTTTTTGCCCAGTGGATTGTCACTCCCTCTTGTTTTAATTTTGGATTGGATCTTTTGGGGCATATGTGCTATACAAGGGCAAACATAGTTTTATATGCAAGACATAATGATTTGATCATTGCTTGACATGCATTATAAAATGGAGAAATTTAAAATTTAAAAAATATATCCAAAAAATGTCCTACAGGAACTGTCTATGGGGTCATTTGAATTGGTATTGCATGTAAATGCTAAAACTGTTTTAAAGAGAATGAAAGTGAATATAATATACTTGTCATCACTCTATAATTCCTTTTTTTTCAGGGTATATCAGAAGAATTGTTTGCCAACATCAGTAACATGTTACCTACAATATTCAGACTCTCAAATCCAGTGGTGGTCAAATCTTCATGAATGGAAGATCACACAGAATTGTGAAGATATTTCCTATAGATATTCCTATAAAATGATTTGGATTGTTATTATTGATGGATGATAAGTTGTATGATGAACGTTAAAGTTTTAAGTTGAATTTATTTAACGTTACCATAATGGATATGTGTATTTATGTTTGATATACAGTGGAACCCTGCTATAATGCAATAATTGGGGTCCAAAAAATTGAATCACATTAATATTGGGGTTGCATTAATGCGGGGTTTTACAGTATTTTACTTTTTTTTTCAGAGAACAACTCATTGGCACATATACGTGTATCCATGTCTAATGTATATGATTAATAGAATATCAACACTGTTTACTATCGTGCCGTCGTGGCATTCAGTTCATCTATAATGCATGTAATTCCATTGAAAAATTGCAATCAGATTTACAATATTCAATAATTTTTCCCCAGAGTATTGTGTCTGAATATACAGCATGAACAGAGTATCAACACCATTTACTTGCCGTCTGATGTCATACCATCGGGGCTTGAAATTAATCCATAATATATGTAATTCCATACAGATTTTGTGAATATCGAAAGAAATGTGCGAAAACTAATATACTAATCATTGCGCAAAGTGCAGAGAATGACTTGCACTTGTGAACTTGCTTTTCCATAACGGTAAAATATTTTTATAAAAAATAGGAAATTAATAGTGAGTTCATAAACAAACAAGCACCATACCCATGTAAAACCCAAGAACTAAGTGCAGTAGGCCTGCAACAGTCACGAGTCACTTTTATAAAAAAATTTAAGCTGAACACATGTACAATTTCATTCCCTTTCAATTTCCAGCTAATAAAGTGGACATTATTTACTGGTCAACTGATTGCGTCTAATAACACCGCCACTCCCAACAAACGTGTTGGCAGCTTTTGTTTTTTGATGTTTATTAAATTGTGAGAATCCTTATCAACCACCACATTGTCTGCTATTTGGTTGTGTATTCAATGGAAAAAGAAACACATGTCGGCTATTGTTTGAGCAGAAATTGTATACAGAATTCAATGAAGACAATCACATAGACGACTTAGTGGCTTTACTCATGGATCAGTAAGAAGGAACATTTCCGATAATGTTTATTTTGCATTACGCTTCATAAACCTGGTGAAATTATTAAATTTCAGAAGCCAAGCCATGATCGTATCATATTCAGATTCATACTCGACCTCTTCCCCAAAATGATAATCAACGTTTTACACACTATTTCTCGTACTTTAAAATTGCAGCAACCATGCCACGAACCTATTAAATTTCGAATTCATACACGATCTCTTCTCCATAATGGAAATAAACTTTGAACAAATATTTTTTCATGTGCGAAGGAATATACGAAATTTCAGGAGCCACTCCACAACTACGTTATATTTGAATTCGCATTATAGCGGGGTTGCACTGTATGTGAAATTACATTGGTAGAAAAGACACATGTGAGTTATTTTGCTGTTGAAGATCAAAAACGATTGCAAACTGGCCATGTTTGAATTTAATTAGTTTTTATCTGTTTTTGGGCATAGTGCAATTATTTAGTGCAAAGTGAGAGAAGTTCATAAAAAAAATAAAGTAGTTCTATGTATCTTTAAATATCGTGTTTGTGTCTTTCTTTCTCTCTGGTCTAAACAAGACTAATGGAGAGTGCTTATGCAATGTGTTCAATGTTGCAGTTTGTTATGCTGTGGAATATTTCATCTTTTCTGATTAAAGTAAACATCTATATTAGTTTCATTTTTTTAATACAATTGTTTTATTGGTGTAAATTTTTGTCTCTGTTTGGAGAGTAAAACATGACTGCACCAAGCCTTTTATTTTAGTTTCGTACTTGTTTTCACTGTCCTACTATGCAGGGCTCAGAATTTACATTAAGATGCTATCTGATGGTTAGTGATTTTGCAGACAGATCACTAAAACCAAACTATCCTTAATCCATTGGAGCAGTAAAAATTATGACTGGTTGCTGTCATAAATTTTAAGAAATGGTCATCGTAAGTCAGTATTTCCCGGTTAATTGATCTGTTTATTTTGTTTAATTGATGACTTACCAACATCCTACACATGATGATGTATGAAAATGCGTGGAATGCAAATGGACAGGTGTTAAACCACTCATCCAGTAATTTTGTGTGATCATTGTCAAAACAGTCTTTACACACATGTGGAACTAACCTGGTATACTGGCTCAAAACACAAATTTCATTACTGATGATAACAAAAGGTGTGAGGTCACAGAATAATACTGACCAATTGGAAAAGGTTACGTTCATCAACTCAATAAATAGTCGAGAATTATACTGAGCAATGTTTTAACATTTACATTGTTGTTGATAAACATTCACTGCAATTGTAAACATTGCTAAAGTATGACCAAAGAAAGGCTGTCATGTACTCTTTCTGCACTTAGTATTCTTAGAAATACAAAGTGCACAGGGTGCTTTATTCTTAAATATTGTTAGTGAAACAGATTTTATTGCTTTGAGTGAGATTGGCATAAAAAGGCACTTTATTCCAGTTGTCTTGGTAATTAATAACCTGTTTATGTTGCTGTGCTATAAAAGACCAAACCAAACTAAAACTAAAGCAGTTTACCACTTCCTACACATGCTTACAGTGAAACGTTCCCACGTTTAACCTTCTGACTTGCTTATATGCTCAGATGACGCATCAAAGTATTTTTATTTGTCTCTAACACTTTTCTGTATTATCATGGAATTTCTTCCAAAACCATGTGGTAATTGTCTGTTGTATTAAACTGGGATGACCTTTTTTATGATTCCATCTAATTTTAGTTTTAATTTTACATTGTATTTTTGTTTCAAAAAATGACAGCTTCTATTGCAACCATGTGATAGTAATCAAAGGAATAAAAGACAACCTGTAGAACAAGCTCATTTTTCTGCTTTTCAATACACAAGAACGTGTTCATGTAGAGAGACTGGTACCAATTTTCTGAGATTCATACATGGAAACTACCTAGTCATTGTAAAGATTTCATCTTCAACAACTTGAATTTCAAGTTACCTATGGTGATATGAACAACTCGGACCATAGACTGAATTTCACCAGCATATCAGATGAAACAGATTGCATTGACCTTAATGATCATGATGTTTATGGATTTTTGTGAAATTTCAAATTTATACTACTGGACTATAGTTGCTGTATTATCAATACATTTTTAACAACTTTATAAACGCAACCTAGACATGTTTAAAGCTATATTATGAAATTAAAAATGGCATTTTTTATAGAGTTTGCAAACAAAAGAAAAAGAATAGAAAAATGAAAAAGTTCAAGAGATTATTCTGAAAAGCAAATTCCACAAAATAACAGTTGCTGCAGGTTGTTTTGTTGCCTTAGATCAAAGGAACAAGATAAAATAAACTTTGAAGTTCACAAAACATATGGAGATTGGATACACAAAAAGTAACAAAGTTTAATATGTCCCTCTGTCTATTTAGCAAGAGTTGATTACAAGTCTGGACCAAACCTTCAAACAAGACTTCTAGAATTAATTTGATAAAAACATACACTGACTGTGACAGTCATGTTTGCCAAAGTTCACAGCTTATCTTTGACAAATTAGTTAATAATATCTAAACCTACTTTGTTTTCGTTAAATGTCCCTTGTCCAGCATACATAATAAGGACATGGTTAGGCATACAGACTAAAGTTCAGGTAGAGGAAAAAAATTCAATTATTGTCAATAAAATTGATAGTGAATATCATGAAGAGTTACTGAAACTGTTTCAAACTAATTGTATCTCACAAAATGTCCAGCTTTTTGTCTCTTATTGTTACTAAATCGAGTTAGAAAAGAACTTTCATTGAAGAATTTTATCCACAAATCAGTCAAAATGGTAGAGGATACAAAACTAAATCTCAATGGTCTACACTTAAGGATGTGATCTTTGAATATCAAAATTAGATTATTCAAAATCCTATTGCTACACAATGTATTGTGTCCCTCTGTGAACAAACCTCAGTGAATATTATGCATATTTAATTTGTATTTGTTTTTTCTCCACAATTATGTTATATATCATTGTATTTTGGACTTGACCATGTCCAAAATTGAGTTCATTTTGTACCTGACCAGTAACTTTTATTCTGTAAATAAATAATTGTTATGTATCTCTATATTTTTGTAACTCCTGGTACATGATTTAATTTTCATAATTTTTATTCATGGTTGTAAACTGTATAGAATATCTTTTGTTATAAATTGTGTAGGTGACCTAGCTATGTTAAGAACGCAAATAGCATAGGATCAATAAATAAATATTTACGTATGTGTTGACAATTACTAATGATAATCTTAATAATAAGACTTCATATGAAGCCTATGGCATAGTTTCTCAGTGACTGATGGATATCAATGTTTTGAGTATAATTCTGTAGCTTCCGATTGGTTGTGCAAGGTGACATGAATAGGCTTAATTCAACACAAAATCAATAGTGTATGCTGTCATGTTGGGTCTATTATGAAGTACAGCTGCAATATACGGTGTATAAAAGGATAAAATTAAGCAATCACTTTCATTCCGATTTTGGAGTCATTCGCACTTATTGTGTTCCTGTTGTAAGTATGCAGACATGTTTTAGGTTGTATTTAGATAGTTTTGGAGAGGAAAAACATTTGTTTGGAATGTTTAGTGGAAATAGAAAGTGCTTATTATTTGGAATATAATATTATTCTGGAACTGTTATAAACTATTTGAAGGAATACTGGACAATGCCATCTTGACAACATGACAATTCTTGGAGGACAAGTACATTTCCGGTACTGAAATTTATAAGGAATTTTTCATTTATTGCAGACTTTCAATTACCCATATAAGAAATAGTTTTGATATAATTCAAAATACTGAGGTCCTTTCACATGTTCCATTTATAACTTTGATAATTAAATTGTTTGTTAAGTTTCATAAAACTTGTGTTTTTGCTTCTTTTCTGTTAATTAAGTTTGTGTCCATAGTCTCATAACAATAATACATAGTTAATATTTCTCTATGAGAGTGGATTAAATATTAGGATCATTATCAATGGAGGTAAACATTTTTATTTTTAAGCAGAGTCTAGGGCATTGGAATTCCCCCATGGTAAACCTTATCTACCTAATGTTTCCCCAAGTTCTTTATTATAATTTTAGCAATAGATTGTCTTGTTGATGACTTAGAAAGTTCTAGAATGGAAAATTCCATTAGGTGACAATATTTTGGGAAAATAGTACTTGCAACCTAGGTCAAGTATAAGGGTTTATAATCTTTTTTACTTAAGAAATTACTCATTCTTGCTTTAACATCTTTAGCAGAATCATTCTTATTACTGTGTTCAGTATTTGACTTGGATGGAATTATTTTTCAAACTATTATTATTCACTGGAAATTTTAATCTTTAATATTCTTGGACAGAACATTAACTTGGAATTATAGTCAAATCAGACAAGGAAATACTGGATTATATTTGATTCATCAAAAGACTGCAGGCTCACCTCCATTTCACAGGTCACTACAGACACATCAACACATTCAGAATTGCAGTTTTTTGGGAACGCCACTAGAATTTAATTAGAAATTTATTCATTAGGAATAGTAATAGAACTTTTCAGCCTATTTGTGATTTAAGTCACACTTCTAAGTTCTTTTTAAATTTTCACTCGGTATGCTAGGAAATTAAATTATTTGTTGAATTGTACAAACGTATTGGTTTTCATTCTTTTCGGTTACTTAGTTCATTCTTTGTTTCTGTTAAGCCATTCAAGAAGTAACAGTGCCTCCCAACACGGTTCATAGAAACACCAACGTATGCTCAAAAGCCTAAACACACATATTTACAAGTTTTCTATGTATATCAGTGCACACCTCAATATTATGATTTGTATTTGTTTTAATAATAAAGAAAAATAAACAGTGGTTTAAGCAGTTTTGATAGAAAGGGGTAAAAGCTAAATAATTTGTATCAAAATTGTATCACTTTCTGTAATAACTTCACTTAGATTTTTACTCTTCTGGATAGGTATGATAAATGGCAAATCAGTCAGAACTTAAACTACAAGAGTGTGATTGTGAGATGCCAGAAGTTCTATATATTTTTGTTTTATATTTCAAAGTAAATGAAGAAAATGCAAAACAAAATGAGGTAAAAGATAAATGTCACATACACAAAATCCAGCAAAAGGCAAACGAGATCGGGGTAATTTCTTGACACAAGGAGGAACTCAACTAGAACAAAACACCTTATGGTAAAAAAAACTTTCCTTCAGTCATAATGACATTGACCCAAAATCAGAAATGTGTTAAATGTGCCACTAAAACCATCAGACCAAACCATGCCATGGATCTTACATCGTTTGCCTTTGTCCAGTGTTAAATGTCATTAATTATTGTACATTGAATATTAACTTCTTTACCATTGTCATCTTTTACCTTTAGTACTTCATATCATGTTTACCTGGACAGGAATTCATTCTTACGGGTTTTTTCAATTACTTATACTTGCATTTTCTATGGCTGTGACATTGACTCTAAGGTCATAGGGGCAAGCAAGCAAGCATGTCATAAAACTGACTTTCTTTTATTATCATTATTGCCAAGTATAATGAGAATCTATCAAGGTGTTTAGGAAATACTAGCAACCCAAAACTGTAATAAATTTTCTATAACTTGGACCTTGAACCCAAGATTAAAGCTGTGAGTGAGCATGTCCCAGAATGAAATGTCTTAGCTACATAAATATCCATTGCAAGTATGATAAAGGGCTTAGTAAATGATAAACTTTGATCAAGACCTTAAAACAGTGTGGATGATAATTTATTGAAGGGCTTCGTAAATGACAATCTTTAATCAGAGCTTTAAAACCGTGTTGATGATACTGTCCTCAGAAAAGCAATTGCCATCTCCATTCCCATTAGCATGGGGTTAACAAAAAAAGGTTTCTGCTCACTAAAATTAGTTCAGCCGATGGTTTGCACTTGCGATTAGGAAGAAACTTATCGCTTTGGGGGTGAAAAGGTCAAAGACCAAAGTCATTTTGAAAAAACAAATATTCAGCACAATAGCATTCATTCTTCATCACAAACCTGGACCAAACTTTGTGGATCACTTGTACTTAGATTAAAAAGAAGAAACCTATAGATTTGGGTGTCATAGATCTAAGTTACTGAAGAATTGAAATAGTTTCTTCACAAAATGTTCATTTGTTGATCATGAAGTTTGTGGACTTGCACATTGGGTAATAGAGGAGTCCATTGATTTGGAGGTTACAAGGTCACTCCCTTGCAGAAGTAATGTGACCAAACTTTGTGGATGACTTGTAAAGTAATAAAGATTTTGGTGTCTAAAGGTCCAAGGTCATGGCAAGTCTAATAAATAATGGTTTCTGCGCAATAACATTAGAATACTGCATACCAAACTCAAAGATAGAGGCATCACAGACTTGGTTAATTATCTCAACCATATTTACATAATGGAAGAGTAAACAGGATAGGCATACAATGTACTGTTGATAGTACTCTTGTCAGCATATGAATTGAAATACAAGTTGTGGAAATGTTTTTCTTTCAATACCTTCTGACTTTGACCTACAACCTTGAAAGCCCTACTATTAAATACAAGCAACCCATTAGTCTAGGTATTTGGAACAAATGTATTCAGGGTTAGTAGCGTCACAGACTTGGTTAATTATCTCAACCATATCTACATAATGGAAGAGTAAACAGGATAGGCATACATCACAGTACTGTTTACAGTACTCTTGTCAGCATACGAATTGAAATACAAGTTGTGGAAATGTTTTTCCTTCAATACCTTCTGACTTTGACCTACAACCTTGAAAGCCCCAAATCAAATACAAGCAACCCATTAGTCTAGGTATTTGGAACAAATGAATTCAGGGTTAGTAGCATATTTCTTTCAAAATTTTTAAGGTTCAAAATCATGTTTTTCAAGGTGCATTTTAAAGGATACGTAAATGAAACTATGTAAACCCAAGTTAATACTTACTATTACTCCATATGAGGATCATTTCTTGCAAAAATTTTATATATAAAAAAAAAAAAACAATGAAGTCAATAGTATGATCATTGATTTCTTCCATTAATATTAAACCTCCTACATCTGGGCATTAGAATAATGTACAGTCACTGAACAAAGTTCATTTTACTCTGTCTAAACTACACTAGTTCAGCAATTTTGTCCTTTGTCATCAAGTTGAGCGATTTTGACCTTTTCACTTTTCCTCATTATTTTGATGTCGTGATGTAGGACATTTTCCTATGGATATTTGCTTTTAATGCTTAGTCATCAACAGCAGCTGTCATTGGCTCATCTTTTTCAGTACCTTCCTTTCTTCACTCATTCCCATAAACGAAAACAAGATTCGTTTATATTATCGCTTTTTTAAAAACTATGGATATTTTGAACTATTTTATATTAGATTTATTAATCTTTCAGCTTAGCTGTATTCTATATTTTTAAATTCATTATGTTCATTGCAATTATCGTATGTCGTATTTCCACTCAATCCCAAACAGTATCTATTTTAAAACTTGGAATCTCACAGCCATACCTCCTTCGTCAGAAATTATTTGATGCTAAAGGCTTCTTATTTTTGCCTATTAAGCACCAATACAAAAGGTTTTTTTTTTTTTTCCAGCTACATGTGACCGTGGAGCATTCTCTCCCACTGCATGCAAATCAATATCCTTCTGGCATAATTTGCATTTGGCAAAGCTCTGAGAAAGATCTCATAATCCAAACTTTATATTTTTCTTCATGTAGCCACCCAAGTTGGAATCAGCAGCCAGCCATGTTTAAGCATACAATTCAAATTTAAAACACAGCTACATCCAGGCTTTATACAATCGAAGTTCACAATGTACAACCGCACAGTGGTCAGTTGTGGAAAAATTTCTGTTCGAGCACAAACTTAGCGAGAGATTTTTTTTTTCTCCCCGTTTCTTTATATTTAATTTTATAAAACGAAAACTAATTCCTTTTCACGAAAATCAAGGCTTTTCAAGGTACCCAGACATTATTTTGAACTTTCAAGGTGTTTTCAAGGCCTCGAGAGAAATTCATTTTTCACTACTTTTCAAGGGTCCCTACAGACCCTGTGAATTTAGGGAAATTGTTTTTCCTGATTTCAGTCCCTAGGATCTTCAACTGGGACCTTTTAAACAACTATACATTCCTGATCTCAAATGCAAGCCATCCAAAGGTTGGCAAACTTATGTGACAACAAAAGACAACTGCAGAATGCAACTCATGGCCCCCAAAACAAATGATATTGCATCTTAAATGCAAGCCACGTTTTGTTAAAGGTATATGGCAACTAAAATCGTTATTGTGTGGAAATAGTTTCCTACTTTCAGTTCCGATGATACTGAGCATAAACACATCAAGTGACTTTATAAGTCATTAACTCCAGAAAGCGGGGCTAATACACATAGGTAATGGACATGAAAAGTGGATAGTAACCCAGTTCTAGTGTAGGGAAGTAGTACTTCAAGATAAATGCATCAATGAAGCTTTATAACCCAATGTGTCATGAATACAAGAATAGGGCTAAATGCAAAATCAAATGATGCCAGCAGTCGTGTCACTATGAAAAGTGATGTCTATATTCTCCAAAAGGAACTTAAAGGGACTGACACTCCACTGCCCAAAAAGAAATTGTCAGGAATTCAAGATTTTTTTTGTGAAACCATTTCCAAAATTCTTGAAAAAGATTTTCAATAATTAGCAATTGTGGTGGCCATTTTGTATGTCAGATTGTAATCATTTTCATTTAAAACCTACTAGATATGACAAGTGAGAAGCCAACTTAGACATAACTTTCTGGAGTACCAATAGCAAGATTTAAATATGGTTGCTATGGTGGACATTTTGAATGTCAGATCAGCACCACTGTAATTTTAGGACATCAAATTTTTTAAAATAAAAACCCTTATATTCAGGAGCAGCAGCAGTGACAATATTTCCATTCAGGACAACCAGATCTTGGGATAAATGTGTGTAAAGCCTCACGGCAGTCATCCAAGTAGTTTTGAAAGAGTCGAGATAACGTGATAACAGACACACAACAGACAACGGGTCATCTCACAAGCTCTAGTGGTGTGTGACTAGTAGATCTAAACAAAAAGGCTTCATCTTTGTGCATTATTTTTATTCTCATTTACAGGGCGTACTGAACATTTTTTTGTTCATGCTTTAGCACAGCTCGAGACCATTACTTTTACATCAATTCACAATACATGTACTACAGCTAATGCACAATCATTTTTTTCATTTAATGGCACTCCTTGACATATGTTAGAATATGCACTTAATAAGCCCACTCCCATTGTAAACAGAGTAAGCTTTGATTGAATATTATACTAGAAACCAATATACATCAACTTATATCACCATGGAGAACAAGATGCAAAAGAAAAGATTTGCCATCTGATAGAAGAAAAAAAAGTCAACCGAAAATTTTTGGCAATCACGCCTGGAATTGGCAGCTGATGAACTCCTGTGCAAACTACAAGTAGGTACAACAATATGCACATCTGATTAAATCTGTTTACAGTGAATCCTGTGATAGAACTAGGATGCTCATACCACTTATTGTCCCAAGGAAGTGAGTATTAGCAATATGTAAAAGATAAACCTAGTGAGGAATATCCTCAACATAAGTGGAAAAGTATTCAGAGATTTCTGTACACTGATAAAACACAAGATAGGTATACAAACATAATGTACAGTTTATTCAAATGCGGTGGTCTTCCAATGAGGTTCCATTTAACATTCTTGTCTGCAAAATTGCAAACTCCTTGAATGCTACCATACCCAAAAGTTTACCAATGGAATGTTTACCAGACTAAATGTTTACTATTACTTCAGTAAATCAACTGCCAAGTTTTCCTCGAGTTACACATCTATAAGATGCATTTGACCAAAACATGGCCTCACATGTATGACAACGTTCACCACATTCACATGATGTAGTGATAAATATATGAATATAATGTCCTTACCAATGCATTGTCATTCAAAGAAACAAAAATGAGTAATTATTTCTCTTATGATCATATATTAATTAATGCTCAAAAAACATCAGCTTAATATAGTTCAACATCTTGGTTCTGTTAATATTCTACCAACAAACAATGTGTCCTTTCTGTAAAAAGTCAATGCCATCCAAATCATCACATTTCAAAAAAAAAAAAATTGTGTAAGTTTTAAAACAATTCCGTGTTTAAAGAAATAAATTACTAATGGCTACATCAGTTAGCATATTAGCTATAAATCTATACCGAATACAGAAATGCTTAAAGTCAAAGAACAGATGATAAATGCACAAATCTGATAGAGAAATGTTTCATCTATGCAATTCTTACTATTTTATCCAGCATGCATTCATTCATTGATGACTTAAGCCACACACACAATCCATACTCCAACAGTTTTGTCTACATTCATTTATCAGTGATTCTTGTTTCACTGAATGCAAATTACATCATCTCCTTTAAAATGACTTAAAACGACTAAGTTGCACTTGGCAATTACAGCTGGTTGAAATGGAAATACCTCTTGAACACAATTTTGTTAACAAATCCGAAACTACCATTTTTAACAACACTTGATATTCCACAAACGAATATTAAATTAGGTTCCCCTCCATGAACGTTTGGTTAGATTCATGTGTAAACTAATTCATAATCAATCGTTGCTCATGCATACAATTTTCCTTAAAATAGAGAATTTCACACATGTCATAACCAGCAATAATACCCATTATTTAACAAAATGCATCAAATATTTTCTTCATTTATTTACCTTGTTAGGAATTAACCAGCACAAGTAAAAGCTGCATTTATATTTTCTGCAGTCACATCCCAAAAATGCATGAAGAACAAGATCCTAACATCAAAAGTCTACATTATATAAATCTGAATTCAATGACACTAGCTATTCGTTACAAAATGCTAACTGTATATGGCATGATGTGCTAACAAAATTTCAAGGTATACTCTCGCAGCAGTTGGGTTCATCCTGTTAACGAGCCTCCCACACTTATTTATCAGAACTAATTTTATAATTCAATTTACATAAGATGAGCACATGATTATAAACAAATGGCACCCTCATACGTTATAATCAAAATGAATAAATAAAGTGTGTACAACTGGTAAATAGTATGATTTTCAATTAATTTTTTTTATAAAGTATGATATATCCTGATATATCTTAGTACAAGTATACAAAAATGCTAGAGATCATGATAAAAGAGTATGTTAACATTAAAATAGAGAAAAAATGGGTATCTAAAGGAACATGCTGACCTAATAAATTCATAATATTTTTGGAATAAGCACAAAGAAAATAAACCATCAATATAGTTCAAGGTAGAAATACAGAAATGTTTTATAGGCATCCTTCATTTTGCAAACAGTTGTTGACAGTATATAACTATACCATTGTTTAAAATGTCAGCCAATGTTGGTGAAACAATAGTAATATAACGCTTAAAATACCCACATCTCAAATACTTGTTAGCTGCTTTTGATAGTCTTGACAAATCTTGCCAACAGCAAATTTTTTTTAAAAAAAACCTATAAAAATTTGCACAAAAAGAGATACAAATGCATCTATGTGCTTTCCCAATTATGACACCGGTTACAGACCAGTTTTAAATTTGTACACTTAAAGTATTTTCTTTTTTCACTGCATCGTTTAATTCCATTTTGCAATAAATAATAAAGCATTTTCTTCCAAAATAAATGAAAACAAATCATTTGTCCATTCAATTCTAATTCCACACATGCACATTTCTTTAATTCAGTGATAACATTTGTAAGAACAGTGATCAATGGATCATCAAATGTGCATTTATTTTTCACGCACACTTTTCTTTAAATACAAAACTATGTAGACAAGAATCAAAATCTGTGTTTATCAATAAAGCAAGGAGTAACCATTTCCTACTCCCATGTTTACATTTGATATCTTTTCCTACTGACATGATGGTACTAAGATTATCTCCCATTCCAAAAAAGCATCCATCCTTCCAATACTTTGGTTTACACATTTGAAAACTAAAATATTTTAGTCATGTTAGTTAAAGTTACAGATGAGTTTATAACTCATCATGGGTTTCTCCTTCCCCTGCTGCCTCTTCCTCCTCCTCCTCCTCATCTTCTTCCTCTTCATCCTGAGGAAACAAACAGAATGGTCTAATTTACTTAAATGTTCAAATAGGACTACTATTTCACACTAAAAGACCGCAATATTGGCAGTCTCACCTGTGAAGTATTGATAATTACAACATCTTTTAAAACAAAATCACTCACAATAAAGACAATGTCATTTCAGAAGCAGCTTTATCTTCCTGCTTGTAGTGCTGGACTAGTCAAAATAGGGGTTTATGTTCATCAAACGTTATGTAAATTTTGTTGTACTGACATTTTTAAAATCTTAATCTACTCCATATAGCCATAACTGCAAATGCAGATAAAATCCCAACACATAAACCAAAAAAGAAATGTCGTAGCATACCCGTTTAATCACACAAAAAAAGATTTCATATTAATACAAGAAATTCTAAACAAACGGTGTAATTATTTAATTAGGACAAATTATATCCTTCAGCTTTTAGATAAAAATGCCTTGTAAATCAAAAGTTAATTCTGAATATGATATTCTTCCATTAAATATAAAAAATGACAGATGCATGCCACAAGATTTTCAGTACCTGCACCATTTACATTGGAACAAAGTCCAATTATAATTATATGATGCATCCAAAAAATAAATACCTGTCAAACTCGTACAGTAACACATTTAAAGCCCAAATGCCACCATTTATCAGAAATTATATCATTCCTCCAAAGTAACTAAACTTTGGAAGAAAGGAAATTTGTTAAAAAAAGCTATCTGACAAAAACAGTTCTTTGAAATAATAGGTTTAAATCATACTCAATTATTCTCTTTAGAGTTGCTTCCCCTTAATTCAGTCAAACAAAGGAGCTCACGATTCTGTTCTTTTTCAAGAGTGCTCAAAAAGCAATTATGTGATACATTCGACAGATTCAGCGGTGACTAAACTAACAACAGTCACATGTGGTGTACAAATTTATCTGAGTGGGAATGGAGAAGCAGGCCTAATTTTCTTAAGTGGATCTAAGAAGAAAGTGTGCATTAGATAAAAGACTTGTCAGTACTGGTGATCAGCTGGAGCACTGGAATAATCTGAAGGGTGAACATGGGCAGAAGAGAATCTCATAGTGCAATGCTGGCTTTTTATGTTTACAATGGTGACATCTTCAAATCCATGTTCCAGCTTTTGAATGAAATTGCTTAACCCACGGATGCCACCAATCAACATAGGATTAATTAGTACACGTGCGAAAAATGGTTAGTTTTCTCTGTACAAGGGAATAATTATACGGATCATAATGTGATGAAACATCAATGTTTAGGACCAATACCTTTCAACATTCAGTCAATACATCAGTTAAATACCCGTCATTCAGTATTTAAATGTATTCGAAGAGGTAAAAAAAACGTGATACATACTAATAGCAGCTGTGTAAACCATTGTGCCTTTGGCAAATCAGAATCTTTTAAAATTAATACTGAATAATATAAAGGGTTCTTACAGCTGGTCCAGCACCATCTTTTCCTCCACTTTCCAAGAATTTAGTTAGGCCTTCTAATGTCCTCTCACCATTGTAATCAATGATCTAAATTTTAAAAAATAAACAAAATATAAAGCGACAATAATTAAGACTAGTTTCATTTAAATAAATTTTAAATCTGTTTACATAACTTCTGAAAGTCTGCATTGGTTACTTATCTTGGCTACCATCCAGTACTGCATGTACTTTTCAAAACATGCCACCTACTGCAAACACTCAGTGTAGATATGCATTATTCAGCAGTAATCCAGATTGGATTCATTCATGATTTCAAGTGAATACTGTAGTTCTTGATTGGTCAGCAAACTATGACAAATGTAAAATCTGGATTTATGATATAAATAGTTGGAGGCATTATTACACCAGTGAATGTAACATGCTTTCTGATTGGTCCAACTTGAAAATGTAAGGAAATAAAATTCACCATAAACAGCGCTTTTATCACTGACCCACTATTCTGAAATTAGGGCATACATTAAAATAAGTATACAATGAAAATAAAGCACATTCAGGCTTTTAGGTATATCGTAACTTGAAATAATAGCATATATACATACATAAGCTTAATACAAAATACATATACATACATAAGCTTAATACAAAATACAAGATAAAATTGGATCATCAGATCATTGCTTGTATCCAAATTAAATTACCTATGTATCTACTTTGTTTTTAATGTGTCAACTTTGCTGATATGTTTTTAATGTCAACTTGTATTCTGTCCCATCTTTCATATATATATATATATATATATATATATATATATATATATATATATATACACACACACAAATAATGCATGCTGCAACATAACACAAAAGACAAAACAAGGTTATTTTTAGTAAAGTGTTCCAGTCTACTTCAAAAGCTTACATCATTCTCATCCCTGAAGATCAATTTTACTGGGTGTCAATTCACAGGCTTCATGTAAACCTGGAGTGACAGCCTGGATTGGACCAGTAACTGCCTTCACACAACAGTAATTACCTTCATATGCTGCATTCATATGGAAAGCTCAACACTGAAATAAACATTTATTCCCACTTCCAACTGCACTGGTCAGAAGGGGTCTGGATAGGATGTGTATAGCATGTGAAAAACTTTAATGTTCTGCTAAATGTGTAATACTTAATATGTCAGCAAAGCATAAAATGTTGGTCACATTGACCTTCTTTGGTTATATTGGTATAGTGTGAACTCAAGCATCTAGTTATCAAGTTTAAACATTCAAAAGCAACAAAAAATTAACTTTAAATACAAAATTTTGAAGTCCATGAAAAAAAATACAGGTCATAGACCAAAGGTGCAGTATTTATCCAACCTGTTTAAAATCTATCCACACAGACCTACATGGGGATCTGATGTACACCAATAAGAAGCAATATTATGTTTACACTGTGGTTCACCAATCAAATTACAGCATTCAAATTCTGAAAGTGAAAGCACCAAAGGAAACTATCATCAACACGAATTTGCAATGCTGTATCTAATAAAAATAAGCTGATTGGAAATTCCCAAAAGCCACCAAAATAGGAACTTTTAGCAGTCAGATCTCTCAGTAAGAATGAAGATTTGATTTTAATCTGAATGTTATTTATTTAGATGCATCCAACTAACAATTTTCATGATTCCTTGCAGGATATAATGCATACAGATTGTTAAAACCTATTGTCCCATGAGCTAAATACCAAAATTGGACCAAAGCCAAATCAATCAGATTATGTGATCCAATGTTGAAAAGTTGTTGTATTGTTGCATATCGTTATCAATGTCATGATTTTTCATCAGTATTGCCTGAGAAACAAACACAAAATTAATCTTAAGTCAGAAATGCACAAAATATGGGCCATAATGACTTCTGCAAAGAGGGCATAGTGCTCATCAAGGCAAAGCTCACCATATTTCATCATTCTAGAGGGGATAGTATGTATGTCTGCAAAAACCTATGAGGTCATAAGCTAAACACAGAAGCTGACAAGCCAGTCAACAGTGAAATGTAGGTCAGTGATCTTTTTCACAGGGGTGTTGTACTAATAGATATATATATATGATCATCCTGTTCAACAACTCTTGCATCAACATTTTAAACACAAACTTTAACCAAAGCAAACCTATTTATGCTGACATATTAGTTTCCCAAAATTCTATTGATAATATTAACTTGCGCAGAGTATGCTATATCAAATCCATCAGCTGGTCTTAATGCAACAGTTTTTAAGAAACAAAGTATAAATGTGACTATTTCTAGCATCTCTGACAGGTGATACAGGGCAAGTTTAACCAAAATTAGATGCATGGACAATTTTTCATGCAAACTTATCTGTCAAGACCATCTTCTACGTTATTCCAAGCGATCATAAATCCTAAATTTGTATATGGTTTGTAACACGAGACTGACACAATACATATCTAATTGCCACACTTAAAATCATAGTTACTTTAACACAGCAGTATGGCATTCAACGCTTTCAACTGCAGTCCACAAGGTTTTTAATCTGTAATCCAGTAAAATTATATTTACAGGTCAGTGACATTGTTTTTTTTTATGAGATGTGTTATCAAATTAAATGCATACAATAATTTAGATGATTCCAGCACTGACAGCTCAAGAAATAAACTCAAAAGGTCAATTATGAAAGTCTTCAAAATGTCAATATTTCAAGCTTTTGTAAAACATGTACAAATCCAAGTGACCACAAATTTCTTTGCTGCCATGTATAACATTGTAGAACTCGACAACTAACCACATGTGTTCTGACTGCATAGTCATTTCAAGTAAAACTGAACAGTACATGGTCTTAGACTGCAATCTATAAAAGAACAAAAATGCCCTTTTTTTAATACAAATTTGTAAATGAAGCACACGCCAAAAATATGGCTCTACCAAATAAACCATATCAAATCATGAAGTATTACACAGAACTTCAAAGTTCACCTCAATCCAATTTTGATCAAATCATGAACCTTTCTAGAGGTTGTGAAAAGCAGTCAGACATTTAGGCAATCATCAATGAAAAATATGAGGGAAAGGAGAATAAAGGGAAATAAGTCACTGGGTCTGCAGCCACTCATCTTCATTAAACCCTAACTTTTAGACATTTATTAATGAGAAATATCAAAGAGAACACGGCAAAATAAAGTGCAAGGCAACTAGTGGTGAAATTCCAAGGAAGAAAACTCCATTTACCATTTCAAACAACTGCAGTTTATTTTCAAAGAGTTATTATCAAGTCAATGTAACTGTGACCTACTTTTGTGCTGCATGTATAGTACAGCTGAAGATACACATTACCAGGTTTCACTATTCCAAGTAAAACAGCTGTATACAGGTGTATAAAAAAAAGGCTCAGTGCAAAATGTTGACCAAGAATGCATTTGAATGAAGTTATTTTCCCACATTCACATCAAAATTTTCAAACCCTGTATCCACCATAGCAAGGTAGATAAGAATACAGAAGACTGAAAAGATCAAAACAAGGAGTAAAATTGAGGGACAAGAAATCTCACCTGATCACTATTCTTGGGGAAGAATTTAATTGTTGGAAAACTAGAAATTTTAACATCATCTATTTCATTAGCTGTAGAATCCATCTTGGCAATGACAATATCTGCACGATCCTTAAATTTTTCTCCCAGCTGATCCCAGATAGGAGCCAACTGTTTACAGTGACCACACCATGGAGCATCTGAAATAGACATAAGGACTGATTGAGTGGTGTTCAACAACACATGCATAGACTACTAGTGTGCCTTGTTCACAGACAGATCATAATGGTCAAGTTTGATTTTTGGTGTTTTACAGCACTGCAACAAAAGCAGGTTATTAAGTGCCCAATGATACACCATGGTAACCAACCAGGGATGATCCACTGGTGGGATACATACATGCACCCATCTGGTGGCAGGCACACTAAGAACTGTATCACCACAGCTCGCAATATAATAAAATAATAACCATATTCAGCGTGGTAAAAAAATGTAGAAATAACTAATGCTGTAATCACTAACTATCTACACTGGTTAAGAAATCAAAATTACTTTTTCTATCTTTCTGAAGTGTTTCAAAAAGTCTATGCATACACGTTCATGATCTGCTTCAATGTACTGCATATGACAGTAACAGTTTTTGAACCATAAAGATTGGCAAAATACAATTTTTACACATTTATACATTAAAAATCTGACAAGTGAAATATTGTGCATCAATTGTTTCAAAATGACAATGAATCCATTAGAATGGACACTTAATAGTAACTGCAACAGAAATTAATAGCTGTGCATCTGAGGCTTGTCTTGGATGCACACACCCAACCCTAAACAGCTTTTTATACTAGGCCTGTGCCAAACAATCATTTTTTCCAAAAGCACTAAGAAAAGTTGCAAAAATGTTCCTATTATGATATTACCTTTAGAGAAATGTATAATTAGTAATGATACTTACAAAATTCAACAAGTACATCTTTATCTTTATTGCGGGCAACCACATCAAAGTTTTTGCCAACAAGAACTTTCACAGGGTTTTTATCCCAATCTTCTGGTACTTCCTCTGTCATCAGATGTGGCTGAAATTAAAATAAATTTGATTTTATAATTTTTTAACTTGCCTAGCCAATAAAACATTGCAAAATCTGATCTTCCTATACTTTTTATTTCACTGTGAACATGACATTCATGCAAACTTAAATGCTCTTTGTAATTGTGCACTGTGCTTTTGGAGACTGCCACTGCCATTTTCTTATCCTAGACATGAATAGCACTAACTTAATAAAATTTATTAAAAATTGAACAATACTCTGCAAGACCATTGGGTAAATCTAACAGTGACCTTGATCAAAAGACAATGATTGGGTTTTCCATAAATTAAGTAATCATACCTGAGCCCGACATATTCATCTCATTATCTCTCACTACTACAGTTCAAAACAAGAAGCCTGAATTTCATTTCTACAATACTGACTGTACATATCAATTCCAGGGATTCAATTCCCATTGATAACATTACTAAACTGGGGGGGGGTCACATGTACAAGACTGGTAGGTCTGCAATTTCCTTAAGTACAAAAACTTTTTCCCTGCATTATCTAAACCTCCAAACAAATGTGATAAACATACCTTAAGATTACCATCCAAGAAGTCTTGGACGAACTTTTTAATTCCTTCAGTGGAGAGGTCATTGGATTGGGGCTTGTATTTGGTCATGTCCTCGTCCAGTTGAATTAGTCGAGTAGCTGGACACTCCTCTGCTTTAAGTCCGAAGAATTCCAAAATTCTAGCATTATCCTCATCTGCAATGTTGATGTAGATGAACAAAACCTGAAAAAATAAATTCAAAAACTAAAGGAATGCATTCACAAAAAGTTAAAAGGATGCAAATTCTAAAATAAACTGCAGGAGCAGTGATTTGTCGATATATGCAATTTCAGATGTGCCAACTAATATATGAAACGAATAATTTATAAGGGTCGTTGAGAAATGGGACTGGACGGACATTTTTTTTAAAAAACCAGATTGAAGATATAAAAAAAAGGACTACATCAAGAAAGTCTGATTCAAGTCAGGAGAAAAGCTGAATTCTGCTTTAAAACTGAGAAAAATCATGTCTTAAAATAAAAGTGAAGGAAAAACTTTCAAACTGTCCCATTATAATTCTTGACCATATCAACCCAATCTGGGGCAGAAATGGCATAGAGATTTAAGGTATGCAATATTATATTCTGAACACGAAGTAAATCCAGTAGCATTCACAAGATATTATCAAACAATGTATAAAGCTTTGGTAAAAAAACTGCCACAACTCCAATAAAAAATTGGTGGAGCAAAATGATTTGCCAATATGTATTCACAAGACAGACGGACACCAGGATTCATCTATAGTGGGGATGTAATAAATGTATGCAATAAACTAGTGCTGATATTAATTTTACTCAACAATTTTCATATTTTGTAAAGAAAATTGTTCTCTTTGCCATTACATACACGTTTCAATGACCAAACCAGTACAAAAATCTGAAATATTCACAAAAATATGTGCTTTCGGTCAAAACTTCAAAATAAGATGCACTAATTAGGAATGTTCAACTATTAAAAAAAATAGCACCAGTATTTTTCCAAAAGGATAATTTTCCTATGGTAATGAGGTTCTAGGTTAAATAATGCATGGTTACAGAAATATTACGAATCTTTTAGAACAGACTGAAATCTTTTAGATATTTTAAATGGGACTTACTCTGCCCTTGAACCCTGCAGCTGCAGTTCTGAAGTCTTCAATCATTTCTTTAGGTTCCTTTTCTTTGTTCAGGAAGAGCAAGATGTGGTTCTTTACCTCACCACCAAAGATTTTCTGGGCACTCTGCAAAGATTAAAAAAGATAATCAATTTCAGGCTGATACACATTTGAATAATACAATAGATCTGTTACAATTTTTTTGATTTTATTTATGGTTAGCTGAAAGAAAAAATATGACAAAGCATTAACTTTGGTTTTGAATTAATTTTGCTGGCTATTTCTTCTAAGCTCAATTTTCTCTCATTCAAGCCAGATTGATAAATGCAATTTCCCCAAAGAACACTTTAATGGGAGTATACCCAAAATGACTTATTAACATGACCCCAATAATATGCACAAATTCAAAGTACTGTGTGCAAATGAATTTGGAGAATTACCAATGTTTGTTAACTAGTACACAGATGGAAAGTACATGCTTCAAATGCCAGTAATTGATCTTCGTGTAATATCACTTGCACTCAATAAGAATTGAGCCATGTAAATTGCCATTAACCAGATAGGTTGAAAAGCATTGAAAGCACAAAAGATACAAGGTTTCACAAATTTCTGTTATGGAATAAATAATTTAGAAGTTTACACTTTCTTAAATAAGCAATAAAACATTTAAGAGATTAATCATGTAGGGGGAAAATAAGCTAGCCATGACCCTACCTCTTGAGTGAATTCTACAATCAAAGGTAATTTATTGGCAGCAACAAATTTGGTCACTCCCTCACTGGAAATGTCTCCTTCATAAGTGTTACGCCCTTCATCAAACTGAAAGGTAAAAGTAGCAAATCATATTCTTGCAATTATACACTTTTTCAATGAAATGTACTGAAATTCTAATTAGTTTTTTAAAAACTATTTTATAGCTAAGTATTCATAAAATAAACTAGAGACTGAAAAATTGGAAAAATGTTAAAACCATAGAAAAATCACAAATGTTATTGATGTATAATGCTGATCTTCAAGAGGCACAGCATTCATTTCAGCCAAGGAAGTGGCTAGGATTATGCTATTCCAAATATTGATTTATATGAAGATTTTCAATAAAGAAATGACAAATTTACAAACATGAGAGCATTGATTTTGAAGGCAGAATTTCATACAAATTGACATTTCAGCTCACAATTATTCAAAGAGAAAAAACCCACTAAAAAGTCAAATGGTCCATGCAACCTCGTCCAACACGTAAAAAGAGCATCAACTACAGTATGGTAAAAATAAACAATCATTCAATAAATACTCATGAAATAACTAAGCAGTTAATATCTCATTTAAAACTTTAAAAATCAATCCGTTTCATCAAAGACATGCATCTACTTCTCAATGATGAAGCTAAGAAATTACTTAAACAGATCTTTGGTGTACAAAAACTTTGTTTAAATTGAACTTTTTTGAAACCA
Source organism: Sinohyriopsis cumingii (assembly GCA_028554795.2). Classification (NCBI taxonomy): domain Eukaryota; kingdom Metazoa; phylum Mollusca; class Bivalvia; order Unionida; family Unionidae; genus Sinohyriopsis; species Sinohyriopsis cumingii. The sequence goes on from CM068826.1 coordinate 53,771,853, forward strand.
TATAACTCATTCAGCCCTAATCCCGCATGTAGGCGTGATGAAGCTGCACCCTACGTCCGAGATCTGCAGCGTCAAGGTTATTTAAAATACACCAAAGTGGGTGGTATTACAAAAAAGCAGACATATAGCTCTACAATGATACCAAATCTGGACATTCTAGCTGCACTACAAAATACAGAAGAAAAAACCTAATTTTTGGACTATTTTTTTTTAATAACCAAAATTGGCTCGCGGTTAGAATCTGATTTGTGTCCGGATTTTAGACCTTTTGGCCTCAGATCTAAGACGGACCAGTCTGAACTGCACACAGAATGTGTATACTTGCTTGAAAGTTCAACTGCACGCAACACAGACCCTGGTTTGCCATCACACAATGTGCTAGCTGATCAGTGTTTATGTTATGTTCTACAGATAATTCCCAAGAAAATACACTGGCAGATCTGGATCTGTAATTTGCAGGCAGAATCAACTTAAAAGTGAGATTATATGGTATATAAACAACAAGTACTCTTTCAATACAATAGTACAAGTATCCATCAGTTATTGCAACTTCTGATGCATAAATTTTATTGACATGTACTAAATAATACTACAACAATTCTCAAAAATTACAGATCCAAAACTCACCTTTTTGAAAAGTACAACTCCATCCTCTGTGTCCACCTCAAATTCCTTGTAGAGATCTTTGTTGGAAGTGACACCAAATGGAATGTCATCAATGCCAGCAGCAGCATCTTTGAATGCCTTAGCTGCTTTGGAATCTTGATCCTAAAAACAAAAAATGGACTTCATATTATAGTGTACAATTGCATGAACAAGCACAAAGAAAGAAACTAATCATAGAAATAATCAGTTTATATCAGGTAGCATTTCTGATTATGAAACCATAACCAGAATGTATGGGGAGGTGGTTTGAAGATGCCATCAGGAACATGACGAATTTCAATTTTGTTTGATCTCAATACAGACCACATCAGAAAGATGTTTCCAACAGATCTTTTTAAAAAACATCTGGCAAAGACAGGGCAATTAAGTGCCAAACCCTATGGATAAGAGTAAACTGTCAGAAGCTGACAAATACTTGATAAAATCAGTCTACATCATACCTTGAAGAAACCAATAACAACTACTTCATCTTTTTCAATCATGGCTTTGGCTGCCTCAATGGTTTCCAAATTCACTGCTGGTGGGCCTGTCTTTTTCTTAAGCCAGTTCACCATGTCAACAGAAGTACGGCCAGCTGGAAGAATATTAGAGTATATTATAATTTTTCATAAACAGCTTTCACAAATCTGGTTATACCTCTGTATATTTTTTAAATGAAAACTCCCTACTTTTAATCTAAAAACAATTTTTATGAATTCAAATTGAAACATTAAAAACATCAAAAGGACAGTCAATCAAGCTCTACAGCTCAACACTTACGTATTCATCTGCCTTCAGTAGTCACTTTCCCACACAGTATCACATCACACTATATACATAAACCTGCTTTCTTCCAAGACCATTTCCTTTATTTATGGCTGCTGTACGATCAGCCTAATGACTTCCTGCAGTATATATTTTAGGATTCTAATATATAGTGGCAAATTCCCCTCTTCATTTGAAAAAAGAATTTTTAAATATGGAACGGATTAAATGAGAAAACAAGGGTTTAAAAATATACCATTTTCATGCATTTTTCACTGCATTTAAAAATAAAAGTCACCCAAACACGAAAAGACCCTATTTTCTGTTGCTTAGTGTAAATTATTTCCCTTGTCATGCCAAGTGTATATGCAACCCACAGGTTGCTGGGAGAGAAAAAAATCCTGAACTTTCAAAAACCATAAGCAAAGACACCCCCTGCCTGATTTTAGGAACTTTCACCTATTATTGTTAGGAAGGTGATATTAGATTTAAACAGTGTATCCCCCAGGGGTGTAAAATTGAGGGTTAAAAAAAAACTTGGTGTCAGAACTGGGGGTCAAAAATATACTGACAAATTTTCACATGACTCAGCTTGAAATATGATATTGCAACTTGCGCAACATTCTCTCTCTCTCTCTCTCTAAACATACACATAAATCAACATGCACAATTAACAAACAAATGCATTGTCCATTCAAAGAATAATTTTAATAATTCATTTTTCTTTTAAAGTCGTACTTTTAACAGTCTCCTTATAATCAATATGAAGCAATATTATAGCCCAACAGAGTACATACAAGCCAATACAAAAAGCCAAATAAATCTTTAACAACATGGCAGTCAAATTACTGCCTTTCATAAAATGTGTACTATCATCGGTTTCATTGTACTTAGTCCTAGAACATATTTATCTAAATATGAAGGAGGATAATGATTCATCTTTCTAATAAGTTACACTTGAACTTTAAGATCTATCTTTTATTGCAGCAAAGTTAAAAACCAACAAAATCTGCAATGACCCGCTGACTGTAATCCAAATAACGCATTTGTCACTGCAAGTCTACCGATTTCTTTGTTCTGAAAGAAAGTCTTGGGTTATAATGTGTTCTCCAGATATCGAACAAGGGCAGATTTTTAAAAAAGATTTAAAACCCTATCAAGAAAGGATTATTTACTTTTGCAGTCTTCACAATCACACGATCATAAGTCACACCGATAATCCTAATGTATGAATATCATATTCCAGTCAAGGGAATTATTTTCTCCATCTTTCTTTAAAGTTAGATCCACAGTTACTCTTTTGTGTTTTGCTTCTTTCACTTTCTTCGCTATGATTTTTAGTGCACGGCGTTTTAATCTGTTGACCACTTTCTAGTGCAACAAGCACTGAGATTAAACGTCTAGATGACAGCTTGCTGAGCTTGATAGATATGGGTAAACTACTCCATCATAACATTGCCTATGCTAATCTGGTTCATTGTTTCGAATGTTCCCTGCGTTGCACTCTGCTATACAAATAGAGGAGCACAAGGCAAGGAACAAAGAAAGAAGGGAACCAGTCAATGCCTATGCTCAAAGTATATACGATGCCATCCATCGTCCAAAGTATTGGGTATTAAATAAATCCTGATCACATTATGAAAATCCTTTGCATCCAAAAAAAATGTGTGCATCAATTTTCTCCAGCGTGCGTCTCTGGCGCACAAATGTGCGTAAAGGGAAACAGTCTAAACACTCAAAATGTCTTCCACTGAAATTGCAAGTATGTTAAAATTTACTTTAGAGGTCCAACTAAAAACGTTATGTGTCCCTTGTAGCAGTCCCCAGGGCTGAAGCTGCCTGTATATACAACTTTGCTTTTTCATAAAAAGAAAATATGTCAAGAGGTCGGGATGTTCTCAATAGCTTTCACATTTCGGCCAAAATGCAGCATCCCTGTGTGGCATGAGGCAACACAGGGGCAGGACTGACAGGCAACATTGGACTCAAAATCACAACTTGGGTAGTTTTCATAGATAAATACCGATATCACTGTCAAAGAAAGAACTGAACCCTTATTAAATATGTATAAATGAAGGGGGGACCTCCACCCTCCATGCCCTTGTAGCATGTGATTCACCCTGATGAAATTGCCACTCCTTAAATCATACAAGATTTTGGTCTTCCATAATAAAAAAAGCTGAAAAAATGTTAAGGGGGTTGGGGGGGGGGGTCCTCAAGGGGCAGCATTCGCAGTCATGAGGTCCATCTACACTTACACTCAAAAAACTGCTTCTGGCACAACTTATGATCATAAAATAAACAAAAATAATCATTTTAAAAAACTCAAAACTTATCCAAAAATGTTCAAGTTTACTTCAGTAATTTCAAAATATTTATAGTCACACGAATAATGTTCTCCAATACTATAGATGCTGAAGTTATTTCATTTGCATGTCAGCATTCACATTGTAATTAAGTCACAATAATCTAAATTTTTGCAGCAAATATTATACTTCTCTCTTTGCATAACAAATCTGTAAAGAAATACCAAAGTACATCAACTATATACAAATAATCCCATACATTCGCTTGTCTTTCTCCAATGGACACAACCTGTTATGCCAGTTGAGCTCATTTTGTGGCTTTGACAAAGATTTCTTTAGCCTTCCTTTTTTAAACCAATTTTTTTGGCTCATTGTGCAATCGTTTCTTTTCCTTCTCAACGAGAACCTTTTCCCTTTCAAGCTGGTGCTTGTATTTGCGACATGCTGTGCGCATGTTCTGACAGTGGGCTACACATGTTCTCTCCTGCAAGAAATCTTACTTCTTATAGTAATGGCACTTTTTCCATATTTCTTGTGAGCCTCCTTTTTTCCATATTCAGCTTCTTTTGTAGATGCTGTTCCAAACTCCTCCAACCCTGATTACTGTAATTTAGATCTTTGTTGCAGAGGTCATAAAATGACAGTCCTCTAGCATTCAGTTTTCTTATAAATTAACCAACTAAATTTCCATCAACTTCTCTCCAGCCATTCCTATCTCCATGTTTTCTTAAACCCTTATCTAAACGTTTCGTGTCATGCTCTCTCAACTCTGGGTACCATGTTTTGTAAGCATGCTTCTTTCCATTGCCATCAGTTGCCATTACATGAAAATTCAATGGATGAATTTAAACCTTTGACCAATCAGAATACTCATTGAGTCGAATAATTGACAAGGGTCATTTTGGAATGGGAGTGGACAGAGCGTTTAAAAATGGACTATAGCAAGAAAAGTCTTATTCAAGTCAGGAGAAAAGTGAATTCTGCTTTAAAATTGAGAAAAATCCTGTCTGTTAAATACTGAATTTAGCAATTTCACCAAATTTGTGTGTCAGAGTTGTGGCTTTGCAACAAAAAATGCAGAGTTAAAGCTAACACTGATAATTTTGTCTTGCAATTAACAAAAGGCAAGAAAAAAAGAAAGTAATGGAATCAGACAGGGCAACAACTTAGAAATAGGGGTGCTTTATATAAAGTGAATGTTTCCCTTTTGCTCAAATGATATTTATAGCCATTTGACATGTGGAAATAAAATGTGATACCATACCCAGATTTGTGGGTGCATTACACAACTGCAGATCTATGTCTGTGCAATTTACAGTTGGACTTGCCTTAGAATCAACTATATACAGTATAACATGCCAAAAACCCTAACAGTCATGAACCAACTGCAAAAACTTAACCAAAGCCAGTCAAAGATGAAACATACCATATTTACCATATATATTGGGACACAATGTTTAATGTCCCAGAACTGTTGGTGAAACTATTTACCTAATGATATGTTGCAAGACGTAAGAAACTAAATAAATCTGTATTGAATTTGTGCACCCTATAAATGAGAACAAAATAATCAACAGATATCTAGAAGACAACTGTCATTCACGCCAGACACGGTGTTAGGTACAAAATAACCAAGACTAAATTGCATCCAGGTCAACTATATGATAGTTTCTTGCAAATAAAAATCACTATTTGAAAACACGTACACTTTAGTGCAATTGACAATCGTTTCGCTAGCACAGGTTACAAAAGCATCTTTAAAGCTAGTTGTTACTGTGTATACTATTTACCCAAAGATATCAATGCCAGTTTGTATTAATTATAACTACAGATACCAAGCACAGAGAAGCCTGGGTGGTGAATAAACTGGCAGCAAGCAGTGAACTCATTCTTCGAACTCACCGACAAGACACCAAAGACAAAGGTTATTTTATTTCAAAGCAAGGCAACCTTTGAAGCCGATTTTGGATTCTTTTAAGTGTACATATTTTGAGGAGAATTTTTACAAAGACGGCCAAGATATGGAAGCAATTCTTCAATGGTATTCATGGAAATTTTGAAAATAAGTTGAAACAATGGAAAAAAAATTTACAGTGACACAATATAGTGCTTTATGCACGGACATCGATGACATGATGACGCTCAGATTTGGAGAAAATGAAATCATTATGAATTCGTAAAGGCCAGAAGAGAAACAGATGATTTTGCTGACAATATGATTATTAACATGGATGAAATCCTAGTGTACTTTGATCTTATTCCTAGATGGACTGAAGACAAGACAGGGATCAAAAGCATGAGAATTAACACGACTGGTGCCGATTTTTTGAAAAATCTGACTTTAGTCCTTGCAGTTTCCGCTTCAGGTGATGTGTTGCCTCGAACGATAATTTTCATGGCATGAGAAAGCTAAACAAAATATCCATGCACTGAAAGAATGTATCGTACACGTGCAGGAGAAAGTTTGTGTTGATGAGATGGCTGCAGAGGATTAAAGTTTTATTTCAAGTACAGTTTTATATTTTTTTAAAATAAATTTTTTTAAAATTTATGGTGTCCCAACATACGGCACATACAGTACTTCAAGATCTACAATTAGATATTCTCGAAAAATTATGCATAGCAATGGCTTAAAAAAAACTTTCTAAATAAATGCAGCCATACCACTGGTTGCAGCTTGAAAGTGGAGGGATATGCAATTACCTGATAATAAACTAATAAGTTGCCATATAAATGATACAAGACCATACTATATGCAGATTTTACAAAATGTCACTCCTTCGATAAATTTATCAATAGATACCTTGATATTCTGATGGTTTGCCATCCCGAAAGAACTTGATGGTTGGATAGCCTCTGACCTCGTACTTCTCAGCTAAAGTAGTTTCAACTGTAGCATCCACCTTGGCCAACTTAATCTCTGACCCCTCCTCATTTAGGATCTGGGCAGCCTTCTCATATTCTGGTGCCAGAGCTTTGCAGTGTCCACACCAAGGGGCATCTGAAACAAGTTTTAGATTCGAGGTTAACGGTCAAACAAGAAACAATAATACATGATAATCTAATCTGTAAAATATCAAATGGTATAAATGTGTGTAATAAGTGGGCTGAATTTCCAAGCAAACTGTTACATCTTCATACTTGCATTGTAATCAATGCACAGAATAATGACTTTAAACATGAAGTGTCATTTTGTCAAAGATTTTTTTGCATTCACTATCCTTAATGACTTTTCAGAGCTTCATATAAAAAAATGCTATTGAAATCCTATCTAAGTTCATACAAGTTTACCAACAACATGCATCTGCAGGGATTTTCCTGGGTCAATTCTGATATGAAATTTGAGACCCTTTTCAAATGCAAAATTGATGCTCAATTCCTTCAACTTCAATTCAATGCTAAAATATTGGATAACCCAATGCCAATCCAAATATTACTCAGGCACCTCCAACATACCAATACCTTGCACGTCAAGCTTGTCTGAAATAATTCCCTTTAAGGGACTGATTAACAGACTAAGAAAAAAAATCCAGGAACTTGAAGGCCCATCCAATATGCCAATACCATGCCTGTCGGAAATAATTCCCTCAAAGAATTAATTTACAGACTGATTTTTTTTCCAGGAACTTGAAGCACCACTTCCTTTTAACTTCAGTGTTGAAACCATCTGATATTCTCAGGAATGACCAGTCATGATTTCTAAATTAAATGCGTAAGGTATGGATGCCATGAACCCACTTCACTATTGGGATGTATTTTCATTTTAGAAACTAAGATTTCTATTCTCTTCTATATTTACATATACATGGTTGAATATACCTTTTACACTGTAACAGTGACAGAGACAGCCTGACATTTGAGTTTGAAAAATACTTGGATTCTAACATCAATATAATGAGCCAAGGACCATGGGATCCAAGAATTTCCAGCCCCAGTATACAACATTGTTATCTGATGCATCTCAGGCCTGCTGAAATCTTCTATATAAACACACAACAATCTATAATCCATCTATGTTAATTATTCTTTGCTCTGTGCAAAAAGTTTTAGGAATATATATATATATATATATATATATATATATATATATATATATATATACACACACATACATATACATATAAGGAAACATTCTTATTCATTTGTGCTTTTCATATGCTATACATTGAACTTTGCATGTATATAATGGTTTTGTTACATTTATTAATGTTCTTGTGCTTTGAAATGTAATAAAAACATGTAAAAATTGTTTTATTGTCATGTTTATATAGATTAAAAATAGGGCCAATATAGTGATACATATATATTTAAGTCCCTGCATCATGGCAAAGAAAAATATTTCCAAGGGAGGTCCTGTCTTGATTCAAAATATCATTGCACAGAGTCAAGAATAATTAAATATCGTGTGGTCGCAGCTCCCATCCAACATAAGTTCTTCTAGATTCTATGGACAAGAAAAAAAAATCTGCTCAACATATAACATTTGTTTTCTTTCCTTGCATCATAATCCCACATTCACCTGATAAGTATGCAGGTGCTATGCAATCATAATATCCTCCATTACAATTATTAGTTTTACCACGTGTACAAAATTACATGTGTTAGTTATAAGGCACACATATTTGTGCGATAGTCAAGCATATTGTACATTCTGGCTAGGGATATTTAAACAATTTTACAACTAAAAAGCAATCTAAGATATTTCAGACGAACTGAATAGTGATTCAGTGATTCAAGTGCAGGTTTTTTCTTTGTTTTTTTTTATAAAAGTTACAACACTACCACATGTCTGAGTAATAAGGCAAGCCACCTCCACATTACCCCCTTTACACCATACGTCATACTTACAGAATTCAACCAAAATGTATTTGTACTCGTTGATGGCATCTTCAAAATTGTCTTTTCCAAGCACAAGCACCCCTTTGTCCTGCGTGTATTCGCCGGCAAAAGTACTGGTAAGATATGCGACGATAAGCAAAGGCACGAACATCTTCGTCAGAGGTTTTCCTATGCAGACTGTTGAAGTTCTTACAGATATATATGTCGTTACTATTAACGTGGCATATAAGCTGCCGGCTTTAGTACGCATGACTGAAATCCCGGATGTCCTTCGCGTGTTGGAATGTGATTGGATGAAAGGTGTCATGTGACCTCATGTGCTATAATATGCTTCAGTATTTTTGTTCTATTTTTAATCCATTATATGATCGTGTGACTGGGGACTCGCACGTGTTAACTATTTGTAAGATTAGTTCTGGTGTTAATTCACCAGCAACCCCTTAATTACTGTTTGGTCACATAGTCGCTTGCTTTCCCAATGCTTCTGCCATTCTGTGGTCATAATTAGGAATCATGTCACTCCATGATAATCAAAATATTCGTATCAGAGACATAATATAGTATAAATTAATAAGTATTAAATAAATATAGTAGTGAAACAAAAATTTATCAGAAGTAATCGTAAATTAATAACTGTTAACACGTAATGGGTGTTAGGTTTTTCACACAATACATAGCACGATGATGTGACCGATCATTCTGAACAAAGTCAGCACGGCAACGATTCAAACTTAATGTGAACAGGGATCATATTTGCCCCAAATTCTGCGAAATTATTTTGTAATTCTTTAATGGACTAGATAGATAAAACATCCTTATTAGGAGAATTTGATTAAAGATGTGTAAATTTTTGTATCCATTGTTTATTTTTATTTCTTTTACTCATTCGTCCCAACTCGTCACTGTTCACAAACAGGTGTATGTTGACCTCTGGCGCGGTATCGCGGTGACATCGTCTAGATTAGTTACTGTAACCTAAATTCGCAAGCACATTTGCAACTTCGGTGTTTCCTCTTCCTGCGAGACAAAAGTGTGCATATAATGTGTACTGGCGTAGCAGGTAACACAGTAAGCAAACATTTTGTTCGCCGGAAATTTCACTTTAAGATGTTACGAATGAAAAAATAGTGATATCATTCATAACTTCTCGGTCAATAGTTTCGTAAATAGCCAATGTGGTCCGATTAGAGATACGAGTCAAAGGATTGGCCTTAAAGTTGCTAATGAAAACATTCGCAACTTTGGAGATCAATCATATGGATCATGCCTCTGATATACTGGAAGTAATCGAAAATGCGTACGTGTAAGCGTTATTTAGATTTTTAATTTAGTGATATCCCTACGATGTCTGCCGTGTGGCAGTATACAGTGATGTCTATGACTTGGGCATCGTGACGCAGACATGTAGCGCCGTGTACCAATGCAGTAACATTATCCTGACGCCGACCAGTCATAACATTGACCTCTATATGTTGAACGCCAAGCGAGGCAGCTGCTAGTGCCATTTTTATAAGTCTTTGGTATGAATCGGACTGGTTAGAACTCGCGACCTCCCGCATCCGAGGCGCACGCTCTAGCTACTTACTAGACCAGCAAGTTGTTCTCCGCCTTCCTTTTTTTTTGTCTGACTGGCGGCAGTCAAACAAAAACAAGAAGGTGGAGAACAACTTGCTGGTCTAGCTACTTGCGTACCGGAGCGGTAATGCAAAAAATCCCTTGGCAATAAAGAAATAAATCAGTTATTTCCAGATGTGTTGCCACTAGCATTTTCGTTGAATTAGTCATAACCATGCAAATTAAAGAGGTTATGAGTATTTTTTTGCACTATGTAGTACTGTCATTTCCAGCCACTGCGGCGTATGGCTTGGCGGTGGGGGTTTGGGGTACTGTTAGAGATGCACAATTGTCTAGCTGTGTTTTAACTGTGTCAGAAATCCTTTATTTCAATTAAAGTTTTATCGATTGTGTTTTAAAATCCCCAAAACTGAGTTTTTAAAAAAAATACATCACTAAGTTAAACTGATAATTACAAACATGGGCAACATGATAGCTAGGTTATTTTTAACAGCTAAATAAGCGTCAGTTTCATTTATAAATAAATTAAAGCATACAATTGTGAACGCGAACATCCATGTACAAAGTGTTATTGTTGTTGTTGTTGTGGGGTTTAACGCCATTTTTCAGCACACGATAGGTTAATACATGGCGGCCAGTATTAATGGTGGAGGAAGAACCCGGGAAAACCCTGGAAAGAACCGACCCACGAGAAGCTACCGGCCAGCTTTCTCACATACCCAAACTGGCTGAATCCGAGACTCGAATCAGTGCAGACAAAGGTTACAAAGTGTTAAAAGGTGCGTTTAATTATTTTCATATTTTTTAAATGTCTTTCTTGGTTGTTAAATCCTGTAAGTCAACTGTATGGACAATATCACATATTTAGCAACAGTAAGTCTAATAAGTCTTCACTTGTTTGAGCAATATCCAAATAAGAGAAATCAGCAATTTATATATGTTTCAACCTTATCATCACTAGGGATGGTGCTCTTAACGCATTGCAGGGACCTGTAATTAGACCATATTTGTTTATGTTGTATAGACCATTCCTAATGAGATCCTCATGAATATTAATGTATCGCGAAAACGAGGCTAAGCTAGTTAAATCGAGAGAAAAATATTTCTTTTGCATTCGTTGAGAATTTCATCACGGGTGTCTCCAAAAGAAAAAATTAACCATGAGTTAGTTGCAATAATTAGTTGCCAAGAAAACAATTATTTTAGCACCGGCCATTAAAATTATATCAGTAGTAAATAAATATGCCAGAATGTGCAAGAAAAAGGGGAGGAAAAAATCATATATATATATATATATATATATATATATATATATATATATATATACTTCCTGTTTGGGATTTAAATGTGCATTTTTTCTTACGTTTACACACATTAATTTGTTTTATCTACAGTTTCAGTAATTCTTATCCCCTCTCTCTCTCTCTCTCTCTCTCTCTCTAGTAATTTCATTCAACTTGTCCTCACATCGTTTTCATTTTACTGGTGTTATCTTTCTTCTCCATCGTGGTAATTTTCGTTCTACTGTTTTTATTTATTTTTTCAACGAGATAATAAAGTTCACTTTTTCTGTAATTACTACTCGTACATCAATTCATAATCGCTGATATAAAAGCGCTGCTTGGACGTACCCAGAGATTTCGATGACCCCGTTTTGTGGCATGGGGCATCGGGTAACATATTTAGAAACCTACCATTATAAAACACATTAATATACACTCATTTGCTTCATCGACGGAACCTATTTTGCGCTTGGATTTCTCTTTATGATATCATTCAGTTGCAAGAAAATACAAACACACTAATAATCCATTTTCTTATCTTAAAATTCGGCCCCTCATCACGACGTATTGCAACAATCCATTTTCTACAAAGCTCCATCTTCTTCACTGATGGAATATGGTAGAAGCTTAAATCTATGTGAATTCTTGCATTGCCATTGCACAACGGAACACAACAATATTCGTCACAATTTGTTTCCCTTGCCAGTATCAATTGTAGCAGCCATGGTTGCGAGGTAAAATGAAGCTGGTGCCTAGCTTAGCCTCGTTTTGGATTCGTTGACTCGGGTTCACATGAATATTTGAATATATTCTTAGAATAGTCTATAGCAATAAGTTATCATTGAATCCGGTGTCTCTGATATGCATGCAGATGACACAATACTGAACAACCTTCAAGACACTGAAGCTGGTCTACATGTTCACTTTAAGAATGTGAATGATTGGTGTCTCAATTTACACGATAATTAACATGAAGAAGTCGAAAGAATTCTATTTGGTAAAAATAATATACTTAAAAGATAATGCTGCCATCGTTTCATATAGTTATTTTAGATCATGTAGGTAATGAAAAGCATTTTAGGGCGTCATATAAATTAAACTTGACATAGGTGTATTTATATAAATTAAACTTGACATAGGTGTATTTATTAACAAAAGTCGTGTTCTGGTGCTACATTCCGCCATGACTTGCTTGACAAAGTTCTGAAATTCTACAATGATTATATATTTTTTTTGTTACGTCTAATTGATCAGTGCTTAATCTGGGACAATGCATGTAACATCTTAACTGCAAAATAAAGCAGAGCATCTGAATCTATTTCCAGATTGTCGCGCACTATCGTGTATTTCGACTGATATTTTGTACTCAAGTGATTGAAGTTTGAATTATCGAAGTTTAACAATATGATTGTACCATGGCTGCTGTCTGAGGCATTGTCAGCTTGCACAGGATCGCAGTATAAAGACAACGTTAGCTTGCAAAGGGTCGCAGCACATCATTATTTACCAACTTTATGTACTCTGAATATCGTGATTTTATAATATGCTTTTCACATGCTCGTAAGTTATGGCATTTTAAGGTTTTGTAAAGATTTGTTTTGGATCACAATGACGAGTTTCTCATACAACATACCAATCTCAAGTGAAATATTTATGTCGAACTGAATATAGCTTTTTAAAATAGGTATTGCATGTTTCCTATCTGAAATATTCTCAGCATGGTTTTTATTTTTAATGTTTTTTTTTAATTTCATGTTGTTTGTTTTTGTAATAATATTATGTTTTTTATCTTATAGGTGTTGTCTAATGTTGTAAAGCGCTTAGAGCTTCTAAAGATTAGGCGCTATACAAAATCCTCATTATTATTATTATTATTAATATTATTATTATTATTATTATATTTGCCGTTTTGCGAGACAATAAAATAGCTGGACAATAGTTCATTCCTTTTTATAGTATTTTCCCAATAGCTGTGTTCCCATTACATAAAAAAAGGGGTCAAGATCGATTAATGTATTTATATAACTTTACGTTCAGATAAGTTCGCATTTCGATCATTCAATAAACATCGTGCATTTACAATATTTCCCTTGACCTGCAGCGAGGAACAGGGATAACATATTGTGAAAGCTGAACACACACACACACACACACACACACACAGAGAGTTGTTCTAGCTTCTGTTAATTACATAAATCAATGAGATTTCTGACACGAGTAATATACCTATTTACAGGCACAAAATCAAAACATAGAAATTCCGCCATTTGATTCACACAAGGCGCACTGCTTTTATCCAGCTAGCTACAGTCAAACCATCCACCTATCCAAGATTTATTGCTTGCTTGCTTTATTGACTGATATGCATAAAGTATTGATAATTTAGTTCATCCATGCACCCACCCATCCTTGCATCTGTGCGCGCGCACACAAACACACACATACATACATACATACATACATACATACATACATACATACATACATAGTTTTAATCCATGGTCGTGCGTTCTATACCCGCCCAGGATAACCTACATCGGCTGCAAACGCATGTCCTTGAGAAAAAGCATTTTCTCGGCATGGTATCAAAGTTCAATTAAAACCAACAAAATATAAATGCATGCATACATACAAGTATCACTTTAGTATAGACTATTAAAATAATCTACGTGTCCTTTACCCATTTGCCACACGTTTACGCGATAAGAAATTTGCTTTATAGGATGTCCGGGATGTCGGATATTTCAAACTCATTTTACGTCATAAACAGACGAGTAGATCCTGGACAAATGATGAATGTCTGGTGTGTGTGTGTGTGTGTGTGCGTGTGTGTGTGTGTGTGTGTGTGTGTGTTAGCTGTATCATTTATATACCACGAGATGTATAATTTTTCATGAAAAGGAAAAGTGGTATATCAAATATACAGCGCACATACTATATACATTTTATTATTCATATCATAAACAACTACACATACATGCATTTCCAAAGCGAAGATTGTGACTGTACCCAACTGTTTCTTTCAAACTGATATAAGTGACTTCTTTTATTTTCCGAATTTACATTTTCATTCTTATTGATTAAATAAATATAAGACACAATTATGATTTAACTATGAAAGATGGTTTAAATGAAGAAAGTAGAGCAATACAAACAAAGTACAGTTAAGGACTTAAACAATGAACGCGCAGAATAATGAAACGAGTGGGAAATATAAACTAAGCGAAATCTAGAACCAGCAAGAGTTAATTAAAACATTTAAATGTATTTCAGTTGATCTAAGTCATTTGTGTAACAATATTTTGCTATCAATCATATGACCAGGGACATATTCGCGTGAAACTGTGAAAATTGTTTACAGATTTATGCTGGTTATCTTTCTACGTGAGAGAGAGAGAGAGAGAGAGAGAGTCAATGCCGGATTTAGGCATAAGCTAAACAAGTTACAGCTTAGGGCTTCACAGTCTGAATTCGGTCTGAAAGGGCCTCTCAAATTTATTTTATAACAAATAGGGCCTCTACAGCTTACAATAGTTTAGGGCTTCGCTATGTCTAAATCCGGCACTAGGGAGAGGAGGTCACTTAGATATGTGACAACGTGTCAAAACAAAACGGAAAGATTACCCTCTGCTGAAAAAAATCTGTTCACAGGACGTGCAATATTTTACTCACACGTCGAGACACTGTAAACTGTAATTCCTTGCAGTGTCATGGCTACATTATAGGACTTAAAGATAATTGCACATACTCATTTTGATCATCTTCGCCAGCCAAGGTTCCAATTACTCTATTTTACAGACAGGGTTATCTGAACCTTGGCTAGCGAAGATGCGTCTTGTTAAGCCAATAGGCATTCGCAGTCTCTGCATTATATTTGCCAAGGATCGTGAGAAGTATCCACCCGCTCATTTTAATAAAACTTTTTTCAGTCTTAGTATACTGGTAACCACAACAGGCCCATCGTTATCACTTATGCTTTCTTGTAGTATGGAAGGTTTTGTCACTGTTCGGTAAGTACAGTTTACCCGCCAAAAGAGGGTTGGGGGTGGGCAGAGAGCATGTACCCACAACCCTCCAGTTTTAAACCATATGTGTTATATATTGTAAATGTAAGGCCAATAATTGACGAATGTTACATTACCTAGATAAGGTGGTCTAGTTACAATGTCACTTGGAGTGTTGCTTGCTTCTAGCGATCTCAATGTATCCATTTAACTCTCACCCGCGCATCATTTTCTTGCTTTGTTGGTTTGTCTTTCTGCGAAAAAGATCTTGATTCCTGCACTATAGGTTTTGATAAAAGCAACTTGCTACGGTGTTGTATAATTTGTCTCAAATCAGTGGAACAGTTGTATAATGCAACATGTGCGCTCTCTCACACACACACACACACACACACACATTCCTTGGGTACCGTAATCGTGGACCCTAGTTCAAATCACAGTAATGGGCTAATTTCGTGAATTATCGAAACTGTACGATAATATTCTTTCCCAATGGAAAACAGACTTGTCGTGGATAAAAATGATCGATTTGATTGCTACATATGACGATTAACAGCTGTTGCATGCCGACAGTTCAAATTAACACACACACCAACTATATGACATAATGGAACAGGTGGAAAATTGCACCGTATGGACAAATGAACAAAACCATTTAGGTTAAGTGTAGCCGCCAGGCCATAGCTATTATTTCAAATCCTTAATGTTGATGTAAGTGTTTACAAGAGACATAACTGACGACGATAAGTTTCGCCGTAAGGCTATTGTACGCTTGAAGCCACAAAAGACTACCATATCTGGACAACAACGAGATTCAATACCGATAAAAAACGATGTTATTTTTAACAGGTAAAACGTGGCAGATGTTAATGTAAGAGATCTAGAAAATGCACCAAAATAATATGTCACACTGTTTAGATGTGTAGTTATTGTTATGGGGTTTAATGCCATTTTTTCAGCACAACATAGGCTATACACGGCAGCCTGAATAGTTCGTGGAGGAAGAACCCAGGAAAATCCCGGAAAGAACCACCGACTCACGGGAAGTTATTGGCAAGCTTTCTCACTTATCCACATTGGCTCAGCCAGAGACACGAACTTACAGATTAATGGTAACATAAAGTCTGGCGTGTTCCGATCAGTATGTTGTGTAAGTCTGGTGCACTTAAGAAAGCATTTCGTTGGAGAAATAAGACTAGGCACACACACAAAATAAAAGAAAGAAAGAAAAAACAAATAGCGAGGGCAACGAAAGAAACATTAGTTTATCCAATATGAATCGGAAAGTACACAGCAGTAGGTTCAGACATATGTCGAAAAAGGAAAAAAGTATGTGTTTTCACATTATCTCTTACATGTAACACGTTCAGTGTCAAAGATTCACAAGAAAAGGTGCAAATATATTGAAAACTAATAGACTTTCCCCCGGAATAAATATTGATAAAAGTTTTCATTCTCATTAAAGCAGTTATGCACAAATTAACATCATAAAATTGGACTTATAACCACGAAACTTCGAGGTGAGAACCCACGTAATCAAAAACTAACAGTACTTTAAAAGTAAGCACCTGTTGTTCTCACATACAATATCGACAATGTCGTGTTAAAATGCAGGCCGACACAAATCATACCATCATATACTAAAGTGAGAACACTTAAGAAGCTGCAAATTCACCTTGCTACGACCAAGCTCGTTTCCAGACATTTTGTCTCCTAATGAATCTACCGTCATGTCTAGACTTTCATAGAAGTTATCGTCTTTGTACGATCATGAGAAAAACTATATATCCGGTTTTACAAAAGCTAAAGAGGGGTTCAAGTTGGCTACTCACGGGCAGGCAATCATTGTCTTTTCGGATTCTTAGCGAACCACATGTATATCTTCAGCTGGTTATATACATGTGAACGTTCTCCGCAGAATACAACTACAGTATTGCTACCCAGAATACACGTTTGATCAAGATTAATCACTTTCAGTGAGCGAATTTCCTGCCAGGTAGTAGGACTCTACGGTAAATCAGGAAGTCGGCTAGTTTTCACTGGTATCAAACTAGCATTGTCCGATATCACCTACGCTGCGGCCTATGATGTATGTATGGATACATGTAGTTGATAGTTAAAATATTTGAAGTAAGAATGTTCATATCCTATTGCCACTAATATCTTCCCTTCTGACCATAATATGAACACGATAGATATCCTATCTCCACCGACCACATGCCTCCAATCCACTACCGGATTTTTCTGGTGTGTGTGTGTGTGTGTCTGATTTTGATTTTTAACATAGCTTTAACAATTTTTCAGTCATATTGCTACGATGTCTGCAGTGTGGCAGTTTATAGTGATGTCTAGCACTGGGGCATCATGCCGCAGACATGTAGCATAATGTCCCACTCAGTCACATTATGCAGAATACAGGCCGACCAGTCCTAACGCTAACCTCTTAATGTTGAGCGCCAAGCGAGGAAGCTGTTAGTATCATGTTAGTAAGTCTTTGGTATGACTCGGCCGAGGATCGAACTCACGACCTCCAGTATCAGAGGTGGACGCTCTAACCACTAGGCCACCAGAGCGGTCGGATTTTTCTAGTATGTTCCAATGCAGCTTGATGTCACAGAGGAAACACATTTTGTATTCAACTCCTAAAAGATGCACGACTGGTCACTTAGTCTATATATTCTCTTTATTTAATCTGGATGCATCAGACTGTCACCAAAACCTCGTCCCCCGAGCAGTGAAGTTTTGATATATGTGGAAAGGCATCCACATGGTCTATGAAGACACGTTCAGTTGCCTTGTACAGGCTGTGAGACATGGCTCCATAAAAAAACTGTCTTCTTTTATGTAATGTTGTATATGAACTCTTGAATTGATATTGCCGTAACTGCGGAGTACCAAACTTGAACACAAGCCGTTTTTAAAAGTTTAAAAACAACTCTACATCATGTAGTACATTCAGTTACAGAGAGTCAACCAGATCAATCTCATCCTTCAATTATAGCATTAATATTGGTCCTCCAACATCTTCATCCTTGCCAAACACTCGCAGAAAGTCAGATCACATTTACAAGAAAAAAATTAGTTCTGGTCATCAACTTTCAAAGCATACGTGCCAAACGAGAAACATTTTGGACCATGTTAGAGTATTGCGATCCTGACATCATACTTGCTGGCGAGACGTGGCTGAACCCTTCCATTGCCGAGAACGAAGTATTGACAGACACATATTTGTTGCTAGACGTGACAGACATTAAAGTTTCCATGGTGTCTTGGCTATTATCACTAGATCTAACATTGTTGCGCCAGAATTATACTCCTACACTAAATCCAAGTTTGTAGAAGATGCATTTACATGCATGCACCAGCTTAAAGAAACCACTTATTGTTCGTAGTATTTACAACATCGATTACGCATAAGAACTTTGTGGAACAATTGCAGACCTCCACTCACGATATAAGGATCGCACACTGTGGATTGGGAGAGATACAAACCTACCTGATATTAACTGGGCATATGACTCCATCTCGGGGCACAACTACCCATACCTATAAAACTGGCCTTTATAAATGTAATTAACGACATTGGGTGCAAACCAGTCATCGACTTCCCAACAAGATGCAACAATACACTCGAGCTATTCTTGACCAACCATTCATCTCTCATCGCCATGTGCTCCTCAATACCTGGAATTAGTGACCACATCATAATAATGATTGACATTAACATCATTCCAAGAAGACAATCCAGTTAAGAGACTCGTCTACTTGTTGAGGAAAGCAAATATCACTGCCATGCACATCAAATTCACACAGTTCTCATCAACCTTTATATCCGACCATGGCATTATCCATACCTATAAACAATCTTTGGCAGAAATTTAAACTAAGTTATTTAAAGGTCTCCACTACCTATGTCCCTTCGAAGATAACGTCTTGTAGATTCAGACAACCAAGGTGTAACCGTCAGGTACGGAGACACTCCAGGAGGAAGAAAAGTGCATATTAGAAAGCAAGACATAAAAACAATAAAAAAGACTGGGATATGTACTGGCATATACAAAAAATATTCAAACAGTCTCCCGAAACGCAAACATTGAGAAGGTCAGATATATGGTCAGTGACACAAGCACCAGCAAGAAATTACACTCTTTCATGAAAAGTAAGAAATGTGAGGGTTCTGGAGTCTCACCTCTTAAAAAAGAGACCATGCGAGAGCTAACGTATACTCACACTCGAGGATTTAGCAGCCGACAACGCACACCAGATAGATGCGATCCTGCTCGACTTCACCAAAGCCTTCGATATAATCCCTCGCAAATGCCTTGCAGCTAAATTTCATAACTATGGTGTCAGAAGCAAGACCTTTGATTGGATAAACAGCTTTTTATCTGGAAGAAACCAATAGTTTCTGATCGAAGGCCAGTCATCTTCTCCAGCCCCAGTCACTTCAGGTGTTCCACAGAGAACGGTCACGGGTCCTTACTGTTCTTGGTCTACATCAACGACTTGCCGTTGAGAGTCGATTCCAAAGCTGGCTTTTTTTTAGATGACAGCTTGTTATACAAAATAATCAACTCGGACCAGGACGTAGAACTATTGCAAGCAGACCTAGACTGCATGCAATAACGGGAAAAGAATAGGCTAATGGAGTTCAATCCTAACAAGTGGAATGACATCCAAATTGCCAACAAGAAACGGATCGTCCCAGCTATATATTCCATCCACGGTCAAGAATCGACGGTGAAATCCAAGACCAAATATCTGGGAGTCACCATCGATAACACCTTATCATGGAACAGCCACGTTGACTCTTTTACAAAGAAGGTTAAGAACACCACTGAGTTCCTTCGTAGAAACCTGTCCTCGTGTCCTGAAGAAGTAAAACAAACGTGCTACATATCCTTTGCACGTACACAGTTTGAATATGCGTCGACCGTTAAGGACCGATCTACCAAATCAAACATTGTCAAACTCAAAGCAGTACTACATGGTTCGAAACGGTTTACTATTATAGACTATCGGCGAACCAGCAGTGTCACCACCATGCTCCAACATTTGGGACTGTAAGAGCTTCTAGTCGAGGACAACAAACAAAAGCTGTTATGATGTACCGGAATGTACACCAAGTAATTGTCACCCCGGCAGCAACATACTTCCACCAGACAGGAGCTTAGACGTGAGGACATTCATGCAGATTTCTTGTCCCATTCACCAGGGTCAACGCATACAAAGACTCCTTCCCATCAGGAATCCGCATGTGGAACTCCCTACCATGCAACCTAGTTAATGCCAAATCCATCGATACTTTCAGTGCAGGGGTTGACGCAGGGATTGCTTAGCTCCCATCCAGAGGTGTTTTTAAACTGTTTTAGATGCACTTGTCCTTCTCACCACATATACATAGTTCATATTATGTGCAAGCATGTTCCAGAGGAACCCAGCACACTATTTGAGGAAGAATAAGGAGAAAGCCACAGACCGAAACGGTCTCCTCAGGTACAAGCTATGACTGCCAAAGCCCTAGCCTTACTGCAACAACATACCACCCAGATGCACCAAACATAGGACATATTGTACGAAAACACTGACACATTACTGACACCTCAGCAGAAAGGAGGTCTCCCCATTCACCCCTTCCAAAAACACATGATGACCCAAAAATTGATAAGATTACCTTGTGCGTGCCATGTTAAACTCGAACCGTATTAAGGAAGCAGGTCTACTGCTGTAAAAGCACGTTTATCTAATTGTGAACCAATGCGAGTATTTATTACTTTGAAGAGTTTATTGACAGGAGATTTTTAAAATATCAACGAGTGGTTAGGATGTGTCAGTCACAAAGTAAACATCAGGACGGACCAGATTTTTGCCATCTTATATATTGGTCATACGGTTGACTTTACAAAATATAAATTTTTATTTAAAAAAAAAACTAGATTAAAAATTTAAAAAATTGCCAACCATTTCAACTCGACAAGTCCCAAATTGAGTCAATGCACAAGTGGACTAACAATAACCTTGGAATAACAATTATACTGCCGCTGAATTAGGTTTAAACGAACCATTCAAATCCAAAGTGCTATGTTTAACCCAGAGTGCGTCTCTTTCCTTTGTTAGTTTGCTAAGCCTATCTATAGTCCTGTGACATGAAGTTATCATTATTTATTTCCACAGCTATCCATTGTAATGTAAATAAATTCATATCTTTGTTTCTCGTATTGTGATTGTATCCAGGACATAAAGTTATAAGCGAAAAACAAACGCACCGCTACATATGGCGCCTACGAAACAAAATCTCGTCTCAGTTACAATATGCCATAATCATCGATAATAGGCGCCGTTGTAGGCATATAGTTATTTTTCTGCTATTTTGTCCTTTATCTTTAGTTTAGACATCTTTATTATTCTAGTTTTGCTTCTCTGTGCCTAAACGTAGATAATTATTGTTTTGCGTGGGCGCGTGTGTTCTTAATTGGTCCGTGAGGAAAATATTGCTATTTTCCCAACTTTGTTTTCCTGCTTTTATATCATTACGTAACATTTTTGATGTTGATTTACATTTCCAATTTGTTTCTTTCGAACTTCTTAAGATTTTGATGCATATTAAAGTCCAGATTACTGGCTCTGTTTTTTTAAATCGTTGTTTTAAAAGAAATATGAAACAAGTGAATAAATTCGTATGCCAGTCCATATAATATTAATATATTAGCATCTTATTCATTCTAGTACTTTCGCATCATGGTCATGTATGCTCTTCAGATTCGTGCACTATTAAAGTATTAAGCAACCGAACGTAGTCATTTTTATATGCTCCACATTATTATTGACAGGGCGAGATGCAAACAGCTTGTACATGTCTATATGCAATACACATGAACAAACACACGTTTGCAAGACTGACGTAACCTTGAAAACGTGTTTTTATTCATAGGTATTGCATGGTAGGCACAGATTAAAGAAGATAAAATAATATAAAAAAAATCATACACAAATCAATTAATTCAAGTTTCGTTTAAATCTAGAACACAATACAGAAATCCAGTAAACTAAGACCACGATATGAGAGTGAACCAATGCACTGATAAATTATGATCTGAACATATTTTAATTTTCTCCTTACTCAACTTTACATTATCACAATCGTGCAGTATTTTCCATACTGCATTGATTCATACTGCACAACACGTGTGTCTAAAAATAGTATCGTATGTTAAGAACTACTTTTGATTGTAAACAAACAATATTTCCTCGTGCAAAAGGCGCCGGAGCTTTTGATATATTTGCTTTGTTTGTGGATGAATTAGGGAAGCTGCTTGGTCCTGTGTCGTTTTTAGTAGGTAGTCACAATATCAATCAATATACTTACCTTTTTGCATCTTGAATTTCCTCAAATGTGCTTTTTCATTTTTTTCTGCTAATCAAAATTACATGGGTTCCAAAAATTGATCCATACCACGAAATTGTAATATAATTTCGACTAAATTTCCAACGGAAAGCACATTCTCTTTACTGCACTAGCAAACAATACTTAATTCAGCGTCTTTTTGAGAATTTCAATTTTAAAGAATCCATATTTTCCCGATCATTAATAGCAACACATGTGTAGCAGTCCCTCCAGGCACACTGACATCGTATGGAATTTACCCAGCTAATTATTTCGGCCCATCAAAAACAGAAAGCAGAATTTAGTCAGATTGACAGAAAACAAGTAGCATATAATAAGCCACCACATTTGTGAGGCAAAATGAATTCTTTTTTGAGTAATACTGCACTCCTACAGTTTTGCAGAATTGCTCAGAAATACTCATTCATATTTTCCCATACAAATGCAGTGATTTATAATAATTAAAAAAGCGGTCCGTAAAAACTGAACAAAGTATTTGTTATATTATTTTAAATGCACTAAATCATTTGAGATCACTCTTTTTCAGATCGACTGGAGGACGATGTTCTCATTGAACAAATATAATGTTGCGATGATTTAAAAATTATTCACCGCTGTCATTTTTCTAGCCAACTTTATATATTACGTCAACGTTTTTTTATTACATTTTTTGTCATACAGCCGTAAAGAGCCTATATAACATAATAAGTAGTCAGTCATTTAATGAACTGAGCCTGTAACGTGATAAGTAATCACAATCACATTCATGATCTGAACCTGTAAGTTTGTACGTAATCACATTTTCATGACTTTCGTCGGTAATTTGGTGACTTGTGTCAATTGTTTTCATGAAATGAACCAATAACATCGCATGAATCACAATAGTTTTCATGCATTTAATCAGTAACGTGGCATTGAATTGAGCCTGTAACATTGTAATTAGTCACAATCTCTTACTTTCATTAAACTGGTCTAGGCAGAAGGTATCACAAGATAATCAGACTATTTATTGGTACTGATTCTCACGCGTTTGCCTGTCTATTCACGTGTTTGCATGGAAAGCCGTTATTGCAAAGCGCAGGCACCCGGATTTTATCAAAAAATGTCCCTATATTTTTAAACGAGCAACAATTAGCGACTCCGACAACAATTATCGCCTCCTAAAATGACGGTGATTACAATCTTTCCCAATATTTTGATATGAACTGCAGTTAGAAGCTCCTACTACAATGAGCGGCTCCTACAATACTTGTTTAATCTACGTCTCCGTTAATAAAAGAGTCGCAATTAACGGCTCCAAAACATCTGAAGCTCAGTCTACAAACTACAATCACCGGCTTCTTCAACAGTAACGCTGATGATAATTTTGATCTCCGTCTTTACTACCGAACGAGATTTCAACTCAAAAACGAGATCTACTAAGCTATATTCGCGGGCTTCATCAATAGTAACGCCGCTGATAATCTTGAGCTCCACTTTTACTACCGAACCGAACGAGATTTAAAGTCATAAACAAGATTTTAATCACGTGCTATCATATTCGGAATACTGTCATCTTATCCTCATCGGTGTCTTTTACTTTTATCGAGCTAATTTAATGTTTCAGTTTAAATTTATGTGCCATTTCCAGCCGTTTGTGTTGTGTAGCCACGTCAAGACCAGACTGTTAGCATCATCAGTTTTTAACATTATTGTAAGGTGTTTTCCATTAGTGAAGAATATTAACTAGCTTTTTTTTTCAACGAAAATATTTTGCTATGACCAGCAAGTTTTCATGTATCTGTACAACACTGGACAGACCTATAAATTAAGAATACAAGGTGAGATTCACAGCTCAACGCGCTTTCACTGATGCCAGTCACGAGATCCGCATTATGTTTTTCTCAGCAGCAAGTTCGGGGTTTGCAGAGATATCCGCATGGTCTTCAGAGGCATGAAGCACACGCTGGTGCTGAAAACATAGTATTCAGCGCAGTACATGTACAGACCCACAGCTCAGCCGAAGTACAATTCACCATGACGTGGTTGTCACTGTGGACGCCCAAAATCACTCCCTCAACAACGCACATGCTTGAGCTGGAATCAACGCTGTCCAGATCCACCAAATATACTGTACTTAGAACAACATCATATTTACATGCAACACTTTTCCGGGGTTCAGTTGACCACGTCGTGAAGAGTCTCCACCAATCCAGGCAGTGAACTTCCCATATATGTGTTTGTAGCGTTTAAGCTGGCGAACCAGTGTGCAGACCAAACCGGAAACAAGCATATCTTAATCTGTCTCGAACTCATGTCAGAGTGAACTCTAGACAGTATCCAGAGAGAAAAAACTCGAGCGAAACATACTGCTGAACGGCGATGAGTCATTTTGAACTTATCGGCGTCGCAGCTGTCCAAGTAAGGAGAAATTCTCGAGCCAGTGTTATCAGGCATCGCTGAAACGTTATTGCCAGGATTGTTTGGCATCAGAAAAGGACTTCGTCTTCCTGGAACCACCCGCTGCATGCCATTTCCCGAAATGGAGTTTCCAGAGAGGACATGAGAGAAAAAAAAGTTTTTACCAACATCGACATCAAGCAAACATTAGGACCACATGTTGGAAATTTCAGAGGTGCATTTTCTAACATCAGCTTCCTGAACACATCATCCCCCTGTGGGTACAGGGTTGTCGAATTGGCTCGACGTGCCTCACTACGTGTCGTAAGAGGCGACTAAGTAGAGGCAACCTGTTTGCCATGGGTTGCGTCCTGTGGTGGGGGAGGAACGGATCCTGGTAGTTGAGCAGAGGCTTTCCGATGCAATACACTACTTTGGCATCTACTTCTTCTAGACGGATGGTCGGTATGGGCCCGGTCTCGACGAATCGGCTTGTTACACCGAGCCCTAGGAAGTCTTTATTTACTCGCTCACCTCCTTTATCTTTCTTCTTGTATCTCTCTTGATACCACCGTTGCCGCTATAGTCTATTCCTTTAGCTTTCCCTTTCCCAAGTCTTAGAAGACTTCCTAGAAGGCGGTGGCTAAACGGGTTAATCAGCAGCAGGGGGGGCGAATCGGACATTTTGTCCAATCGTTATTTTGCTTAATTATTACTTTCTGCACTCAGCGGATCCGGTGTAGTCAGCGCTGGTAAAAAAAAAAACGACGTCGTCGTCGGGGGATCGTCCAAACGTCATTTGGTTTAATTAACACCTTCTGCGCGCCGATCCCCAGCGTCGTCAGCGTCCGGTAAGCACATCGACGACCGCGTCGATGTCATCGCCCCCCCTGCTGCTATGATCTTACAAACAGAGTGATCACTAACTCCTCCTCTTGCAGATCAATTAGGTTATTTGACTGATCGGTAAGTCTGAAATTAATTCTCGTTAAAAACCGATCATGGCATCGCATATAGACCGGATTAATCGGACTCTCAATGATCAAAAATCCCGGAGGGGCTGTTGGTGAAAACGAATAAAGGATATACCCCTGTTGAGCTTGATTTGATTGCTTGGTATCCACCTGATAACTCCCTTCGATAACATCACACACTAGATT
This sequence comes from Sinohyriopsis cumingii, assembly GCA_028554795.2. Classification (NCBI taxonomy): domain Eukaryota; kingdom Metazoa; phylum Mollusca; class Bivalvia; order Unionida; family Unionidae; genus Sinohyriopsis; species Sinohyriopsis cumingii. The sequence goes on from CM068826.1 coordinate 53,798,193, forward strand.
GATCGCTATCACTGATGCGATATTTACGTTGTATGGAGCAATATGCCTACCACCATCTCCGTTATCGTGTCTGAGGATAGTTGATGGGGGGGTGTCCGCGGGTGGATTCTCAGGCCATCCTAGTATGGTTCTTATTGAACTGTTATAAATATCAACCATATACCCCGGTGTGCTTATTTCAATCGTCGACGATAACGTCGGTTCATGAACCGTAATAGCGATTTTTGATTCCTTTCCTGTGATCGATTTTATCCTGCGTTGAAATTCTTTATTGATTTGCTCTATTTGGTATGACCCAGTTGGTATTGTAACCTCCTCCCAGTTTGGGGTCCCATCGGGTTTATTTGTCCGTGCAAAAACCAGCGAGTTATTAGGTTGTTGTCCGTTAAATGCGTCCGCTCGGATATTAGGCCAACTGTGATATACTCGCAATTTTGCCAGCGCTATTTCCTTTACTGGAACCGGTGATGGGAAGTTCACACTGAATTCGGGCTTCGTTGATGTTATCGATATCATACTTGTTTGTACCGGAGTGGTGTTCTCCGCGATCCGCTGAAGTAATTGAGACCCTTCGGGGTTCAGCGACATTATTATTATTCGTTGTTTTTAGTGTCTAATTTTAACAACCAGGTGGTTTCGGCTTCCAGTTGAAAATCCTCGATTTTTGACATCGCGGAGCTATATAACTGGACCATCGTGGAGAATTCAACATCGGATACGAACAAATTATCAATCGATAACGAGATCAACCCGGATAATTTCGAGTATGCGTCGGATACTATTTGATGTTTTACTGTATACTCGTTGAGTTTTTTCTGAAAACACGATGATATCTTCCTAGTGATTGCGTTGGCAACTCCAGCAACTGTTGTCATTGCGGAGACAGCGATTGGAACAGCGATCGGGGTTATCGTGGTCACCGTGGATAAAATAACACCGGCGCCAGCTACTATACCCGACACCGAGTACACGACCGCGTCGATGGCGGTTATTTTACGACGGTATTTTTTTATTTTTACACGGTATTGTTCGGAAAGCGTTTTCAAGTTCGCGGAAAATTCTTTTGCGGTATCGAATCGATATTGATGTGACGTCGGTGATACCTCTGATTCAACTTCCTTGGTGGTCATTTTTATTTTAAAAGAGCTAGTGTTTTTAATTACTTAGATTCGCTGCAAATTCCACATACCATGTAATGTTTGCCCGGGCTAGATTTCTATCAACGGCATAAATTGTAAACTGTTCAGTTGCGTTCTTGTCTATAATTGTTGATATTGTATTGTTAAACCCGGATGAACTCGACGATAATATATTAAACTGCATCATTGAAACCAGTGTCAATCGATAAATGCCCTTAACAGTTGCGGTGATATTTACTGTATTCTGTGTAGGAGTCCAATCGAATGATCCATGCCGAATTGTGTATACTGTGTTGATGATGTTCTCATGAGGGATTTTTATTTTTTCGAATTGCTCTGCTACTCTCGGTAGTCCGTCTTTAATCGCTTCAACATCAGTTTTAATCGTTCCTATTTCCTGTATATGCGTGTCCACATCTTTTTTGTTCGCTGCAACATTAGTTTTGATTGTTTCTATTTCCCGTGTATTCTCGGTTATACTTTTTTTGTTCGCTGCAACATCAAGTTTGATTGTTTCTATTTCATATGTATGCACGTCTATGCCTTTTTTGTTCGCTGCAACATCAGTTTTAATTAATCCTATTCCCCGCCAATATGCGTCTACATTTTTTTTGTTCGCTTCAATATCAGTTTTGATTGTTCCTATTTCCTGTGTATGCGTGTCCATATTATTTATGATCGTTGTAACATCAGTTTTGATTGTTTCTATTTTCCGTCCATGCGAGTCTACATTATTTATGATCGTTGCAACATTAGCGCCGATTATTTCTATTTCCCGTTCATGCGAGTCTACATTATTTATGATCGTTGCAACATTAGCGCCGATTATTTCTATTTCCCGTTCATGCGCGTCTACACTCCTTTTGTTCGTTGCAACATCAATTTTGATTGTTTCTATTTCCTGTCCATACGCAGTGATATCATTTATAGTTATTGTGATTTCATCCGGTTTGGCATTTTTTTTACCAAGGAATTTATCAAAGTTGTCATCGATCCTGTTAACATTTTTTCGTAACGAGGTAAATTGGCCCGACAGCGTCGTAAACTCCAAAATAGTATTTTTTATTGTTGCAAGATTCGGTTCGGTTACCGTCGGGGTTCCAAAAAAACTAGCGGTAGTGAGTTGTATATCGGTGACAGATTTTTTCACCTCGGTGGCAGATTTTTTCACCTGCGCGTCAAGTTCGATCACGGATTCATTCAACCTTATAGTACCGTCTCGGATTAATTCTATTATTCTCTCTATCTCCACTATATGTTTACCTGGTCTGAGTCGTCCGTCGCTGGTATACAGCGCGATAGCGTTCTCGGCGGCATCACGCTGTCGTATTAAAACGTCATTCAGTGACACATTACCGGATTTCAATTTACCCTGGCGGTCTTGAAATACAACTATTTCGCCCGGGTCAACACTTGTTAGATTCAACATATCAGCGATTTCATCCTCAATTAGTTTTTTTATGTCGGCGGCGGTCGTTTCCGCGGATTGTTTCAGCGCCGAAACCGGTCGCCCCCAGATATCAATCATTATTATTGTAAATGTTATTCTCTAAAATCCGTTGAGCTTCTACAACCCCACTAGTGTATTCGTTTACAACCACATGAGGTGGTTTCCGCGATGATGAAATCGCCGCGAGTACGTTCAATACCTCACGGCCACATATCGGTGGGTCACTTAATCGCTGTGTTGGCAGCGTGGAATAAAAAACCCGGGCTGAACACGCCCGGGCATACCGCATGAACTCTTTCGGCGGGGCTAACCCGTATGAATCAAAATAGACGATTGCACGCGGATCAATCGCGTACGCAACCCAATGAGTTCCCGCTCCGGAGGACCCATCGAGGTTAATTATGCCTGTTTCAGTATTCCTTGGGGCCGCCGGTAATTGATCCCTCATAAAAACACCTCTGAAGTTTTTTATCGCTAGCGCGTTTGCGGCGCCTATTAAATCAAAATTAGACATGGGAGTCATTGACTCCCGAGTCAATAAACGGTTCCTGGTAGTCTTAGACCCTTTCCCGAGTACCATGAATACGGGGTTCCCGGTAGTCTTAGACCCTTTCCGGCCACGGGTCGTTTTTTTTTGTAGCCTTTCCCGGTTGCCTTCTTCAATGCCATCCCCGCCGCGGTACCAACGGCTCCTAACGCCGCCGCCTTAGCCACTGCTGGTGCGGCCGCGGCAATCAACGCTGGAATCGCAGCTAACAGTGGAAATATCCCACCGGTCCTTTCCATGTTTTTAATTGCTGCGGCTGAAAAATCTATTTGAACACCCTTTTTATTCTTCATCGCATCATTGAAATGTTTTATTTGACGCGCCGTCAACGATATCTTATGATTACCACCTGCCATCTGTGACGGCTTCAGCGTTATTGTGGTTCCGCATTGTTTAGCCGACTTTGATCGTAATTTCTTGACTTGACCATCAGTCAACTCTACACTGACGACACTATACGACATTTATTGTAAACGCGTTTTGTGCTTTCAATTACATGTTTTCCACTGGCGCATCAACGATTCTCATTCGTCCACCAACGCCTTCTAGCAGCATTGATTTATCGCTGAGAATGACAGCAACCGCTCTATAACACTGGTCAACAGTGAAATCATTACTGACTTGAAAAGGCCCTAATCTGTAGTATTTTGGTGTGCCGAACACGAATATAACCGTGAAAAATTTGTATTGGCTCTCGTTTTGAAGATATTCATATACCTCATTTTCTATGTTTCACTGTGTAAATTTCTCCAGTAGGACTGCAGCAACATCCGGAATAATGATGTAACATTGCATAATACCATCATGCTCACATCATCCACAGTTGATTGCATCATTTTCTGATGCAATGCAATACTAATGCCATGCGGCTGCTGAAGTAAGTTGACGTCAGCAGTGTACTATACATGTGTAGGCCTATTATACTAATGCCAGGCGGCTGCTGAAGCTGACGTAAGCAGTGTACTATATAAAGCCCAATCAGATAGGTTCAGCATTTAAAATATTTTAGACGTTGTGCGAGACAGTTCAAGCTACTGTTACATAAAACTTATTATTTTATCCATTTACGTACAATAAAGAACAGTAATGCCTCGAAAGTGTGTTAATACCGCGGACAATTTTTGCTATATTTGTGGGGAAGTGACATTTGCCAACCAGAAGAAAAGTATCAATTCTCAAGTGAAGAAGGCATATCATCTTTACTACGGATGCAAGGTTGGTGACCAAGACAAGCCTTGGGCTCCGCATATATGCTGTGCTACATGTACAACGCAGCTTTCACAGTGGTTGAATTGCAAAAGGTCATCAATGCCGTTTGCAGTCCCAATGGTGTGGAGAGAGCCAAGCAACCACCTAAATGACTGTTACTTCTGCTTGGTTCCTCCTCTTTCCGGCGGAATAACGAAGCGAAAGAAGTCGAGAATAGTCTACCCAAACATTCCGTCTGCATTGAGACCAGTTCCACATGGTGAGGGACTTCCTATTCCAGAACCTCCAGCAGAATATTCTCTTGATTCATCTGACGAAGACAAAGGTGAGTCGACCTGTTCTTCTCCTGGTCCATCAGCATGCAGTGATCCAGATTTTCACTGTGGTGCATCATCAACCCCACACAGAATAACACAGGAAGAACTAAATGACCTGATTCGTGATTTGGACTTATCAAAGAACAAGGCAGAATTGCTAGGATCAAGACTCCAACAATGGAATCTTCTAGAAGAAGATGTCACAATTACTGCATATCGAAAGCGCCACCAGCAATTGGAGCCTTTCTTCAGAAAGGAAAGTAATCTGATATTCTGTTCCGATATTGAGGGCCTCATGAATGCTTTAAAAATCACTCATGACCCACAAGAATGGAGACTATTTGTGGACTCTTCGAAACTGAGTCTCAAGGCTGTGCTTTTGCACAATGGAAACATTCTTCCATCTATTCCAGTAGCGTATGCTGTCCACATGAAAGAGACATACGATAACTTAAGGCAGCTACTGAATTCCATTGAGTATAACAAGTACAGCTGGCACCTCTGTGGTGATTTGAAGGTAGTTGCCCTTTTAATGGAACTGCAGCAAGGATATACAAAATACATGTGTTTCTTATGCGAGTGGGATAGCCGAGCAAGGGAAATACACTACATGAGGAAGGAATGGACTCACAGGCAGAATGTAGCCATTGGAGAGAAGAATATCCAACACCCAGCTCTGGTTGAGGCTCAGAAAATCTTGCTACCACCCCTTCACATCAAACTAGGTTTGATGAAGAACTTCGTGAAAGCCATTGACCGGACTTTGCCAGCATTCCGATACCTGCATGAAAAATTCCCTCGACTCAGCGAAGCAAAGATTAAAGAGGGAGTTTTTGTGGGTCCTCAGATTCGAGAGCTTTTCAAAGATGACCGGTTCAACAACTTGCTGGAAGGTGACGCGAAACAAGCATGGAATGCTTTTCGCCTAGTTTCTACAAACTTCCTCGGAAATGTTAGGGCAGAAAACTATAAGGAACTAGTAGAAGACATGTTGATGAAGTATAAGAAACTTGGCTGCAATATGTCTCTAAAGATTCACTTCCTTCATTCCCATTTGGATTTCTTTCCTAGCAACTGTGGTATTGTTAGTGATGAACACGGCGAACGTTTTCATCAAGATATCGCAACAATGGAACAAAGATACCAGGGAAAATGGTCCACTACAATGCTGGCTGACTACTGCTGGACACTCCTCAGAGATGCTCCCGAACAGCTGTACAAGAGACAGGCGAAGAAATCTAAGATGTAGTCAATGACTTGATTTTTTATAGGTAGGCTATTACAGTTGACCTTTTACTATTGGAATGCATTTCGTTATGTAAACATTAATTTCTTGCAGATTACAAAAAAACTAGAGCCAATTTTGCAATTTGACTGTCATATTCGTGTTCAGCACATAAAAATTGATAAGAATTGACTAATTTTATTTCAGTAACATGACTTTTGTAAAAATTTGTTGTCCAGTGTAATTGGCACCAGCCGGGGCTATACGAGCTCGGAAGTGTATATCAACGACGGATTGTCTCGTTAAATCAAGATGTTCCAGCGAAAAATAATAAATCGGATACAGGTTTTTAAAATCAAGTTGTGATATTTGCAAACCAGTGTCGACGTTTTGATCACGACCCATATACGACAGCAATCGATGATACACACGTGCGATATGGTTGTCGCCGTAATTAAGCTGTATATCCTCGGATGGTTCCTGTTGTCCGTTTATTCTCAGCGAAACATCCCTGACTCCTAATTGATCAAATATCATATGGCTGCGTTCTTGACTACCCAATCGTTCCCTATTCTGTAGCGCTATGAATATATGACGCGGGGCTGAAACACCCTGTTTTGATGCTAGGTGCCATGTAAACGTATCGGCGACGTTATCCTCTTTAGCATCAGTTGTTACCGCTAGCCAACTCAACAACGATTTCCCTCCCTGTTCCATAAATGCTAACAATCGTGCTTCCGTGGTAACTGACGGAGTCAGCACCGGCATCCACAATGCCATTTTAGTTAAAATGACTTTACCGGCAGCGACGCCAGCAGCATGCCATATTGCATTGTTATCATCGCCCCTTCGCGTCAGCGCGATTGTATGCTTAGCCCCATAGATGACTTTTCTAACATTTCTGCAGAATCCAAATATGTGATGGAGTGGAATCGCGCATGAAAACTGTCGGCGTGGTCTTTGCAACATCCCTACTCGTGTTGCGAATCCCATATTGTAATTATCGTTAAGACTTTTTATAATATTGAAATTAGCGCCTGGTCTTGCTCTGCGGTCTGGGTTATTTGCTTCAGCCTGTGGGTCAGTTGCGGTATCTCTTTCCACTAGCACGTTAACGTACTGAAGATGGTCAGCGTTATCGGTGGAGTCCTTCGCAAACATCATAGATGGGCCCGCCGATCTTGTATAATCATCCGAGTATCTCGCTAACCCAATTATCGTCGTTGCAACATCAACCTCGCGTTCTATTGATTCAATTTCTCGCCCGTCAATAAGATATCTGGCGCTCTCAAATAACGCCATGATACCGTTGTTGACGAAGCCAACTCTAACACGATGGTCATCTGCATATGGTGCATTATCGGCGGCATTTGTCACGAGTTCTCCCTCAATTTCGATAAACGCTTCACACGGCAAAAAATATTTACTGGTATCTTGGACCTGAAGTTCAATTCGCGATCGTAGGTCAGGTTGCGCTGCATAATAAGAATAATATTGATAATCACGGACAGAATCATCCCTGCGCACTGGGGCATCCATATTAAACGCGGGGTCAGCGGTTCGCGCAAACATTCTATTATTTATCATGTTGATGTTTTCAATTGCGATTTTTTCGTCGTAAATTCTTTGAATTTAAACCACTCCCCGCTATCGCGTTCATGAGCGCGTTGGTTGCCGCATCGGCGGATGGCGAAGTCGCCAACGACTGAGTCGTCGCCAACGACTCTAGTTTTTCTTCCACGGCGTTATTTATTACTTTACTGACATTTGCAGGCATCACTGTCGTTGATGGCATCACCGGTGGTTTTTGTTTTTTTCTCCTCACCAACGACATTAGTTTGTCCCGCGCGGCTGAAAGCGCCTTTCCGGCAACATCTCCAATAGCACTAATTCCCTTATCACGAATAACATCAATAGCCTTCATTCCTAATTGTTTGGCTAACGGCGCTACTTTTGGAGCCATTCTTGTAAATAACCCCGCAATGGTGCTACCGAGACCATCTCCATAGTACGCGCGGTAAACAGGCAATCGCGAGTTTACCACGTAGACGAGTACTGGTTTATCATGGTTGTAGTGTATGATCATCCTTATTAAAAACACCAGTTTTCCAATTAGTGATTGTAATCACCAGTGATTGTGATCACCAGTGATTGTGATCACCCCCCCCCCCACCGAATCAAAAACCGGAATAAATTTTATCAAAATTTCCTTGGGTTTTTGCCCTCGATAAAAATCTGGTTTTTTTCTGGTTTTTTCTTGATTTTTAGTCATTTTTGGTCGTTTTTTGTTGCCTATAGTCGTTTTTTTCTCGATTTTTCAGAAAAACATCGATTTTCTCTAAATGATTTCCTTGGGTTTTTGCCCTCAAAAAATGGCCAAAAACAGTCAAAAAATGGCCAAAAACAGTCAAAAAATGGCCAAAAACAGTCAAAAAACGGTCAAAAATTAACAAAAACGATAATTTTATAATTTTATAATTTTATAATTTTTTTAATCATCCACTAACTCGTCTATGAGCGTTCGATATGCATTAATGTCCATGATACCGCCTGCAAATAACCGCTTGCAAATATCAGCGGCCTCATTGATTATTTCCGGAGAGTTATTTCCGGCTCGTTTTCCTCCGATTAGTACCTCTAGCCGTGATATATCGCTGAGAACACTACCAGGACAGGTAACGCCGTAGGATTCTTTACCAACAGAGTATCCTTTTCCTTTTTTTGGTGTTCTACTCTTAACTTTCTCGAGGAATTCATCGTAATCGGGATCACCACGATGTGGTAATGCGTCTCTATCTTTACTCGCTAAATACACTATTCTTGCCCAGTTCTCCGTCGAGGTTATTTTTTTCTTGTAACCTTCATTGATATACTCATCTCGAAGGCTCTTAGTTGATGTTGTAACAACAAAATTAATTAATTCTTCATCGTCGTCGATGTCTCTAATTTGATCTATTGCGGACTTTTTAAGAACATTACGGGGTATATTCCCCTCTTTCTTTTTTTCTTCCGGTGTTTCTTTTTCTGGTGTTTCTTCCGGTATTTCTTCTTCTGGTTCTTTCGCAGTAGCACCTAATTCTTCCTCGTCGGCCATTGTAACATAAGGTTCTTGTGGTTCGGTTATAGCGAGTGGTGGTGGCCTCCGTGTTGTAGCAGCCGCTATTTTTGCAGGGAGTGTTTCTAAAGACCTTTTTGTTTGTTTTGTCTCTGCCGCTATCTTTTCAAGCGCATCGAGGACGGGTACAGTTGCCGCCGTAACATCTTTGGTCGCTTTAGTTACCGGGGCAAAGAGTTGCTCGCTTCCAACAGTAAAATCGGTTTGTAGTTGCTGCCGCGTTTGAAGTTGTTCTCGGACCCTGTCTCGTAACGGTATGAACTTTTTAAGCGCTGCTAGCCGCTCTCTGGCTAGCCGAGTAGTAAGTGATTCGCCTACCATTATTGCAATTGCGAAGCAATTTCTAATTTCTCGCCGGAGTTTTCGTCTATAATCCTTCTAATGTTTTTGATCTTACTAGAAATCTCCCGGCGTCGTTCATAAACACGTCCGAGTTTTTTTCGTATTATTTCAACGGCAGTGAATAGTCCAATGAATGCATTTGCGTCATTGTGGTACAAGTTTTCATTGATCGTATGTTGTAATCGTTTTATAAAAAAGTACTCGCGGGCCAGGGTAAAACGCCCCCGTTTCGATTGTTCGTTAATAATCTCATAATCGGATAATATTTTTTCACTGTCGAGACCATCAGATAATTCAATTCCTTGATTTTTTAATTTTGAAATCTCGGCTAATATATTATTGATGTCTTCGATATTCATTATTCTTATAGAACATCTTGTTTTTAAATAATAAAAAAATGAAACCCCGTGTATCAATCCCGAGGTGTTCAACAATACTGAATACTTTGTTTTCTTCCGGAATGGACAATTTATTGTCATGGCGACTTCGTCAGCGCCATAGGCGCCGGTGACTTCGTCACTCGCTGATATTTACATATGAAAATCGAATTCTATGCCCGGTCATTTTTGAGATTGCTGTTTGATATACTCGTTCTGCTACTTTTCGTATTGAGGCGATACAAATGTCAAAGTATCTACTGGCTTCATTCATCGACTGAAATATTTTTTCCTCGTGAGTTGTTGTATCAAATGACTTTACGGGTTTTGCTTTCTTTGGGTATTTACCGGTTTGGCCTTTTTTGGTATTTTGACTCTGCGAGACAGCTTGCAAGTTTATAAGAGAATTATCAGTCTTATTATTATTAATATGATCAATCACAAGTCCATTTTCGATTAATCCGTTGAATACCTCAAATACCGCCCTATGAACATGGTACTTCTTCTTTCCGGCACCAAACATCAGATACCCCTGATTACTTACGGTACCAACCGGCTTCTTCAGTTTGCGGTTTCTAACAATGCCGTCGCGAGATGCCTCGTAATTGACGAGCACAGGATGCGGCTGAAATTCTTGGTCCATTTATATAATAATACTATTTGTCTAATTTATTATTTGGTTTAATTATAAATCTTTCAACATAGTCTTGGGGGGTTTTGATGACGAAGTCAGCGGTGGGGTCAATGACGGCGTTTTTAATTCGCTTGTCATAATAGCGTTTTAGTTCCCTGTATCGCTTTCCGCCACAATTAATACACAACTGCGATTTTCCTCTTACACCGACGTGGCAAACCAAGCACGGGAGGGGGCCAAGAGAACCATTACGAACGCTTTGTAAATGATATCCGCAGAATTCACCTCTACATGATTTATTGCACGGGGTTGTCGACCCAATCATCAACCATTTGCAGTGATTCATTATACTATATTCTTTCATTTAAATACTTGTTTTAATTATATGGATGAGTTCGAGAGATTGGCAGCAATTAAGCCCCGGAAAAATATTAAGTTCAATCTCGATAGAGTCCTCAAGGACACACCAAAAGCGTTAATAAACGATAGAACCCTGTTGAGTAAAATACGCGATTGTATCGATGAATTCAAGCGTGATGGCGCATCTCATAGTTGGTCAACATTTCGAATTGATGGCGTTGTTGATGCTACCATGAACGACAACCGCGCAGCAACGATAATATCACAACTTGACGGTAAAAGGTATTTCTTCAGAGTAAAATTCATTGTCCGGGTGGAATCAGGTGATTGGATCATACGTGATAAATTTGAACCAGTTCTCAGCGATAAGAAAACAGTCACTGTCAGCCGCGACTCCAAGCCGGGGTTGTTAACCGGAATTGACAGACCATACTATGAACGAGCGTATCCTGAAACAGCAGTTGTTTATGGAATATACCCGTTAAATAAGAAACCTGATATCGGAAAACTGAAACCGATGAAACAGTCAACGGGGATAAATTGTGTAGCAGAACGAATAATAGAGCATTTTACAAATGCATGTCGAGGAAACAAATTGACTGATTTACGACGTAGCAAAATCAACCAGTGGGAACTAACCGTAAAAGAGCGTGGAGCGACCATCAGCGACATAGCGAGATTAGAAACATCGCTGAGATTTCCAATAACCGTTACAACGATAACCGGTGAAGTATTATACGAATCAAAGTACAAATCAAAGGGAGCCCCAATCAAAATTATCGATCATAACGAACACGCATGGACGCCCGTGATCACAATATTTCCACGGAATAGAACAGTAAAGTATATACCCGAAGAATTCCTGGGAGAACAATTCTCCAAGGACGGTTTTCTCGCGGAGAGGAAACTATTTGATGCTATTGCCTACTTGTGTAAAAACGACCCTGTATCAGTGTGGTTACTTCGCAGCGCTGAAAACGATGCGGATACCTTTGATCAGTTTGTAAGACCAAACGGTGAATTATATCGCACTGAAGCGTTTCACAACAAGATGAAAAAAACCGCCATGGAATTTGAAGAGCATGATGAACAACTGCTAACAAATTGTTTTACCATTCCATCGGTTGTAGCTCATGTTGCAGCAAGGAAAAATGCGTGGAGACCAACGCGCAAGGAATTTCTACCGGATGTACAATCCAGTTGTTTGGAATACTATCACGGTGGACTATGGAACACTGAATACAACCGCGACGCTATGATCTCGGTTGATATGGTCGCCTGTTATCCAGCGAGTTTTCTCGGGTATGGATCCGCCGCTGAGTACTTTAGACGATTTGGACACCCCAGACATGAAATGACTCGTGTTGCTATTAATGGACCACTGCCTGATTTTGATTTAACCGGATTCGCTCGCATAGTATCATTTGAATTCGCGGCAGGACTCCATCGCTGTTGCTATATTTGGATCGGTAGACACATGGCTGAAAAGAAGTGGCTGCCAATAGCGCTGCTACGGTATATGATTGATTGTAGCATGCTAGTTTCGTTGATTGTCAGTGACGCGATTATATCATACCGGGCGCAGACTGAAGTCTGGTTACCAGAACCGGAGCGTCTAGATAGCATAATTGACGAGTCCAGAAAAAACATTGATGCCGACGAGGAATATATCATCGAATGGTCCAGGAGGATATTCAACCAACGAAACCACGAGGCAAAAGATCTCGGTAGAAGAATAATTGGTAAGTTTACACAAGGTGGAAAAAACTGCGATTACAAACGATATTGCTCACGGCTGATTATAGATGACGCAGAATATGATTTCGTAATCAAGGACGCAGTGGCGAAAAATAGATACGTGAACTGCAAAACAGCTTTCTTGTCCAATGGAACAAGGTTGGGTACAGTTGTTACCTACAGCGATGGAGACAGCCCGGCATACCCGCATTTGAGGGCGTCTATGCTGGGTTATGCCGCTATTAATTTATTCTCGATGATAAATAGATTTCCTGACACCGCGGTTAGAGTAGCCGTTGATTCATTTTATATAGACGTAGCGTATAAGGGAAACGTAGCCGAGTTTACTAGTCCGGACGAGAGTTGGGGTACATGGAGAATTAAAAATGAAATACGACGCGATTATTCCCCGTCAGCAGATGTCACCGTTGAGAACAACTACTTACGCGGTGATAAATTGTCAGAATGGTCTAATGCACCATCGTGTTCTGATCCAATTTGTAGACACAAGACGGTTTATTTAAGCGGCTGTGGCGGGTCAGGAAAGACGACTCGGGCAATTGAATTATTTCGAACGCGGGCAAGTATAATCGTGCTTACACCGACCCATAGACTAGCGCGAGAGATAAAACAACGAAATGTTGACGCCGTTACTTATCACAGCTTTTTTCGATACAGCGGCGGTGAGTGGACTCCTGATCGAATGGGTGAAAAATTTATTCCTGAAGTTATCATCTGGGATGAGATATGTACTGTTTCGTTAGATACTTTACAAATGTTTCTTGAGTGGTTGCTGCTCGCGAATACAGCGGTAATCATGTGTGGCGACCATGGCCAACCACCACCATTTGTCGGCGAACGCCCACATGATTGGTTGAGCGGGTTCGTGGACTATTATGAAGAAACCGATACTGATTACCGAGCACTTGATGAACAACTGCGCGAGGTTAAAAAACTAATCAGATTACAGCCGGATAGAATTCAGTGTGAAATAATCCGCGAGGTGATTCCGGAAACGCCGTTGAATGAATTCTGGGAAACATGGAAACCAAACGATTTGATTGTAGCGAGTAGAAAGATAGTCAGAGACACACTTCAGCGGAAGTTGTTTACGTTGCATAAGGAAAAGTTTCCAACGCGTCCAGTGCCGTTATGTTATAGACCCGCGGACACACGGCGGCAGAACATTGAAGTTGAAATTCCAGCCCCGACAGCGTCGGAGACAAAAAAACAAATTCTCGTGCTGAATGATATCGTGCTTGTTGATATCAGCGTCGTCGAGGACGCGCTACGTGCTGATAAATCCCCGTGGACGCTAGGATACGCAACAACAATACATTCCTCGCAGGGACTAACCATCACGGACACAATTGTTTGGATGGTTGATAATCGCATCGAATGGTCGAATCTAGTCTATCTTGCAGTGTCCAGAGTACGAAGGATAAATCAGCTTCGAAGAATTGTTATTGACGGAGTCAGTGACGGAGTCACCATCGATGCAAGCGTCATTGATAGAAAACTCTCGGGTTACCGCCAACAGGATAAAAAAAAACAGCGGCGTTTTGATATTGATGCCGAATTAATAATTGCGTTACGACAACAACAGAATAATCACTGCGCGAGTTGTAATTGTGTAATGCGCTGGCGTTATTCGGATAAAGACGCTCGCCAATTTACCGTGGACAGAATCGATAACAGTCTCGGTCATGTTAAAAACAATGTGAGGTTGACATGTCTTGAGTGCAATAGACGCAACGGCGCTAGTTAAGACCACGCGGGGGTAATTGAGTATCGTCAGGTATCACTTGTAGTTGCTCGCGTGTAAATCCGCGCTGAGGAGCAGTTGAATCCAGTCTGTAGATCGGTGGTCTACCAGTTGATCGTGTTATCGTTGATATGTTATGTGTGGTAACACTCCAAATAGGATCAGTAGCTCTTTTTTTACCGCCTTCAAGCTCTCCTGGTTCATATAGATATCTAACAGTGACATCGCCAAGAATCGGCTTGGAAACGCTATTTATTTTTGATTTTCCGGGTATATACTCGTATTTAATCGCGTCGCTGGGCTTCATGTTGATTGCTCGGGTAATCTCGTTATTTAACGCTGCAATTACGCCTGGCAACCTTTTAACCCATTCACGAGATCGTTTTTCTTGGATGAATTCCTTCGCGTATTGATATCCAAATAACCGTTCAGCGAGAGTCCGATTGAATCGTTCAACAATTGCCTGATCACGATGTAGCGCAGTATGACCTCGTCGTATCGCGACGCTATGATGTTTCAGCGTTGATAAAACAGCGCCGCGAAATTCACTACCGGGATCAACTTGTAATAGATTTGGCCAGCGCAGAGGGCCTCTTCGATAAATTCTTTCAAACGCAGCGGCTACTTCAGTTGCTGACTTTGTTTTTAACGGCTCCGCTTGTTTGTATCGACTCGCAACATCAACTACGGTTAGCGCGTATTTGTAACCGTTGTCATGAGGCAAAAATAGTATATCAGCCTGATGAACTTCATTAGGTACGCTGACATCAAAGCGCGAGAAGTTGATTTGTTTAGGCGGTGGTAGATAGATTTGCCATATAGCCTGTTTGGATAACCAATTAGCCGCAGTGGTCTTTGTTACCTTTGCAGCGCTTGCAAGCTTACCAATTGCGGCCTTCCCCTTCCAGTATCCTCTCGGAGAATAATAGATGGATTCCATGTTGTTATTATAAACGCTATCGTTTTCAATTACCAGCGCGAGAAGCTCCGCTTCCAATCATTAATTTACCTTTCATAGCCGATTTTACCAACCATGAAGCCAATTTTTCTTTGAATGATTTATCAGGAATAGCATTTAATGCGTGAATTAATTTTACATCCGCGATATGACGCTGTTGCAGATCGCTACTTTTGTAAGCAACATCATGAGCATGACACGCTTTATCGATAGCGTTTATTGGATACTCACCGGGTTTGGGCTGATTTTGATCATCGAGTCTGATATCTAATCGTGTTCCGGGGCCACAGTAGCTATATCCTGGGAGGTGCTTTTCTCCTGGATACTTTGCCCACGGTGTTCCGGGGAGTTTTGATAACTTGGCTGCGATGTCACCTCCTCGCTTTTTTTTAAAACATCTCCGGGTCTAATAGAAATAAATCTAAATTTCTTTGTACCGCATTGTACACACTTGCCAGTAAGGGCCGATCTGTTATTTCTTGTTGTAGCGGTTGTCATATCATTTGTGCCAGTACGTACTCTACACTTCACACAATATAGATCCATAATTTATGTATAGAGATATGAATATAATTGATTTTTCGGCGACTAAAACAAGAGAACCAGTTAAGCATGTTGCAGCGTTACCAAACTCGATCCGGATGATTATCATCGGACCATCTGGATCCGGCAAGACGCAATTGTTACTCAATTTAATAATGAGATGGATGAAGTGGGATAAGTTGTATTTGGTTGCTCCTAGCGTAGATGATCAACGATGCTACGAGGTGTTGAAAGATTTCAACGAGAATGCATCAGCGATCGCTAAAAAAAATGTTATTGAGTTTATTACAGATATCAATGATGCACCAGGTATTGATGATATTGATGGCGACGTTAACAATCTAGTCGTGTACGATGATGTTATGTTAGACAATCAAAAAAACCCAGCTAGGATATTTTCCAGAGGCAGGCATAAAAACACCGACGTGATATATGTCACTCAACGATACACTCAGATTCCAAAAGTAATCAGAGACAACTGTAATATTCTTGCTGTATTCAACGGCGTTGATACACACACGCTACGAAATATTTGGCAGACATGGTGCGGCGGTGACATGGACTTTAATGGTTTTCGAAACTTTTTTAGTCATGCTCAGTCGACCCCACATGGATTTGTAACGATAAATTTACATGATCCTCGGACACGATATCGTATCGGACTTGACCAAATATTCGGTTAGTTGTAAATAATTTTCATTGTAAATAACTTCTTAGCAGCGGGGGGGGGGGGGCGATGACATCGACGCGGTCGTCGCGCTTTTTTACCGGACGCTGACGACGCTGGGATCGGCGCGCAGAAAGTATTAATTAAACCAAATGACGATTGGACGACCCCCCGACGACGACGTCGTTTTTTTTTTACCGGGCGCTGACGACACCGGATCCGCTGAGTGCAGAAAGTATTAATTAAACCAAATGACGATTGGACAAAATGTCCGATTCGCCCCCCCTGCTGCTTAATCAGGAGGTAATTTTACTGACCCTAGAAGACGGTGGCTTCACGGATCAATCAAAGGTAATTTTATCGACTGAGTATAGCATCTGTGTATCGCTGGCACTTGAAAATGGTCCCATTATTGGGCTCCATGATGGGCGGGGAGCACGGGTGCTGAATTTTAATCAATCCATCATGGAAATCTCAACAACAAAAAAAATGAAAACAAACGTACCAAAACTGGATCCGAGTCAGATGACGAACCATGTAGTGTGGAGTCATTTCCACGCTTCATGGTCATACAGTCTAAAGATGCCACAAAACTGATTGCTTCACTATCTCCATTTGTCATCGAAAAGACTATCACAGGACCGATTGGCACACCAAAAAGTGTTAAAAAGTTGAAATCGGGTTGTCTTCTTATTGAGTGTGAGCGACGAGGTCAAACAAAAAACATCAAGAAAATGAAAACTTTCTTCGATATCCCAGTGACCTCGTTCGCTCACACCACTTTCAAAACGTCCAAATGCGCGATTCGCTGTCGTGACCTCGCTGGAGTCAGCGACACTGATATAATGGAAGGGACGAAAAACGAAGGCATCACTGCAGTCCGTAGAATACGTCTTAAACGTAATAACAATCTGCAGGACACCAACACCATAGTACACACCTTCAATAAACCAACGGTACACAAAGTGGTAAAGGTAGGCCTTTTGCAAGTAAAGGTCGAGATCTATATTCTAAACACCCATCGGTGATCTAAGTGCCAGAAAAGGCCAGAAAACTCGTACAGGCCAAAACAGCCCATCCTGGCCCATCCTTCTCCAATGTAGTGAAGAACAATCCGAAAGGAACAAAGGACGCACAAATACAGACAGATCCACTTGATTCAACACCAAGCCCTAACACCCCCACCCCCCATTACCTAGCACGGAAAAACACGGCATCTACTTAGATAACCGTTAATAATGCACCACCACCGAAATCACCAAAAAATAAAAACAAATCTCATGGAAAGAGGCAACAAAGGGAGTCAGATAACCCCATCAAACTCTATAACATGATTGGAGACACTGAGAGCATAGATGCAGAAGAAACTGCTCCACGCGCTCAAGGTAGCTCCAGACCTACAAGCAAAAATTCACCCCCGTACTTCCTCCAGAGAAATAACCACACAAATTGCCTCCGCGAAAGGTCTAACCTAGCTACACAATCTTTAATTTAAACATATAATGAAGAACGCCATCATACAATGGAACTGTCGAGGACTTAAAGCCAACTAACATGATATTCTTCTGCTTTTAAACGAATATAATTCTGCAGTACTATGCCTTCAGGAAACTTTCTTGAAAGATACGGATAACATCACACTTAAAATCTACTTCCTGTTTAACACCTACCCCCAAAATGTTGACAGGGCCTTAGGAGGAGTTTCTGTTGTTGTGAACAATAGAGACCCTCATAGCGTCATCCCTTTAAACACAAATCTGCTAGTCATTGCAGCACGCCTCGCTCAACATCGAGTGATAACCTTTTGTTCTATTTTCATACCACCAAACACTAACCTAGTACCAAACGAATTCGACAATCTTGTTCAACAACTTCCCGCGCCATTTGTTTTACTAGGGGATTTTAATGCCCATACCATTTTATGGGGCTCAAAATCATATAAGTGACAGAGGGCACAAAGTAGAAGACTTCATTTCTAGACACGATTTGTGTCTATATAACACCAAAACACCGACATATTTACACCTAGGAGGGGGTACATACACGTGCATTGATTTGACAATTTGTTCTCCTTCGTTGCTTTTGGACTATGAATGGAAGGTCACTGATGACTTTCACAGCAGTGATCACTTTCCAATCTCCCTTAAAAATATAAACTCTACTATTAATGACGCAATTCCACAATTGAATATAAAGAAGGTCGAATGGGCTAAGTTTGAAACACTCTGTAAAAATAGACTAAACGAGGATGCAGTCTTCAACTTTAATAACCCTATTCATCATTTTACTTCTATTTTAATAGATATTGCAGAAGAATCCATTCCCAAGTCCTCACTTGGGTCACTAAGAAATGTAAGGAAACCATTAGACAACGCCGAGAAGCATTGAAAAAATGTAACAATCATCCGACGCCAGAAAATTTAAGTAAATACTGTATACTCCGAGCCAAAGCTCGCAGCACAATCAAAGAAAGTAAACGAGCACCATGGAATGAATATGTTTCTTCTTTAAACTCGCATTCCTCTATTAAGAAAGTTTGGAACACTATCCGCAAAATAAACGGAAAGAGAAAACAAAATTCTCTCAGACACCTGAAGCTGAATAATAACAATTTTAGTTCAAAACTTGACATAGCAAATATTCTTGCTGACAGTTTCTCTAAAAATTCCTCATCATCTAATTATTCTGAAGTTTCCAAAGATTAAAACGTCAAAAAGAAAAGTCACTTTTAAAATTCACATCCAACAACTCGGAAAGTTATAACCAGCTGTTCTCACTATCAGAGCTTATGGAGGCTTTAGAGAGGGCCCATGATATATCCGCTGGGCCTGACGAAATACATTATCAGTTTTTGAAACACCTTCCAGAATCATCTTTAACATCTCTTTTGAAAATCTTAAATGATTTATGGATAACTGGTAATGTATCTAAGATTTGGAAAGAAGCAACAATAATACCAGTTCGCAAACCAGGTAAAAATAGCACAGATCCTACCAACTATCGACCCATTGCACTGACAAGCTGTGTGTGCAAACCAATGGAACGAATGATAAATTCTCGGCTTGTATGGTACCTGGAACGAACAATTTAATATCTCCTTTCCAAAGTGGCTTTCGATATGGTCATAGCACCAATGACCATCTGGTTAGACTGGAAACTTTTATTCGCATTTATCGAAAAGGAACATTTAGTAGCGGTTTTCTTTTATTTAGAAAAGGCATATGACACGACATGGAAGTACGGAATACTAAATGGCCTCCACGATCTGGTCTAAAAGGCTTTCTGCCCTATTTCATACCACACTTTCTCTCAGACAGAGAATTCAAGGTACGAGTGGGCTCTAGCAGGAGATGGGTGTACCCCATGGTAGTATTTTATCTGTGACGCTTTTCAACATCGAAAATAATAAGTGTTTGGCTCCTGGTGTGGATTGTTCGCACTACGTTGATGATTTTCTAATATGTTATCGATCAAAGCACATGCATGCAATTGAAAGACAACTACTGCAAAATATAAATAAGATTCAAAATTGGGCCATTACTAACGGTTTAAAATTCTCGAAATAAAAAAACGGTATGTATGCATTTTTGTTAGTTACGCTCTGGACGGAACACCTATTCCAGTTGTTGAGGAAACCAAGTTTTTAGGTATTATCTTCGACAGAAACTGACTTCTATTGCACAGCTAAAGATCTTGAAAGCTAAGTGCTTAAAATCTCTAGATATACTTCAAGCAGTAGCGCACACTGACTGGGGTTCTAATAGAAAAGTCATCCTCAATTTATATAGAACGTTTATTCGCTCCAAGCTGGACTATGGTTGCGTTGTTTATGGTTCAGCCAAATTCATCATCAAGGAATAAGACTCGCTCTGGGAGCATTTAAGACATCCCCGTGTGAAAGCCTTCTAGCTGAAGCAAACGAACCACCTTTATCACATCGTAGAGAAATGCTTTCCGCACAGTATGGTATCAAATTAAAATCTAACCCTTTGAACTCTGCTTTATCGACTGTTTTTCAACCCAATTACAAAACTTTATACGAAAATAAACCAAACCCCATACCTTCCTTTGGCATTAGAATATCACCCAGCCTTGACAGTACACAAACTGATCTTTCTAAAATTCAGAAAACGTCCATCTCCGAAACACCGCCCTGGAGACTTTTAAACAACCAAATGTACTTTTTACGCTACACGATGGAAAAAACCCACGAGACAAACCCTTACACCTTCCACAATTCTTGTCATGAACTCCTCACCGAATTTAAAAACTACACAAGAATGTATACCGACGGATCAAAGGATGAGAAAAATACTGCTGCAGCCTTCGTTTGTGGAAATCACACAACACAAGTTGGCTTGCCGAATGGCACATCAATGTTTTCAGCCGAAATCAGAGCAATAGACCTTGCTCTGCAATATATCGAAAGCAAAGGTATTTTAAACAGCATCATCTTCTCCGACTCCCTATCAGTACTTCAGTCACTACACAATAGAAAACTTGAAAACCCATTGTTCACCAATATTCTCGTCAAAAATACTAACATGAGTACCTCACACAATATCGTATAATGCTGGCTACATAGCCATGTTGGTACTAAAGGTAATGAAAAAGCAGATCGCGCTGCTAAAATGGCCCTGTCTCAAGTACCAACTGATTTTAAAATGCCGTATACTGATTTTAAAACTAGTATCAAAGAGACTTTACGTCAGAAGTGGCAGGTATCATGGAATGATGCAGTGAATAATAAACTTAACGCCATCAAGCCAACCCTAAGAGAATGGACTCCTTCCTAAAGAACCATGCATAGTGAGGAGGTAGACATTGCAAGAATTCGAATTGGTCATACTTATATAACCCACTCCCACATACTAAAAGGTGAAGACCCACCAGTGTGTTTCTTGCAATTAACCATTAACTGTTAAGCACTTTATGATACTTCCAAGAAATTCGAAACGATCTACTAACACAAAGGATATCGTCTTTGTTTCATAGGCCGAAATCATCAATTACTGTGTCAATGTTGACATTTTTTTGTATCTTCACGGAGGCATGCAATAACCTGTAGATCACTGAGTTGTTGATCTCCATATCTGTTTCTGAGGAACGTTTTCACTCGTTTAATGCAGCTAAAAAATAATTCGTTTTGAACTGATGTCACCGGCAATGTCAGGACAAGGTCAATTCCATTTACGAGCTCACTGAAACCAAGTGGAAGACGACTCAAGCATGTTCGAACTTCGTGAATAGTCAGCGATGTTACATCTTTATCCAATGATTGGATAAAAGACTTTGCTGAAGACAGTTGTGTGCGAAGCATCATTGTATCGATACCACTAGTGCGATATAGCTTCACAAGTTCGTTGACTGTATCCGGGCATAAAAAATATTTGTGCACTTGGGTTTAACGCCGAAACTCTCTTTAAAACACTATAGTTAACTGTAAATCGAGCATCGAGTTCAGAAATAAAACTGTCTACACACGCATAAAGGACTCAGGTACGCATTGAATCATCAGTACTTTGAGTCGTTTCTGTAACCTTCTTCTTACCAGTTACTGACAGCACAAAATATTCCGCTAATTTCTTTGACATCACCTGAGCTCACTGTGGCCTATTACCGTGGTTGTCGTTGTTCAGTATGATTCCAGTTTGATCTCTAATTGCATCAGCTTCTTTCACAATACCATCCCAAGTGTCATTGCTTCGAAATGCCATCAGATCTTTTTTTGGTGGATTCTAGCAACAGAAGGGCAGATAAGTAATTAATCGACTGAAGAATTTTGTAATTCTTGAGATAACGAATAGACTGCTCCAAGTAACTTTTCACCCACAGGCAAACAACGAAGAAATTATGTTGAATGCACTCGTTTTCGCAGGCCTTGAGCTTCTTCTGCTGTTGCTAACCTATCAGCATTCTGTAAAGCAATGGCTTCCAACACATTAACAATGGTTTCAGTTCGAAGCTTTATTTTGTGAACAGACCGATACGAATAAGACCATCGAGTTTCAACTAATCGTTCTAGCTCCAAGACGTACAGATTATCTTCAATTTGTGCTTGCTCATGTCGTGGGCCACTATCTGACAAATCGTACAGATTATCTTCAGTTTGTGCTTGCTCATGTCGTGGGCCACTATCTGACAAGACGTACAGATTATCTTCAATTTGTGCTTGCTCATGTCGTGGGCCACTATCTGACAAGAACACATAGACTAATTGTATGATGGAAAACATGTCAACGATCTCAGGTATTTTTTCAACTGTGTTGAATAAAATTAGGTTCAGACGATGGACGTGGCAGTGTATGTAGATGGCATGTGGATCAATTTCTTTAATCCGTGCCTGAACACCTCGAAGGCTGCCACTCATGAACGAAGCACCATCGTAGCAGTGAGCAACACATTTATCCCATGATAATTTGTTTTCCAGAACTACATTGTTGACACCAGTTTCCAGTGCCTCAGCATCTACCTTTTGCACATGGGAAGAACATAGAGGCTTTTTCCAAACTGAACCATCTGGTGACGTGGGTCTGATGACGGAGGTCACTTGTTCTTTGCGATAAATATATTTTGATTCATCGACCATTAATGCCCAGTAGGGTCCACGTGAATCAACTGTGTTAATTCTAAGAATGTTTGCCAAGCAGTGTAAAATATCATTCTGATAACTCTACCGATGTGTAGTGTCCATATCTTATTCAAAGTCTTCTCGTAGTTGATGAGAAAGCTCACTCATCATTTCGAGCAATTCACCAAAGTTTCCTTTGTTTGACGATTCACTTGATTCATCATTTCCACGAAAAGACAAACCCTGGCGAACTAGATATGAAGTCGCTAAAATTAGATATTTAAGACGATGCCTATTTTCCAGAACATCCAACTGGATTTATCAGATTTGCTACAGATCCAACCTTTCCAGCTGACACATTCTTTGCATTGGTCCACATCACTGTGCTATCTTTGTGCTTGCTACTGGACGTATGCTGTGTCAGCAAATCTTTCATATCTTTCCATTTTCTAAATCCCTTGTCGACAAACGTTATGTTCCCACACGTTTCATAAGGACGGACAATATTGGAACTAAGATGGCGATAAGTGAAACAAAAGACAGCATCCTGATTAATGGAGTATTCGATCCATGGAAATCGTTTGAAATATCCGTAGTTGAAACGACGCTTAGACGTTTTGAGGATATTCTTGTAGTATTGTTTGAAATGGAACGTCTTGATGAAAATGTGAGATATCTACAACTGACACTTGTTTTTCTGGCAATGCTGGTGATTGAGGTAAATCTAATGGAGGTCCAATTGTAGAGGTCAGATTCGATTATCTGTTGTCTTTTAACTTGCAACTGCCTCTGTGACTGACTCCAATTCCTGTGTGCTTTTTCTCTTAAAGAACTTTGATGATTGTGTTGCTTTCTCAGCCATTCTGATTTTGACACAAAAGATAAATATAAACGCTCCAAATTCTTTTTCTTATTTATTTTTTACTGTGCTTAAATTTCTGCTGTCCTAGATACGAATAAAGGTGGCGGCACTGAGTTTGAAATCACTATACAATCGAATTATCGAGGTGAAGAAAGTTGCCCATAATAGCGGTCGCTTGTTACTGGCAGCCAGCCAGCTGCAGCGGCACGCTGATGCTTGCAAATATCAACGTGCTGGCCCAGGCTGAATAATAATAATAATACTAATAATAATAATGAGGAAAAGAACGCTGTCCATATGACTTTGTTTTCATAGTGGGAATAATGAGTATACGATTGTCAGAATAGGAGCATAAGTATCTTGCTGGTGTGTACACATCGGTGAGGTCGGATAGGTACGTTGGAATAGAGTCCGACTGTGAAACGTAGCAAAGATAACAAATTTTGTGTTTGATTCTGGATCGAATGGATAGCCAGTGTTGGGTACAGAGCAGCGGAGAGGTGTGCTCTGATCGTGGTACTCCAATTATGATCCGGGCAGCTGTATTTTGAACTTTTTGAAGTTTCTGGAGTAGATATTGAGATGAACCAGACATAATTGAGTTACAATAGTCCAGTCTTGAAAGTACTAATGAACACACAAGTGTTTTAGTGGCATCAACTGAAAGATATTTGCGAATTGAGCTGATGCGTCTCAGCTGTGACAACAACTTTAACTCTTTGACCAGAAACTTTTGTACGAAACAGATCTGGCAACTCTGAAATATTTTAAGGCCCTGATGAAGCGTCCATCGCCACTACCACCACCACCAGATACCCCCGTGGGTCAAGACAGGCACAGTGCCATGAATACCCGAGGAAGAAGATGTACGAGAAGTCTTTCAAACACCCTCGGCAGCTCCCATTCCTAGTAAGATTGCAGCGTTATTGTTGACCCCTTCCCCCACTCCCCAAAGATAACAACCTAAAGCTTGGGTTAAAAAGATTATGTCCGCTCCTCCTTCGACAGAAGTTTAAAAGGAACGTTTTACTTGCCCAAGTTGCAACGCGTGATCAGAAAAGAAGTGTACGACATCGAAATCATTCTTGAAAGAAGAACCCGTAAAGTGGGAAAACGTCGTGTCAAAGAAGTCAAAGTGCGTTGAAAAGGATATCCTCCCAGTTTTGATTTTTGGATCAACGCATTGACTATAAAAAAAGTGACCATCATGCTCTTCAACACAGCCTCATTCGCTACCACTGTATGACCACTCTTTCAACCAGTTCTTCACAGCGAGATCTGCAAAAACAACCCTTGTGGGTGTGGTGTGGAGAAGGTGTGCCTAAAACGCAAATCGTCTTTTTCTGACAAATCTTAATGGTATATTGTGTCATCGGTGCTGCTATTGCCAATTTGAGTTTGCAACAAGGAGACAAACAATTGTGGACTATTTTATTGAGCAGTTCCATCGGCTACCTTCTTCCCAATCCTTGAAATACTCCTCGAACGGGAACAACGGAAGTCTTGTGAACAACGTCAGTCACTCTGCTAATAGTCACCACTCAAACGACAACAATCCTCTGTTAGACACTCCTTTCACTTGGAGTGACCCCTCGGACAGCATCAGAACTTTGGAATTATGAACAATAAAAATCAATTTAATTAACGTTACCCAGTTACAGATCCATGGAGGTGTTTCCCAAAAATAATTTATGTTGTTACACGGCCAAAATACCTCAGGCCATCCAGTTAAATCATCAATCCCACTGGGAAGTGGCTTTGGTGGAAATAATTTACACTACACAAATCAAAAACATCAATGAAACTCAAAACACTTCCCGGATCGAAATCAAGAAGAGATGAATAAAATCGGGTTTTCAGGTGACACAATTCATCAAGGAATTCATCATTCAGCATCTGCACGTGGAAAACTTCGGCAGGTTATTGTCTTAGAGGTGAGCAATTGGTGTATACAGTTGGTGATAGGTTCAAGGTAGCGTTTGGTAATTCCCCGAAAAGAGCCAAAACATGTGTTAAGATTGAGTACCATAGAGAGGTTCGTCGACTACTGATGATATTTCAGGATACCGAAGTTTTGTACATCAGGTTTAATGGTAGTTTATTTGAAATTTTGGATGGACATCCACAGATGTTAGTACAGAATCTGAGTCAGAAGATCAACAGTAATATGAATTTTTACAAGGTTGTTTGATCCCATGTAGAAGTGAAGAAAGGACTCAATTTGATCTTTGTGTATTCCCATGTGGTGAGTACAATGTCGTGGGACACACATCCGTATCTTTACTACCTGTCATTCCTTTCAAAGTGGGTTCTGCCACGACCAATGACCAGGAATGTGGAAACACCTATCACGTTTACCGCGAATTTGTACATCCTCACTATTTACCCGTCAGTAATTCGCATTTTGACACTGTCTACATTGCTATAAAAGAAGATCTGGGAGAAAATATTCCATTCTCCAAAGGGAAAGTAACGTTGAAACTCCATTTTCGAAAACGATTCTCTAGCTAGTTTGAAGTCATGTATCCAGTGTACAGAGGAGTCGCTCGACAGAGAGAACATGGTTTAGGAGATATGTTGAAATCGGACTTTCGTTCGGTGGCTTCCGTTTTGAAACCGACGGTGACACGAGGATTGCACGCCTTAAAAGAATCCTCATTGACGCACGGCAAAACATTTCACCAAAATGTCATCATTGACAAACAAAACCCAAAGAATCTTTCTTGAAAGCAGTCAAAAATATATTGCCCGTCCAAAGACATTTTGGGCCGACGTGAAAGTCCTATAAATGCCCTGGACGCTACCGAATCAAGCATTCCTGCTTCCCTGACACCCTTCCAGAGGCCTACACACCCCTAGAGTTAGAAAGACCAAGAAAAGAAGATCCGTCCGATATTTAGACGTTTTGATTATTAAAAACAGAGAAAAAAAGAAAGAAAGAGAAAAAAAGAAAGAAAGAAAATGATGCACCGAGAGTCTTGCTCAAGTTCGGAACTGGATCTGTTTGCCATGCCACCCACCATGATGACGATGCAACAATCCCAATGGGTCGAATTTTATCACGTCTTCTCTGTCATGGACTCAGGATGAGCTTCCATCGAGTTTGAAATCAAAGAAGAGCCCGAAGATTACATTGATCTGAATAACAGTTACTTGTCCTTGAAAGTGAAAGTGATCGAAACATCAATGGACGGTCCAAATATAAAGGACGAAGCTAAAGTAGCCCCCGTCAACAATTTCATCCAGTCCTTGTTCAGTGGAGTGGATTTGTACTTGAATAACAAACTGGTCAGTAGGAGCATGAACGCTTACCCTTACCGAGCGTACGTGGAAAATCTCTTGACGTACGGAAAATTTGCCAATAACACCCATCTGAATGCTTGTGTAGTATGGAAACCCGACACAGGCAAATTCAACGATATAGATATGATTACAGATAAAGAACCAAATCACAATGTGGGATTCAACGGTCGACGAAAGAAAATCAAATTTCCCCCCAAAAAATTTGAACTGATGGATCGTTTGCATTTAGACATGTGGTTGCAAAAGAAGTACGTGCTACACGGAGTGGATGTCCCCCTGTTACTGAATCGTAGCAGTGCCGTTTTCCATTGGAAAGCTGAGTCTGCCTATTACAAAACAGTCATTCAAGAAGTCAGACTCTACGTATGACGTGTGGAAGTGTTACCTAAAGTGGTAAACGACATCAGTCAGAATTTAAGCAGAATGACCGCCAAGTATCCGATACGACGAAAGGAAGTGAAACCGTTTACCATTCCCTTTTGTCTTCAATCGATAATCGAAGGTCATCTGTTCCAAGAACAGTTACCCAAACGTTTGATCATTGGTATTGTCAAAAATCCAGAATTCGATAGAACCTTCGAAGAAAATCCTTTTGAATTTTAGCACTACAACCCGTCCAAGATCGAAGTCAGTCGAGATGGCAGATCCTTGTGTACCAGACCTTTTGAACCTGCCTTTAGTGAAGTGAAGACGAATTACTTGAGGTCGTACATGTCCCTGTACGGAGCCATACTATAGGGACAATGGGACTTAGCATTAAAAAGACCCCTGGGACAATATAGGGACAATGGAAATTTAACATGGAGAAAAATCGTGGGTCACTTTAGGGACAATGGGAATTTAACATAGAGTTTGGGACTGTCTAGGGACAATGGGAATTTAACATGGGAATAGAGTTTGGGTTTGTCTAGGGACAAGGGGAATTGAATATGGGATTTTTTTAATTTTTTTTTAAAAAGTTTTTTTAAATTTAAATTTAAATTTAAATTTAGAAAGGGGTAGGCAATGGAAAGGCTATCTCTTTTCGAGAAATATGGTTGGCCCTGAAAAGGGCCTTTGGGTTTTTTCTTCTTTTAACTTCTTAACTTTTTCCACCATCCTCTTATTTTGTCCATCATTCCTTTCTTCTTTTCTTTTCTGTTTCTGGTATCCAGTCCGGGTGACCAATGGCTCGGAACTTGGCCTGTATTTTCATCCAGTTGTTATTCAGTTGGTCGAATTCTAATTTCTTCTTCTTATTCTGTTCTTCCTTTCTTTCTTTAGTCCACCTTTCCTTTATGTTTTCTACTTCTTGGGTCATCACTTGTTTCATTATTTCTTCTCCTTTTTTCAACCTGTTCAGTCCCCTCTTCATATATGACAACTCCGTCCAATACACTATATGTTCTAGGAAGCACCGGACTTGGATGACATAATCCAGTGCTTCCTTCAAACTCCCCACTCTTACATAAGGTGGGTCAATAAATCCTCTTGATTTGTTGACTTCATCTTCTATCATTCCTTCTATTATATGTCTGGCGGCCTTTATACGTTCGACTTGACTGGTTACCAAGTGTTCTTTATCTTCATACTCCCATTCCTTTTGTATCCTTTCTATAGCATATTCTGCATCTATTATCCAGAAATAGATATGCCTCAATTGATTAAATAAATCAGTCACTTGCGTCATCTTGTCTAGATTATTCTTTGTAGAATGGTTTGAACGACGAATACTGTGGGTTCTTATACGAAAAGCGCGGACATGAAGGAAAACATCCCCCACTTTTTCATTTCATATAATAAAACCCAAACTATTCTCTCCACATACGCTAAGAAACAATAAACAAATCCATAATCTACTATCTACACAATCGTACGTGAGCGGGTACAAACACAAACACACAAACACAAACACATACGCTAAGAAACAATAAACAAAATCCATAATCTACTATCCACACAATCGTACGTGAGCGGTTACAAAACCCAAACTATACTCTCCACATACGCTAAGAAACAATAAACAAATCCATAATTTACTATCCACACAATCGTACGTGAGCGGGTACAAACACAAACACACAAACACAAACACATACGCTAAGAAACAATAAACAAATCCATAATCTACTATCCACACAATCGTACGTGAGCGGGTACAAACACAAACACACAAACACAAACACATACGCTAAGAAACAATAAACAAATCCATAATTTACTATCTACACAATCGTACGTGAGCGGGTACAAACACAAACACACAAACACAAACACATACGCTAAGAAACAATAAACAAATCCATAATCTACTATCCACACAATCGTACGTGAGCGGGTACAAACACAAACACACAAACACAAACACATACGCTAAGAAACAATAAACAAATCCATAATCTACTATCCACACAATCGTACGTGAGCGGGTACAAACACAAACACACAAACACAAACACATACGCTAAGAAACAATAAACAAATCCATAATCTACTATCCACACAATCGTACGTGAGCGGGTACAAACACAAACACACAAACACAAACACACAAACACATACCCTCACACTATCTTAAAAAAGAGTTAGTGTTTATATTCACACTACTCTACCTACACATTGGCAAATTGATGGTTATTTCTTTTCTAGAGTATTGGGTAGCCCTGAAAAGGGCTGTTTTTTTTTAACTTCATGGACACCTGGTTAATGGTGGCACCTTCCAGGCCTGGCGCCACATACACATCTTATCCCCCAGTTACTTTTTACTTTCTTGGGGGAGAGAGCAGAGGCAGGATATGTCGCTTCAGAATCCCAATTTTCGCTCCCTGGGATTCTGAAATTTATTCTTCTTCTCTTCTTTTCCTTCTCCTCCTCCTCTTCTTTGTTTCTTCTCTCCTCCTCTTTGTATCTTCTTTCCTCTTCTTCTTTATATCTTCTCTCCTCCTCTTCTTTTTTTCTTCTTTCCTCCTCCTCTCTTATCCTTCCCTCCTCCACAATGGCTTCCGCGGCCAGTTCATTCAACAGGCGCCTGGCATATTCCAGATGCACATGAAGTTCCAACAGTTTAGACAGTCTCGTGTTCATTTTTGGTGTTGATCAATCAACAAGGGTAGCTAGACTGCCCAGCGAGTTTCAATTTATAGTGAAAGCGCGGACGTGAAGGAAAACATCCCCCTAAAAAACATAAAATTGATGTTACCTACATCATGACCAAAAACAACAACGCGCGGACCTAAAAGAAACACTCACTCACTTTTTTATGCTACCCATCACTATTTTAAAATTTTTTATAAATCACTTCATTAGACTATCCACATACGCAAAGCAATCCAATCTAACTCCAAATATACACCTCAAACACCAAAAAAACATGATTTTAATCTACTATTCATACCAACTTACTTAAGCACTTACTAACACACAAACACATACCCTCACATTTTTAAAAAAAGAGTTAGTGTTTATTTTCACACTACTCTACCTACACACATTGGCAAATCGATCGTTATTTCTTTTCTAGAGTATTGGGGTAGCCCTGAAAAGGGCTGTTTTTTTTTGTTTGCTATGGCATTCTTTTTTTAGTTTCTAAGAATGCGATGTTCTCTGAGGATAGACTTTCTGGCGATAGGTCTGCTTCTTCGGAAAGAAAAGAAGAACTCTTTGGTGTCGATACGGCAATCGACAAAGCCTCTGTCAGGTTCAGGTTGCTGCTGCTGCTGCTCTTGTTGTTGTTGTTGCTGCTGTCTCTGAAGTCTGTACTTCTCTGTCCATTCTTCTTTTTCCCTGTTCATTTCTTCTCTGAAGAGCTCTTCTATCAGGTCTTCAGTGATTTTTAACATTCTCACATTTTCTATTTCTTCTGGCTTCGGTATCAGACTGTGTCTGACCCTATGCAAATTCACGTAGGCTTCGTTGAGTTTAGCTAGTTTGGAGCACATCTTCTTAGGAGGATGAGTCGACAATGGATGGTTAGACTGGAAACAACCCGGTTCTTAAAGTTAGAGCGCGGACGTGAAGGAAAACATCCCCCACACGGTTTTTGAGTCGCAACGTTTAGTGAGTGTCATGAGAGGGATAGTAAGAAATGAAAGAGCATCAATCCAACATTCTTATAGCTAAACAAAAGACAAAGGCATTTTTTTTTCAAAACACAACATTTTTTATTCAAAAATCACTTAACACTAAGCAACAACTCTAACATTTTTAACAATAATCCAACAATATAACATCAAACAATTTTTTTCAAAACACAACATTTTTTTATTCAAAAATCACTTAACACTAAACAACAAGAACTCTAACATTTTTTAACAATAATCCAACACTAAAAGTTTCTCCACTAGGTAAAGAGGGATAACAGTCTTCCATGGTTTCTAGTAATCTAGGATGACTTCTCTCAAACTGTTGATTTCTATGGTATTATCGAATTCTGCATACAGGATGACGTTCACCGTTTCATCAGGGTCTCGGTCTTTAAACTGAATTTCCACACGAATCTGGCCGGATTTTATAGGGTGGAAATGTCCCTCGTCGCTGCCTTGGTCTGGAGTGAAATCGAAAGCCCACAAAGCGTAGCCTCCTGCATAATCCTCGTACGTAATACCGTGACTGGTATTGGTTCCTAACTGTCCGGTGGCTTCGTACAGGGACAAGTACGATCTCAAGTAATTCTTCTTGGTAAAGTCAGGTTCGAAAGGTCGGGTACACAAGGTCTTGCCATCGCGACTGACTTCGATTTTGGACACGCCAAAGTGTTGAAAGTAGAAAGGATTTTTTTCGGCAGCTCCGTTGAAGGCTGTATTCTCGACGATACCAACGATCAAACGTTTGGGTAACTGTCCTTGGAACAGATGATCTTCGATCATGGATCGCTGTCCCTTGGGAATGGTGAAGGTTTTCACTTCCACGCGTCGTATGGGATACTTGGCGTTCGTTCTACTCAACGTCTGACTGATGTCGTTTCCCACTTTAGGTAACACTTCCACACGGCGTACGTAGAGTCTGGCTTCTAGGATTTTGGTTTTGTAACCGTCACTATCAGCCATCAAATGGAAAGCGGCACTGCTACGATTCAGTCTCAGGCGGACATCAACCCCGTTCAGCAAATACTTTTCTTGCAACCACATGTCCAAATGCAAACGATCCATCAGTTCTAAACGTGTGTCGGCTCCCGTGATTCTCTTTCTTCGTTCTAGAAATCCATCATTGTTGTCTTTCTTTTCATCAGTTTCCAATATTTCAAACTTGGTAGGTTCGTCAGCTACCCATACCACACAGGCATTGAGATGAGTGTTCTTGGCATCTATTCCGTACGTCAAGAGATTTTCCAGGTAGGCACGATAAGGGTAAGTATCCATGCTGCTACTGACCAGTTTGTTATTCAAGTACAAGTCCACTCCACTGAACAAGGAATGCATGAAATTGTTGACGGGAGCTACTGCTTCATCGTCTATAGCACCTCCAGTCTTATCTAGAATTTTGACTTTCAGGTACAAGTAACTGCTATTCAGATCGATGTAATCTTCGGGCTGTCCTTTGATTTCAAACTCGATGGGAGCGGAATCGGTCAGTGAGGAGACGGGGTGAAATTCCACCCACTGGGATTCTTGCATGGTCATCATGGTAGGGGGCATGGCAAACAGATCCAGTTCCGTCTTGGAACAAGCGCAAGATTCTCGGTGCATCATTTTTTTCTCTCTTTTCTCAATAATCGAAAACGTCTAAGTCTCGAACGGTTCTTCTTTTCTTGGCCTTTCTCGCTTGAAGTCTGGTGAAAGGGTGTTTTCTTCGTCGTCTCTTTCTGCCTTGTCCTTGCTGTGGAGCCAGGGAAGCGGGAATGCTTGACTCGATAGCGTGCAGGGCTTTTATAGGTGTTTCTCGTCGACCCAAAATGTCTTTACCCGTTTGCAACAAGACATTTTTGCCTGCCCATAAGAAAGCTTCTTTGGGGTTTTGTTTGTCGATGATGACATTTTGGAGAAATTCTTTGCCTTGCGTCAGTGCCGCATCTTTCAAGGCGTGCAATCCGCGTGTCACCATCGGTTTCAACACCGGGGCCACAGAACGAAAGGCCGATTTTAACATGTCTCCTAAACCGTGTCCTCGCTGTCGAGCAACCCCTCGGTACACTGGATACATGACTTACTTACGAGTCGTGAGAGAACCGTTTCGAAAATGGAGTTTCACCGTGACTTTTCCTTTGGTGAATGGAATATTTTGTCCCAGATCTCCTTTTATAGCAATGTTGACCGTGTCCAAATACGACTTACTGACAGGCAAATAGTGAGGATGGACAAATTCGCGGTGGACGTGGTAAGTGTTTCCACCTTCCTCGTCAGCGTTCGTGGCAGAATCCACTTTGAAAGGAATGACACGCAGTAACGGTACGGAGGTGTGTCCCACCACGTTGTACTCCACCACATCGGAATACACGAACATCAAATTCAGTCCTTGGTTCAGTTCTACCGGGGCACGAAATAACTTGCTAAAAGACTCGTTGTCGTAAACGATTGGTAATTCGTTTTTCTTGAGCATGGCCTTTCTCATGTCCATGTCTCCGCCCAACATGTCAAACAATTCAGGACAAAATAAAATGGACACGATTTTACTTCGTTCAAATTTCATCAAGAAGCGACGAGCTGCTTTGTGGTACTCCATGGTGACATTTTTGTTGACGTGCTCCAAAGCTTTCAGAAACACGACATTAAACCTGGAGGTTATGGTGCTGACCAAATGTTGACCACTAAAATAATAGCCTGGGGGAATGAACAAGTGATAGGTGGTGTACTTTTGTGTACGGGTTTTCTTGTCATATTTGACATTGCTATCCATCCACTGTTGCATTTGCTAGTCATGAACTTCCACATCAAAAAAATTTTGATTGGGAAGGACATTGAGGACTTGGGTCGGGTGAATCATTTCTACTAAAGCCACTTCCCAATGGGCTTCGTGATCTAACTGGATGGCCTGAGGTAATTTGGCCGTGTAACAGCACAACGTGTTCTTGGGAAACACCTCCATGGAACTGTCACTGGGTAAAGTTAAGTAAAATTGGTTTTGGTGACTCATAATTCCAGAGTTCTGTGGCTGTCCGAGGGGTTACTGGACGTCAGAGGCGTGTCTCCGTCTAAAATGGGGTTCTGGTTGTGATTGAAGTGGTGACTGGCACTGGCACTGGACACAAGGTTCCCGGGGTTCCCGTTCGAGGTGAATTTCAGGGAGGGATTAGGAAGCAGGTAACCGATGCAACTGCTCAATAAAATGGTCCACAATTGTTTGTCTCCTTGTTGCAAACTCAAATTGGCGATGGCTGCCCCGATGACACAATACACCACGAAGATTTGGCAGAAAAAGACGATTTGCGTTTTAGGCACACGTTCTCCACACCATACCCACAAGGGTTGTTTTTGTAAATCTTGCACAGAAGAACTAGGGCAAGGAGGAGTGGTCGACGTAGCTGCGTCTGCTGTGTGAAAAGGCATGATGGTCACTTCTTTTTATAGTCGATGACTTGCGAAGCGTCGATCCAAGAATCAAAACTGGGCGGATATCCTTTCCAACGTACTTTGACTTCTTTGACACGTCGTTTGCCCACTTTACGGGTTCTGCGTTCGAGAATGCTTTCGATGTCGTACACGTCGTCTTCTTTTTTGGTGACACGTTGTAACTCGGGCAAATAAAACGTTCCTTTGAGCACTTCTCCGTTCGTGTCTTCCAATTTATAGACGGCAGGATGACGGCCATGCACTCGTCCAGTGACGCGAAACAATTCGGTCGTCCAGTTAGGTAAGTAACCTTTGTCGAAAGTGCGTTTGGTTTTGCCAATGCGCACCCAATCTCCTACGGCCAACTCTCCACTTTTCTTGGGGACAGCCCTCGTCGGGGACGTACCAAACAGACGCTCAAACACCAACACTTCGTTCTCGGGAGTCACGTCTTGCGGGGCACGTCCGATGCTTCGATGGTAAGATTGGTTGTACGCTTTCACCAGGTGCGGTAAGATGTCGATGTACTTCAGAGTGTGGTGATGCGTAAAATATTTCCACATGCGTTCTTTCAAAGTGCGTTGAAAACGTTCCACGATGCTGGGTTTGGTTTCGGGATTCTCGGTGGTAAAAAAATGAATGTCACGTTTCTTTAATTCTTTTTGGAAAGCTTGGTTCAGAAATTCGGTACCTTTGTCCGTTTGCCATCGAAGAGGATGACGACCGCTTTGTTTCAACACTCGTTGCAGGACTCGCACTAACTCGCTGCTCGATTTGGAAGTCAAGGGCACGACCCAGGCAAATTTGGAAAAGACGCCGATGACACAAAACAAATATTTGTAGCCACGATTGTAGCTGGCCAAATGAGAGACATCGGCTAAATCGGCTTGCCATTGATGATCGATGCCTTCCACTCGGGTGCGACTTCTGGCAAACTTGCGTCGAATGGGTTTGTGTAAAGTGTAGGTAGCTTGTTCTTGTAACCATCGTTGCACTTGAGGTAAACGGAGACTTTTCAGTCGAGTTTTGGCAGCACGATACAATTTTTGAACTCCTGCGTAACCTGCAGGATGCGAGGGATCGTAGTAAATGCTGGCTAAGACTTTTTCCATTTTTTGTGTTGGTTGGTGTGTTAATAAGACACCCACTCTTGGAGGATGCTACTCTTTTTCTCTTGGGGTATTTTCTTGGATTGCAATGCTTTGCGTGTGCTGCCAGCAATAGGCGTCGAAGAGGAGAAGGATGTCTGAGCGGGGGATATCGGTTCTTGTTTCACTTCTGTCTTCACTTCTGTCTTCACTTTCTTTTTCTCTTGTGAGGAAGAAGGGGTGGCCATCATCTTTTTAATCCATCCAATTCTGGAGGTAGGTGGTGTTGTTAACTTGCGTACTTTTTCTGGTGGAGTTTGAAACCCTTCCTCTTCTTCTCCTTTTTCTGTCTTGGTCACGGGTACTGGTGGTACTGGTACTGGTACTGGTGATGGTGCTGGACTTTTCATCAAGGTCTTAAAATCTTTCAGAGTGGGTAGAGCTGTTTCGTCTAAAGCTTTCTGGTGAAAGAGTTGCAGTCGTTGCAAGAGTTGACCGTACTTTTGCGATTTTTCTGTTTCGGACAAATCTTGGCGATCCATCAAGGGCTGCAATTCGTGTTGTAACTGGGACATTTCGCTCAAATGGGGATTGGGAGGTAAATGCGGGGTGCGTTGTTCTTGCCACCGATGGTATTCCATCCATCGTTTGTAAGGCACTAAAGCTAGTTTTCGTCCTTCCATGGGGTTGTCAGGGGTCGATTCTGAGGACTTCCGAAGGCCTTTTTATCTTGCTCCCACCAGTCCTCCCAACATGGTTCCCAAGACTCCTTTCAGTATGGGGCCTAACAAGAGAGGTAAAATACCTCCACGTTGCACTAACATCTTCTTTTTTTGACGAATGGGAATTTTCTTTCGAACCATTTGGCGAAGAACGTGACGATGTTTGCTTAAGCATTGTTTCTGGTGTTTGGACAAAGGGATCGTGCCTTTCAAAACGTTCAAACAACATTCGCACACGGTATCGATGACCTCTTTGGAGGCCGTTTGAATGAGTTTTTTTCGTACGGGTGGAGAAGCTTTGGACAGGACAGATAACATGTCCCCATGTTTGGCTAAACGTGGTGGCAGTCCTTTCCTTTTCTTTCCTTGGGGTTTTCTGGAGGGTGACATCTTTGAGTCTTCAGGAGCACCAAAAAACACTGATACCCTACTTGGTCACAGGCCTTTTTTATACTGGAACGCTTCGCCACTGATTGTCTTTACGTCGTATCAGTTTGAGGACAGGCATGACACGTCGTGCAGGGATACGCAACGGACTAAATCGAGCCAGTTCTTGCTTGGACAAATCCAGTAAACTTTGTAACATGCCCGATCTTTCTTGAACTTTGATTTTGGGAGAAGGTACTTTGTGAGCAGCAGCCACTGCCACTAAATTGGAAGGTCCTGCCACTGGGGAAGTTCTTTTGGGGGTCATCAACGGAGAAGTTCTTGGTGTGATCAACGTCTCCAAGTACTCTTCAGTTCTGGGTGTCATTAACGGAGAAGTGGACAAACGTGAAGCTGCCGGAGACGCAGTCACCGCTGTGGCAGGTCGTGGTTTGCGAGTGTAAGGTTGCGTCCTGGCCGAAGTGACTCTCTTGCGACTAGTTTTCTGTGGACTTTTCTTTTTCTGGGGGCTTCTTTTCTTTTTCCGGGGTGGTGTCTGGTCAGAGGAGGGTCCTGCCACTGGAGAAGTTCTCCTTGGGGACCTGGTCTTTTTCTTCTTGGGGCTTCGTTGGACTTTTTTCTTGGGGATAACTTTGGGGGCATTAGGATCCCATCTTAAGAGTGAGCGAATGATGACC
This sequence comes from Sinohyriopsis cumingii, assembly GCA_028554795.2. NCBI lineage: Eukaryota > Metazoa > Mollusca > Bivalvia > Unionida > Unionidae > Sinohyriopsis > Sinohyriopsis cumingii. The sequence continues at coordinate 53,835,651 of CM068826.1, forward strand.
CCTCCTAGAGTACCGCTCCCTCCAGGTTTCAAAATGATTTGTTTTTTGGTTTGAGTGTCGATGCGGGGATCGGCCAGTTGGACCAAAGCGACTTTGTTTCGATCGAAAAAGCGTTTGGTTTCATGAGGAATCTGAATGATTCCTTGGAGTAATTGACGTGCCGTCACCGTGAATCATCGTAAGACTTCTTTGAGACTAGCTTCTAAGACACGAGCTCGTGTTTGTGGATCTTTTTCTCGACTGATGCCATACAAGGCACGAATCAGTTTGACGGGAAGATGCGACTGAAGGGACGTCATGTTCGCACTGAGAGTGAGACAGACGAAAGAGGGTCTGAGGTTTTTATAGATTTTTTATGGGGAGTGAAATGAAGTCGAGGACGGAGACGTGTACAGGACAGGCCCTCCGTCTTGGCACCAGTGGTGAAACAAGTGGGTACGAAATTGCAAATCCTCGGGAGTCGTAGGTTTCAAATCGACGAGTAAATAGGCGTGTGGAGTTTGAGTGGCATCGTCGCACGCCTGAGTCAGCCAAGGCGTTCCTAACTGTTTGGCTAAGACTTGCACTTGCGATTTATCTCGAGGGCTTTTAAACAAGACCACGTAATGCGCATTGAGACTGATGGTGCGATGGGCTTTACTTTGTTGAAACAAATTTTGGGTGATGTAAACGACACTGGCATTACGGTGATGCCCTTTGCGCGTGAACCACAGTTTAATTTCTTCTTCGTCTTCTCCTAACATGTCGTCGAAAATGACCAAATGGGTTAGACGGGAGTCAGAGACGATGCCGTCGTCTTCTTTAGGAATGCCTTCCACAAACACGATGGAATCGCCTTGACTTTCTCGCAAGAGGCCGTACGCCGATTGCCACTCTTTGTAACACCACACGATTTGTTGAGGGGGTCGATCGATCAAATGATGTTTATGTTCGATCAAACGTTTGACGAATTCGGTTTTGCCCGAACCGCTAGGTCCAGCAATGAGCATGTTAAAGGGATGGCGAAGATACAAAGCCTCCCAACTGGCACGATCTAAGTGTTCGTCGATGACTTTGACAGTAGAGGAAGAGGGAGCAGAGACAGCAGAGGTAGCCATGGTGTGAGAAATGTCACTTGTGACACGAAAAACAAACAAGACAAGAGTTTATATACTTTTTCAGAACACGTTTATTGAATGTTTCAAACATGAATACGAAAGACAAAAATGCATAAAAGCCAAAGGCTTAAGTACAAGAATAAAAGGCACATGATAACCATGAACGTGGAATAAACACAAGTGTCTGTACAACATGTTTTGGGTAAAGTTCTAACCAGTTCTATAGTAGGGGTAAGGTCACATAAGTGTCCTCCCGAAAGGGTCTTTCAGGCCTGTCCACGACAGTCCTGTCCTGGGTGACGGGTTCTTCTGGCACCGTCACTAACACAGGTTGAAAAGTAACTTTTTTCCTTGAATAACTCTCGTGCATACTGGGCCACCTCTTGTGTCCAAGCCTCAAAACCCTGGTCTCGGTGATGTCCAACATTTGACTCCTAACCAATCTGGTTTCTTCTTCGTCAACGACATGGTAAGTTACTTCAATGAACAGTGAACTATCGATCTTGCCTAGGGTTCCTTTTCATATACAGACCAATACCGACGTGACCGTACGGTAAGGTGAAGTGATTGGGAAGTCGCACTCGCTTCTGGTATACAATTTGATAGACTTTTTCCAAGGGTCGACTGACGATGTGGTGAGTGGGTAAACGTACAATCTTGTTCGGTTGATAGGTGGTCACTTTAAAGTTTCCATCCTCTCCCGATTGCAAGGCTTCTTTCAATACCCCAAAGTTGACCACTCGACTGGTACGATGATTCAGAGTCAGTCCTTTCGCTTTGCACGTCGTGTGCACTTCTCCTTGTTTGTCCCGGTATTCGTAGCCGTAATTTTTGGGACCACCACTGACGAAACTTAGAATCTTGTCGTCGGGATGCTCGTCTGTCCAGGCTCCTAAACGGTCTCCTTCGATGTCAGGGTGCTGTTGAATCGGGTGATGGATGTAAATGCAACTGTCCGTGTCAAAGTACAGGACGCGTTCTTCTAACAGTTCTAAAGCTTCGTACAATTTTAAGCGAGCATGAGCTGTCACGTAAGCCGCAATGATGACATTTCCAAAAGGGTCGTCTTGTACAAAGTCCAGATCTTCTTCGTAATTGACCAAGATCAAATCCTCTCGAACGACGTCCACGTGTTTCATGTATTTGGTTTTGTCGTGAATCATCTGGAAGTAGCGGGAAGGTTCTGTCAAATATTCCGTCTTGGGTAAACACGGTCGTTGTGCCATTTTACCCCACAAGCAATTTAACATCACTTTGGCAAACGATCGCCTGCCTTCGTTTTTTTCGATGTGGTCTAAGGAGATGCCTTCTTGTGCGTAGTATTTCTCTTTGAATTGTATTTGGTCTTCGGGAGTGTGACACCAGGAAGGATAGCCGCTGGCTTCTTGTTTCAGTTTCAAAAAGGCATCCACGTAGTCGGCGAAAATGCCTTTCTGAGTAGGGTCACCCTTGTGGTACTGTTGTGTCTTGGGAAAGTGGCAAATTTCGTACACTTCTAACAGTTGGTATCCCATGTCCAGAGCTTTGAACAATTCCACGCTGACCCAGGTTCCCGTCAAGGCACGTTCTTCCTGGCTGTGATGGCAAGGTTGGTCCTGGTTGCACGTTTCGGCACAAGTACGGCACAAGGGAAACATCAGTTTGCCTTGACAATGGTGAGGTAAGACGGGATGGTATAGGTTCGTGGGAGGCAAAACTTTACACTTGATCAAGCCTTCGTATTGTCGAATGTTTTTCAGGTCGATGTGTTCCGTGAACAATTGCGGGTGCCCTACAGGAAAGCGACAATATTTGCACACGTAGGGATACAGCGAACACACGTCCAAGTATTTGATTTCTTCTCCTTTCTCTTCGTCGGCTTGGTACAGCAAACAGGTGGCATTGGTCCTTCCTCCGTACAAACTATCCCTCGGGTTCAGCGGGTCCATGAACTGGTAACTTTCCACGAGGCGTTTAAACTCGGGATCGGTTTACAAACGGTGATCGTACTCGTGTTCCCACATTTCCACCACTTGGTATCCTTGCTGTTCTAACTTTAGGCGTCGCTGACAAGTGTCCTGGTACAAGTCTTCCATGGTTCGTTGCAAAAACTGATTTTTAGTGCCACGGTCAGGGTAACAGACGGGACATCCGTGAAATAAGCAACCGTTAAACTCGTACACGATCTTGGGGTTTTCTAAGTCCCAGCCATCTACCGAATACGTTCCGATGGTCTTTTCGCCTCCTCCGTTGCGGGCATGCTGAATCCATTTGTCTTCCTTGTCGCACAAGTAATGTAACCAACGTAGGGCTTTGACCGAGTATTGACGCTTGACATAGTGGGTCGTTTGAGGACTGATGACAGCCACGGTGTTTTCAGGCATGAATCGTTGGCGGTATACTAAGGAACACGCTTTGGCAATGGTGCAAGCTTCTTTCAAAGGATCGACCCCTCCGTGTTCCATGAACAGTTCTCGAAATTTTCCACAGCAACGCCGTAAAATGTCCACGTCGGAACGACAATACTTTAACATTTCTTCCTGAAAGTCGAAAGGGTCCGAGGCGTGAGCCTGGTACCAAGCGTAGAAAGCTTCTCGTTGTTCGGTACGCATGTTGTCGGGGTCGTAATAGTGAGCCTCAGGCAAATGGGGTAGAACAGCATGTTGATTGGCTTCCGTATTGAAAAAGTGTGGAAAGTACCCTTTAGCCATTTCTGTCATTCCAAACGTTTTAGGCATTCGGTTCAAAGGCATGGCCAAGTAACTCATCGAATCTTTAAACTGTACTTGTCCCACTTGCATGAAAATGATTTTGGCTCTGTTCAAAATCACTTTAGGACGTTCGGTGCCATGTTCCGTATAGTACCTGAAAAGAAACTGTCCATCGTATCCGGAGAAATTGTGAGCCATCACCGTGGCATGACGATGACAATCTCCGTAACGTTCGATGTCCTCTTGGCTCCACGTCTTGTCGATGGGGTTTAAGACCCATTGGACAAAATCGGCTAACGTGTTTGGTCCCCGAAAGATTTTTTCACGCCCTCCAGGAATCTTGCTGCAGTGAGGGCAATGACTGAAGATAGGTTCTTGAATGCACTTCTCGCACGCTCGATGAGCCACGCAGAAATTAGGGATGTGAATGCCAGTCTCTTGCATGCATTCGAAATCGAAAAAGATGAAATTGCCTTTCTTCTTGTGACCGTCCTCTTTCTCTGGTGGGGGTTGGTATTTTTGCACGTAGCATTCGTGTTCCAAGTCCACGATGTGGTGACAAATGTGACATTTTTTCTTTCCTCGACATACGTGTGCCTTGGCATTGTTGGTAAGTATGCCTTGTCCACTGGTAGGGCACAATCTCAAGAGTTGACAAGCACATTTCTGCTGTGAACCTTGCGTCTTCAGATATTGCTGGTAACAGGCAGGGCTGACAAACGTACGCAGACAAGTTGAACAAGGCACTGGTTCTTCGCTCAGACAGGGTGAAGAGGCCAAACATCCTGGGCATTTCAATCCACAATGCTTGTGTTGCTCTCGATTGTTATAACCATAATCACATTTCTCACAATAATAACCGTATCCCAGGAATCCAGTGATACTGGTAATGGTATCGAAATGGTCATCGTGATGATAGACATGAATGTATTTTCCGTCCTTAAAGTCTTGGCCTCGAAACAACAGAGACCCGCGCATTTCTTGAGGGTGCACTTTCAAGGTGTAGCGTGGAGCTAGGGCATCTTGCAATTTTTGCATCTCAGGAATGCCACAGGGTGTGTCTTTGGACAGGCCAGCTTGTTGCAACAGGAGTTCTGCTTCGTTTCGTTGTTTGGTTCGGTTCGATTTTCGAATGTTCTCCCAGGTTCTTTTCCATTCTACCGTGTCGTTCTTGTTGGCATAGGTTCGTCCCACCACGATGGCACGGGCTAAGCACATCTGGTCTTGAGGGTTGTTAATTCGGACAAGACTACGCTTAATGTTGCGAAGGTCGTCCACCAATAACATCTTTTTGCGTCCTGTCCCTTGAGGAAGAGAGACGTGAGCCATTTTCAGTGTGGCTTTACCATCGGTGATGTCAAACTGGTCATTAGATTGTTGCACGTGTTGAATCTTGTCCATGACTTTGGAAGGGGTTAGTTCTGCAGGTCTGCTAAACTCGATCCAAACAGGGGATTTCAAACCGTCGTGATCTATGGATAGTGTCAAGCGATCGTCTTCTTTGGGTTGACATTGTCGCTTGAGTGAGGTGAGCAAAGAATCCCACATCTCGGTGATAAACCCTTCTGCTTTCTCCAATGGTACGTCGGACTTGAAACCTTTAAACTTCACTGTGTAGGTGTAAGCCGTGGTTCTAAATTTTCTAGAGGAGCGCTTTTCCGTCTCTCGAATGGAATAGTACTTTTCAGGGTTGACTAAGAGTGGTGAACTTTGTTTAGAGGGTTCCGATTCTGGTTCACTCATGTCCTCTTCAAAATCACTGGCATGAATTTGTGCCAAGACTTCAGCTCTGGTACGAGGCGATAGATCACGTTTCTGCCTCTTACTTTCTTCTTCTTCTTTCTTCTCGAATGAATAGGATCGTTTCATCTTGAGTACAAAACGTCAAATGACTCAAGTTTAAACACCACAGACTAATTTATAGTCTTGGCAAACCAGCGTATATAAAAAGGGTGTGTGTCTTGTCCTTTCACTATTCATTTCACTCTCAAGCTGAGCACAACGATGGAAGAGACTACCCAGATGGAACGTTTCGTCAGAGCTTTGCGAGGGGTCATTAGAAAATTCTCTTCAGACCAGCCGACGGACTACTCTCCTTTCTTTCGAGATAAAAGTCAAGATACTTGCTATATCTGTCAGAAGAAAGGGCATTGGTCTTCAGAGTGTCCAGACCATCAAAAAAGAACAAAAACAGGGACTAAAAGAGACAAAAGTCAAGATACCTGTTATTATTGTAAAGAAAAAGGACATTGGTCTCCAGATTGCCCAAAAAAGAAACAAGAGGAGTCAGAAGAAAAGAAGGATTCTTCAAAATAAGAGAGGGATTCTTCGGAAGAAGAGAGGGATTCTTCAGAGGAAGAAGAGGAAGAAAGAAGACAATTCTATTTAAAAGAAGCAAAGAAACAGGAGAAGAAAAGAAGAAGGGAAGAAAATGAGGTAAAAACGGTGAAGAAATTCAAAAAACAGAGAGACTAAACAAGGAGAAAGAAGAAGTCAATGAACTTTTAATTAAAGTGTTCTGTGGTGAATTGTGAATTGGATTGTAAAAAATGGATAAAAGAAGACATGAATGATATAAGGTAAGTGTCTTTGAGTTTTGATTTTAAAATAAGAAGCTACACTCACGCACTCATACACAGACACGTACTATAAGGGTAAAATGGGTGGGGTTTATTTTTGAGTTATTGGCAAATTGAAATTGTATTTCTTTTCGAGAAATGTGGGTGACCCTGAAAAGGGCCTTTTTATTTTGGTGTAGGAGTGAGTTTAACCAATCAGCTTTAACTGCCTTAAGCCTTTGCCACGGCCAAGGCCTACTTCTGATGATTGGGTTGAAATCACTAAGGGTGGTACGACAGGCTTAGTCACAGGGTTGGCGTGTTTAGCTCGGGAAGGTCGTATTCTCTTCGGTCGTGATAAAGAAGTCTGATACATTTGTTTCAGACTTCTTAACTCCGCTAAAATGTCCAACAGTACCGTAGCCGTTTGATTTTCACCCTCTTGTTTCTTTGCTGCTACTTCTTGTTGCTGTTGTTGCTGTTGTTTTTTTCTTACCTCTTCTTGTTGCTGTTGCTGTTGCTGTAGGAGAAAAGCTTGTTCCGCTTCCTTTTGTCGTTGCATAAATTTCTCCAATTCTTCTTTCTGTCTCTGTCTAAAATTCTCCACTTGCGGTAATGAAGAAGGTAACGAAGGTTCTGGAACAAATTCTTGCGAGGTAAGAAAATCCACAAAATCCCAGTGTACCTCTTCTGAAAGTAAGTCCGGGTTCCCTTGGGCAGTCTCCCCTGCTGGTGCACCCCAATGGATCGTTTTCTGAGTTTCCGTCATGTTGAATCACTGTCGCATAGATTGACTGCACACAAGCGCTAACGAATCTATATAGACCACGTGACGTCACAGACTGCTCTCTTCGGATTGGATGCGAGCTGACTGAATTTTGTAACGCGTGTTCGGATTGGTGAATGAATTCAATCCGTTTCAATCCTTCCTGTACCTATAAATAAGCACAGTTCACTGCATTGATTCACCTATTCTCGTCGCTTCAAGATGTGGACCACAGTTGAGTCATCCACCCTTGTGTCTTCCATGATGTTTAGGACGGACATGCTCATGTATGTCAGGTCCAAGTGGACTGTTGTTGATAGGACAGATACTAGTCAATGGATGAGGAGAGTTTACATAGAAAGACAAGGATGTCTCAAGAGGGTACTTGTGTATGGACCGGTAGTTAGAAGGAGTTTCAGAAGAAGAATAAGAAGATGTGACAGATGCCATCTATGTTAATATTAATATTAACATAAACCCAAAGGCCCTTTTCAGGGCCAGCCATATTTCTCGAAAAGAGATAGCCTTTCCATTGCCTACCCCTTTTCTAAATTTAAATTTAAATTTAAATTTAAAAAAAACTTTTAAAAAGAAAAAAAAAAAATCCCATATTCAATTCCCCTTGTCCCTAGACAAACCCAAACTCTATTCCCATGTTAAATTCCCATTGTCCCTAGACAGTCCCAAACTCTATGTTAAATTCCCATTGTCTCTAAAGTGACCCACGATTTTTCTCCATGTTAAATTTCCATTATCCCTATATTGTCCCAGGGGTCTTTTTAATGCTAAGTCCCATTGTCCCTATAGTATCCCACTTAACTACTACTAACACTAGTCACAACATTATGTAAGATGATTATCAAGAAGATTACACTTTGTGGGCTTTTGATTTTCACCCTATAATATCCGGCCAAATTCATGTGGAACTTCAGTTTGCAAAACCAATACCCGTCAACAACACAGTGAACGTCATCTTATATGCCGAATTTGACAATACCATAGAGATCAACAGTTTGAGAGAAGTCATTCTATATTATTAGAAACATTGTAAGACACTTATTCCTCTTTGAATGTTGAAGAATCTATGGAAATGGAATGGGATGATACTGTGGAAGCAGAACCCCAAGAAATAGACTAATATAACATTGTGATGAAGTCCAGATGGCTAGAACAAGAACAACATTTAGTCTTCTGTTTTGCCAAACACCTGGCGGGTAAAATTACGAAATTGATCAAGAAAGATTGGTATGGATATCAGAACGATCATACTAGTCAGATTCAACATGATCAATGTCTGATGATGAGTCACGAAGAAAAATTGGACGAGTATCTGGAGGACGCTTGGAGTCTCCTCTCAGAAGAAGCCGTATTGCATCAGTGGTATAAAGAATACAGACTTGCGTGATCATTCCTCTCTTCCAGTGATTGCTCTGGAGAAACATCACACCGAAGCTCACTTGGCTCAGAATGCGGTGACAAAGCGAAAAAACGGTTACTTGTCAGAGATTTTCAAGCAAAATGTCAGGACTGAATTGATTACTTATCAATACCTGTGAGAAAAAAAAACCAAGACAAAACAACAAACAAAAAATGGATACATGGGAACTTTATTACCTTTCGTACACTGCTTCTTGAAATCCAGTGGCATGTGCTGAAGTTGAACTACCTCATCACAAAGTTGAACTACCTCATCACAAATTTAAAGACCGACAAGCTTATGTCATCAATACGGACGGCAGTCATCTCCCAGGAACCTATTGGGTAGCCTTCTACTTCCCTAATGAGGGTTGTGTGGAGTATTTTGATTCGTATAGATTACCGCCAGACCAGGTGCGCAATCTTAGACGATAAATGATTGCCATAACTCCCCGTTCACAAAAACAGCCCTTTTCAGGGCTACCTGAATACTCTAGAACAGACATACTAGCACAATTTCCAAAATCTGTGTATTTGTGTTTGTCTGTACATTAAAAAATAGAAGTGTGTCTTTAAGCACTTCGTTTCTTTATTTTATCTTTAATAAAAAATAGAAGTGTGTCTATAGAAAAAAACAAGATGGCCGCTATCGCTTAACCGGCTTGAAGCAGCTGTTCCGTTTTTTAGTGCCGTTTTCATGATATTTGTGCTTGTTGCCTGTTTTCATCTTCGTTATTGTGTTCATTATGTATTGGCTGTTAAATTCGTATGTGTTTCTTCATCTCCTTGTTTTGGAAACGAGAATAATTAGACTTTTTCTCAGCTGTCTTGCTCCACTGTTTTTGAACAAACCGCCATCACGTGATACTCGCCAGTCAACCCGTGTATGCTGCGATGGACCCTCATTAATTGCTTTAAATGTTCACTCCTTGGCTCTCCACACTACATTGTGCTCTAGACTAAACGAACTGGAGTACATTCATCATTACCTAAATGTAAACAGAAGCAGAAAAAGAAACCTTGTTTCAAAGCTGGCCGACGTAGAACAGGAAGAAGAATTCCAGTTATCTCCCTTATTTCGGCACAACCATTTAAAAGAATTTCGAGAGTTAATATAGATAACCTAATTCAAATCACAATTAATTCGTCAACCCTTGTGTCAATAATCCAAGAAATACCTCTGCGCATTGCATTATTAAATGCCCAGTCAGTAGGACCACCGGAAAAGCGCACAGAAATAGTTAATTTTATTAACGACTAAACAGTTGGCATATTTTTCGTGACAGAAACATAGCTAAAAACATCAGGCGATGAGCCCAAGTGTTCGGATCTAACACCCACTGGTTACTCCATCAAGTCGTGCGTCCGAAATTCTCGCGGAGGTTAAAATTGCTGTCATCACAAAGAACTCATGATAAAACATCTTAACTATACCACAACATTCAATTTCGACAACACAGCGTTTGAACTAGTCCAAACCACACTCACACTGGAGCAAAGGTCAGTCCATTTTTTCTGCCTATACCGCCCTCCTCCTAGTAGAAAAAACAAGCTGGCTGACTCTCTCTCTTTGGAGCAGTTTCCGAATCTCCTGGACTATGGAAATTCGATAGGTGGCAACCTGATTATTCTTGGAGATTTCAACTTTCACTTTGACTGTCCCGGAAACTCAAATACATCAAAACTCATAGATTCCATTAATGTTTTCAACCTCAAACAGTCAGTTAAACAACCCACCCATAAACATGGTCACATTTTAGACTGGATTCTTCATAGACCTGATGATAACATTCTACGGTCCTCCCTGGTATCCCATGACCTTGCATCAGATCACCTCTGCATTATATGCCGTCTTGACGTATCAGTCCCTAACCCTCCACATTTATCTGCTACTAAGAGAAACCTCCGTATGTTAAATAGAACCAAACTAATGCACGACATCCAAGATAACCTAACAACTTGCTTACCTCCTACCACAGAACAACTCGATAACTGTCTGCGTTCATCACTTGACAAACACTCCCCAGCTACCAAGTGTAGAGTATCAATTCAAAAGTGTTCTCTATGGTATAGCAGTGTTAGGGACCAGCTTCGCACTGCTAAAAGAGACCGCCGTAAAGCTGAGAGGTTTTGGCTTTCCACCAGACTCACTATTCATAAGCAAATCTATGAAGTCGCTAAGAAGAATGTCACAAATATAGTCCATGCAGCGAAATCAGCCCACTACACTACTAAGATCATGGAAAGTTTGAGCTGCAAAGAGCTCTTCGAGATTACTAACAAGATAATGTCAAGGAATAAATCAGCACCACTTCCAACTACCTTCTCTCCAGTCGACCTTCCGGACATGTTTGCAAATTTCTTCCGTGACAAAGTACAAACCACTAGAGATAAATTTGACACCACAATTTCAATTGACTTGTCGTCACCATACAGTTGGGATACAGAATTTGAGCGGCAACCATTAGCAGCATTTGAACCTGTCTCTATGGATTTCGTACGTACAATCGTGATGAAGAGTGCACCAAAGTCATGTGAACTTGATCCAATTCCATCATCACTACTGCTTGAGGACTGAGATCCAGTATTGCCTTCACTAACTGATGTTATTAATACCTCTCTCTCATCCAGAGAATTCCCATCATTTTTCAAAACTGCCATTGTAAAGCCTCTGCTGAAGAAATCAACACTAGACCATAACGATTTAAAGAACTACCGCCCAGTTTCTAATCTCCCATTCATTTCAAAAATCTTAGAAAAGGTTATTCTATCCCAGCTTGTATCTCATCTAAATTCAAATAGTCTTTTTAGTAATGTACAATCTGCATATCGCCCTTGCCACAGTACGGAAACTACTCTTATAAAAGTAGGTAATGACATTCTCTTGGCGTTTGATAGCGGAAAGATTACAGTCCTCAACTTCCTTGATTTGTCTGCAGCATTTGACACAATAGACCATGATAGATTACTTCACCGTCTCCAGAATGTATTTGGCATTCATGATACAGCCTTACTGTGGTTCAAGTCCTACTTGGTCAACAGGACACAAATTGTATCTGCAAATAGAATAAACTCCAGCCCAGTTAATCTATGTTGTGGTGTTCCACAGGGGTCTGTTCTTGGACCTGTTCTATTCATTCTGTATACTCAGTCGCTCTCAAGTGTCATAGATCATCATCCAGTGTCTCACCAATTGTACGCTGATGACACCCAAATATACAAATCTAGCCACCCAACTGAATTTGATTCTACCATCCAAGGTGTTGATAGGTGCATTTCTGATGTGAAATCATGGATGACTTGTAACAAGCTGCAGATGAATGACGATAAAACTGAGGCCATTCTGATCACAACACAAAGACTTTCTCATTCACATCCTTTACCTCAAACAATAAATATCAGCAACGCCAACATTAAATTCACACAATCAGTACGAGACCTAGGTGTTACTCTGGACAGTACTCTCACATTGCACCAACATGTCATGAACATATGCAAGGCTGCATATCTTGAGCTGAGACGCATCAGCTCAATTCGCAAATATCTTTCAGTTGATGTCACTAAAACACTTGTGTGTTCATTAGTACTTTCAAGACTGGACTATTGTAACTCAATTCTGTCTGGTTCATCTCAGTATCTACTCCAGAAACTTCAAAAAGTTCAAAACACAGCTGCTCGGATGATACTTAGAGTACCACGATCAGAGCACACCTCCCCGCTGCTCTGTACCCTACATTGGCTATCCATTCGATCCAGAATCAAACACAAAATTTGTTCTCTGTGCTACATTTCGCTGTCGGACTCTAGTCCAACGATGTGTACACACCAGCAAGATACTTACGCTCCTCTTCTGACAATCGTATACTCATTATTCCCACTATGAAAACAAAGTCATTTGGACAGCGTTCTTTTGCACACTAAGGCCCAGCAACGTGGAATGAATTGCCTACTGAACTTAGACACAAAGACACAGTGATCACATTCAAGAGGGCTCTCAAAACTCACTTATTTCGACTGCAAGAACAAACTTAAAGACCTAATAATGTTTCCTACCTGAAATATTCTCAGCATGTTTTTTATTTTTTAATGTTTTTCTAATTTCGTGTTGTTTGTTTTTGTAATAATATGATTATGTTTCTTATCTTATAGGTGTTGTCTAATGTTGTAAAGCGCTTAGAGCTTCTAAAGATTATGCGCTATACAAAGTCCTCATTATTATTATTATTATCCACACTTCGTTTTTCCGTCTTGTCAAGTAGTGTGTTGTTTGTGTTTGTAAGTAAAACTGTGCGCGCTTTCCATGTTTTTTTTTTTTGTGTTGATATGGGCCTTGTGAGTTTTGGTATCAGGGGATGCGTTCCTTGACGTCCTATCTTCACATATATAAAGGGATGCGTTCGTCAGCCTGGCTATCAATCGTTGATTCATCAACTTTTAGAAAATTAAGCAGAATTGCGAAATTGATAGAACTTCAGATTACCTGGAGTATGCTTTTAGATGAGCTGGCTATGTAGACCATATCCGAATATGCCAGGATAGAGGAGGCAGAAGAGGAAGAAAAAAAAAGGCGGAAGAGGAAAAGAAGAGAGGGATCCTGCCTCACTTCATTCTAAGAACTCTGTGTGAGGTCAAGACTGAGGTGAGGACGCTTCCACAGCCAGTACCAGCACCGCAACCACAGTCTATGCCAGTTCTGCCACCAGTACAAAGAGCGGTAGTTCGCCAGATTGAAAACTTTTAAGAGGACATAAGAAGACCTCATCATCCTCGTGTGTGGCATAGGAGAAGACATACAGAGAAGTCTTCGCTATTCCACAAAGTGAAAACTGGGATGACGAGGACACTCATCCCCCGTCTGTGCTTCCAACCACTCAAATCAATTGTAACGACGACTGGAGCCGCCGATGTGCCTGTGGTACCCGGCCTGGGAGTTGTCACCATTAACTGGGTGCATGTGTAGTTCTAAAAAAAAACAACAGCCCTTCTCATGGCTAACCAGATCTCTAGAAAAGAGACACTATTCAAGTTGCCAGTGGGTGTCGATGTGTAGTAGCGTGATTATAAACACTTACTCCTTTCCTAATATGCGCATGGTGTTTGTTTGTACGTACGCGTACGTTGTGTAGATTGTAGATTTTGAGGTTGTATGCATTCGTGTACGTTTGTGTGGATAGTAAATATTGTGTTTTTCTCCTTCCTGTGTGTGGATAGTAGATTTTGGGGTTCGTATGCGTGCGAGTACGTTGTGTGGATAGTAAATTTTGGGTTTGTATGCATTCGCGTACGTTTGTGTGGATAGTAGATATATGGATTTTTTTCCTTCCCATATGTAGATAATATATTTTGGGGTTTGTATGCGTTCGCGTACGTTGTGTGAATAGTATATTTTGGGTTTGTTTTTTCCTCTTCCCGTGTGTAAATGGTATTCTCGTACGTTTGTGTGGATAGTATTGGTTTTTTCCTTCCCTTCTGTGTGGACAGTAAATAATATGTGAAGTTATTGCAAGAGATGTTTTGATTCACATCCGTGCTTGACAAATATAAAGTCAAGTGTTCGTCATTCGCACAGAAAACAAAAAGAAAAGGCACATGAGTCGGAAAGGGGGTGAAAAGCAGAGACAGAGGGAGCTTATGCATACCCAGTTGAACTGCAAACCGTCTACTCCGACCCACAAAGAGTCCAGACCTCAGCAGGCTACCGAGCCAACTATTACTACTACTAGTGCCCGGCCACCGGTATTGACTGCTCTGGAACAACCAGATACGTTCTGGAAAAACAACATCAACAACAACAATCTCCCAAGGAATCATTTGCTAGCGTTGTTGCAAAATCACCACCAACACCACCAAAACGCAGGACACCACCAATGACCATTATTCCTACTCCTACAACAAGAATACAGCAGGTTAACCATAAGCAAGTATTCCAAGTTATCCAGAGGCTCTTGGAAACTTCCCAGGGACCGAGTTCACCTTTCCCGGAAAAAATAACAATATACGCAGGCGAAAGGGACAAAGCAGCGACAAAAGGGGCAACATTAATGATAGCGACCCAGACATCAAAAGGCTCAACACATTCGGACTAAGTTTGGCAGTAGCGGACATCAGGCTATCAATGGAATTCATCAAATCAACCGAAATTATAGCCTGGAGATCCCTCAAGACAAAGAAACCCATGGCAAAACTATGACACCAGGGAAGACGCATCCTTTAGAGACGTTTTAACGTGGCGTACACAGAACACCCAATGTCAACCCTAATAGACGCTACGGAACATCCTTCCCTACTTCTGTATAAGAAAGCCCTTTCGTAGGGCTACTTCCAAATTGCCTCTTATCTAAGGGTACCTTTTTTAGATTGGTATTCATATTCGATAAAACCACATTACTGACTTGATCCTTTCGCTACCACCGCTTTAAAAATTAAAACTTTTTTTAAATTACCTAACAGTGACCAGACTTTTTGTCATATCGCTTAAACATATTAGTTAATAGAAATTGTTAGGGCATCTACAATATGCACTCTGTACTAGAATTCCTTTTAACGGATAGGACATAGGAAAAATTATTTAAGACTTGTATGATTTGACTCAATTGCACAGGTGGCTGACACAACATTGGTACTCTTTATTGTGCATTTAAATAACTGGAATAAATTTGGTTAAGTACGAGCTGGCGCTTTGGGTAGTACACGACATCCATGGCCGGTTTGCCGAGTTCCTTGCCTCTCTCATACAACGTACACAGACGGAGATGTGGAACCATTTCCACCCGTCTAATTCTATGTGTCCTGATATGACCAATGTGACCAATCGCAGCGGACGTTACATAATGCTTGGGTCGACACCTAGTTCAGTGACTGAACTCCAACTTTCTGAGAACATGAGTGAGTGATGGGTCCTATTCCACTCATGAAAGCCCTTCATTCATGTCGTTAGGGACACCTAGTCCCACGACATGATGGCTAAATTAGAAGTGCTCTGTGAGCACATAAACGCCTGGGGCATGTGGCTCTAATTCCTTCCCCCCAGGAACAATTATCATTCCGCCGTGCGGACATAAACCAGAGGCACATGCACTCCCTGCGAACGCCTCTTAAATCCAAATGACCAACCAATCAAACTCGCGCTATTCAATACTGAATACACCAAAATGACAACTAACCACATTGACAAAATTAAGACGTTACAAGAAGCAGTAGACAGTCTGTGAAGGAGATGTTGCTCAAACTAAATGATGATTACTAGTATAGTCCACCGTCTCAAAATGGTAATCAACAACTTAAGGAAGACCAAGGAAAGACTAAGAGAGTTACTGAAACAGGAAAAGGAGGACGAAGAAGATAAAATAAAGAATGGAAGCATGGAAAAAAAAATAGAAAATGAAAGGAAGAAAGAGGAAGAGGAGAAGAAAAAACAGGAGGAAAAAAATGAAAAAAAGAAGACAACAGCAATACTAAAACTAAGAAGATGGTGGAGTAAAAGAAGAAACTATACAAACAAGAACAAAAAGAAACCCAAAGGCATTTTTCAGGGCCACTCATATGCCTCGAAAAGATTTGCTTTCTTGCCTAAAATTTTGTTAAAGTAGATTTTATAGTTCAGGTTTGATAGATTTATGTTCATCACCCTGTGTCTATTTCTCTACTGTATTTGTCTCTCCCTAGAGTTGCGCGGATTCAGGTCACACCCTTGCCACAGTGTTGCCAATGTCCAGTACCGTGATGTCGCCTCACCTGTTCCAATGCTATTGAACCCAACTTTCCTTTGTCCGTAGACAGCCCAATATTCCTCATGTTAAATTCCTATTGTCCTTAAACAGGCCCAGGGAGTCTGAAAAACCTTGTCCGTAAACACCCCCAAGGGGTTCTGTAATGTATTTTCCCATTGTCCGTTGTTATAAGTGCCTGTATCATGTTCTAGCAGAATCTAATTGTTAGTAGCGACAGCAGAACATTATTCCCAACATTCTGGATATTTGATACCAGAGACTGTCAACAGGTTCAGTGCTGTTGTTTATCTTCCCATGGCTATCTGAGCCTGGATAAGGCACAAATGTTAATTTAATTAGAATCCCATGTGTCTAACCCTTACTAAAACAAGAGCAGAGTGATAGAGCAGGCAGTTTTTAGCTGGGCTTGGTACTGTAATGAACAGTTTTTTTTTCTAGTTTATTTTTTAAGATTTTAGCTTTATTATACATAAAGTTGTAGGACCCTTACTTGGTGTTTGTGTGTCCTTTGAACCCGAATGTAACATCCGTAAACAGGCCCCCCCCCCCCATCACTACTAGCACAAACATAGCCTACACTTCGAGTGTCAAAGAACGAATTGATAGCTCTCAATGGAGTAGAAACTTCCAAGAAGCTTAAGAAACTCTCGCTGGAGATTTATAACAAAGCTGCTTTTGGTTGTTCCAACAACAGAACTCAGAAAGGCAACATTAGCGTCCTCTAGACTCGGGGCTTGCCACCGCCATACGATGCGGCTTTCCAATAACAGTACAAAAATGCGACGCCAGAGAGGTCTACTTTTGCGCCAGATTGTTTTAAGACATATGAAGGAACTGCATCCATCTCACGCGCTATTCCCTTTAATCTATATGGTTTGCATGTCTCGCAGTATAAGGTCGTGAACTATCAATATTGCTGATTCAGTGTACATGTACGTTGGGCTGATTGAAGCAAGTCAATACAGGCAGGGCTCTCTAAGAGACTGGATAATCCAAGAGTGCCGAGTAGGAGTAGGGTACAAACTTCATTTCTCTTTAGGCCGACCCCAAAACATTTACAAAACATAACAGAATAAGACAACACATGCAATAACATAACACATAATTACAATAAGAGACAAATCACAGTTAACATGCCACTTTTAGATCAATGATTGCATGATATCAACTGGCTGAGAGAGAGAGAGAGAGTTAAGTCCCTTTAGCGGAATCTCTCTAAATGTTTCGTTAAGCTAACATATCCCAAATGAGGTGGCGGGAAGTTGAAAGCAACTGCGATGGCTGCTACGGTGACTCAAAATGCCATCACTTTAAAAGGATCCACTGAAATAGTTGCCGAATTTTTTAGTAAGCGACAGTGGGGAGCGCGAAGCCGCTTCTAATACATAGGATTCTCATTGCCGATGAGCCGCATTTTGTTGCTTGTTTCAGTGTGGTTTATCTTGGTTTGCCCTGTTTCAGTGACCGTGAACATTTATGGAAAATTTTAGAAACTGAAACCAGCAATAGACTTAAGCCAACATTTATCCGTGATGTTATATTCAAGATTTCATATATATCAAGATTTCATATCATACAACAAGATGGACCTTTAGTCACTTCGATCCTAAAGCAAAAACAAAACCTAGAAGATAGCTTCCAGTTTCGGTGACTAATGCTTCGTATAAAAACAAGGGATCATTTTTAAAAAAAATATATTATAGAATATATAAAAATGGAACATTTTATGTATAATTTGAATTTGCAGAGTTCAAAACTTAACCCACCTTTATGATGGCTTTCCAAATAAATTCACAGAATGCATTCAAACACATGCACCGTCCACCATTATAATATTGATATTTGGTCACTTTTTGCAAAATCTTGACCTCATGGTTATTTCAAGGTGAATTTTGCATATTTATTCCATATGATAATATAAAAATGGTTTTACAACATTCAGCTTTAGTAATAAATTCACTACCCTAAAGCCTTTATTTTAAGCACCTCCCTGCCATAATTTTTGCACAAAATACTATAATGATGAGTCGTACATAACTTGAAAGTACATTTTAGTTACCCTTAAAGCTAATAGTGCATAATCATTATAGTGTTCTTGTACATATATATGTTGATCTGAAATTGCAATTTAGTAAATAACAGTTGCCAATTGCGAATTATGTTAAAATAGTTTTGGTTGATTTTAATATCTTTAAAATGAAAGACAATAAACAGAAAAAGAAAAACTTCTCATTCCAGTTCTAAAATAATCTAATAGCCCAATGCCTGAGGCTCTTCTAATTTGAAATTGGGTCCATTCTATATTCTAAGATACGTGTCTGTTGGGCTTGTCATACAAAATTGTAATTTGCCTGAGGAAACTTCGATCGTGCTGATGAAATGTGTAAATGTATTTTCAAGATGTTGACATACATGCCATAACACTGCACAATCTAAATCAGATCACCACTGTCTTAGGTCAAATTGAGATTTGATTTTAATCAGATTGAAGTATGGCGTGTCATGCTAAAATTATGATTTTGTACTCCCAAATCCCTCCTGACAGTTGTGTTTTGAAAAAATATAATTTTCAGTATATGCCCGTTACATGTAGCATTTATAAACAGTAAACAGTCATGATTGGCAATGATCTAAAGCTATCCCTTGGAAAGTTTATATAGCAGCAGTTAACACGTTAACGTTAGCTTTTTATAATTTTCGCCTGAAAATCTAGTAGGAAACACATTTTGAAAGCTATTTCTGAATAGACTCGAAAACACCAAATCCCGAGTATTTAAATCACATCCATTCTATTTTTATAGTAGGATTATTTTGCCTAGTAAATCAACAGTGTGGAAAACAAGACGAGTCGATATACAAGTCAGATGGGTCTTATTTGTTTACCATATTTGTTGGAAATTCTGGTTTGGTGGCTTCTGATTTAACCCATGTTAATGGTGATGATGGTAAAGGTGGGCATGTGAAAAAGCTTGCCAGTAGTTTCCTGTGGGTTGGTGGTTCATGCCGGGTTTCACTAATTTCTTATGCCACCAGTGATACTGGCTACCATTTATAGCCTATATTGCATTGGGAAATGGTGTTAAACCCAAAACAATTATATGATGTTGACATCACAATGATAATTTAAATGTTAATCAGATAAAGGCTACAAATATTGTAATAATTCAATCAGATATTAGTTTTAGCACTACATAAAGAATTGTACACTGTATTTTTTCTTAAAACTAATTATCAGATCCAATTAAAATCAGAATCAGAATGATTGTCTTTGCAATTGCTCTGAATTTACAAGAGTCAACAAATGACAAGTGCAGTGTAAAATGCATGTTGTTTTTTGGGAGGCAGTGTAGCCTGTCGTAAAGTGATTTGAAATTGTTCAATTATTTTGAGCAAAATTTTGATTATGCAAGGTTATTAGTTTCTGAAGTTCCTTGTAGGTTATAATTCAGAATGAATTGGATTAAGATTGCTGGTAGTCGAACAATCGTGACATTGATTGACATTTTACGAATGAAGACTCTAATTACATCACTAAAATTTCCAATTTCAAGTATAAAAAAAATAAACAGTTTTGTTTCTATGAAGAGAAATATTTTTTGAATATTGAGAAATTGAATGAACAGAAAGGCACAACATAATTTACTGATCTTTGTGCAATTAGTTGATATAGTAATTGAGTCTTTAACTTCAGTTTTCATTTCATGGACACTGCTGGGATATGACAGTGAGCCCCTTGGTTAAAAAAACAAACTACATGTTTTAGCTTACCATGTCTTACTACATTATTTTTGCATGTGGTCATATAAGTGAAGTTGTTATCTCTGCGAAATAGCCAATTTTTTTCTTCTTTACAGTGTATGGAATCAACAGTATTTTGTACCAAAGAGGTATTTATCCCCCAGAAACCTTCACGAGAGCTCAGAAATATGGGTTGACACTGCTAGTTACAACAGATGAACAGTTGAAGAAGTACCTGAATGAAGTTATATCACAAATCAAAGGTTTATTGTCACATTATCTTTGGTCATATCTGTAGTTAAGTGGATAAACTGGAATTGCTAATGTCCACACATGCATATCTCAGTTACCTGTAACTATCATTTTCTAACACTATAAACTGAATTCCATCTACACTAATTAAGAGAGGTGATCATATTTAGGTTAATGCAGTAAGAAGACAAGTAGGTGATAGTTAAGTTTTGGGTGGGGGTGGGACTAAAATTCACGTTTTCACAGTTAATATCACCATCACTACCCAAAGGTTGTTGATCCAAATTAGTCTGCTTGTACATTAGCCCTTGGCATATATAGCTAGTCAACAGTATTTACCATTCTAGAGTTTGGTTGGATGCAGCTGAAAGAAAGTGATCCAGTTTGATTGCTCATTCTATTTAAATACAAAGATAGTTTCTCCACTTCACATTTTTCTTCAGACCACTCAAGTGGCTAAAAGGTTAGAGCATCCACCCCAGATGTGGGAGGCTGTGGGTTTGAACCTCGGCCATACCAAAGACTTATAAAAATGGTACTAACAGCTGCCTCGCTAGGTGCTCAGCTTTAAGAGGTTAGTGTTAGGACTGGTCGGCCTGGTGTCAAGATAATGTGACTGGGTGGGACGTCATGCTACATGTATGCAGCATGATGCCTCAGTGCTAGACATCACTAAAACTGTCACACTGCAGACATTGTAGCGATATGACTGAAAAATTGTTAAAGCTACATAAAAAATTCAAATCACACACACACACAATCACAGTAGGCTGCTATTGTGAGGCAGTCAAGTCAAAAGCCAGAATTGTATATTTGGGACTGAAACTTAATTCTTTAACATGATAGTAGGACCGGAATTATCTGAACCTATGTAACCTTTATTTAGCAGTCAGCTGTTCACAATGGTAATTCTAATTACCCCACCTCTGGAAAATGTAATGGTTGGCAGCCCAGCCAGGTATTGCCTAACTAAACAGTAGATTCTTTCTGCCTTAAATGGTAACTGGCATGTATCTACAGTTCCTGTGGAGTCTGTTCAAACTAAAATGTTACTTTATGTGGAAGGCTTTGTTTAGATAAAGTAATATTATTTCTGTTGATGTGCAAACATTTTTTTTATCTCCCTTGTGCTCACTGAACTCCAGTCATGTTGATAGTGTAACCAGTTATATAAGGTGAACCTGTGTACAGCAGTCAGTTTTGCATTTTCCCAAAGGTGGCCACTATTGACATGTTTGATTGTATATAATCTTTCAGACAAGTTTGTTGTCGTCATTCAGTTTTTGTTGGTATTCAAGTATTTGAAAGTAGCAGATCGTTTATGCTGGTTGCTGTATTCAGTGAGACTTTAGTAAATACCTAAGCTTGTACCTAGAAATGCAAGAAGTTCCTGTCTGGGTTGTTGAAGCAGAAAGACACATTATACAGATTCTTATTTATCTCTGACTATTCGATCAGATGGTTCTACGAGAATTTGTACATATTTTTCTTTCTTTCTTCAGAATGGCTATTTAACATGACAGTGAAAAAGCTAGTGGTAGTTATTAAGAGCATAGATACAAATGAAGTCTTGGAGCGTTGGCAGTTTGATGTGGATTGTGACAAAACTGCTCTAACAGAAAGGTAATCATATTCAACAGTTTCCATTTTACAAATACAGCTTACTGATGTTGAAACCACTATTTTTGCAAGTGGTCTCCTCTTTTTCACTTCTTTTAATTACAATCACCAGTGTTAAGATTGGTCTCTGAGGTTGGAGGTTCTGCCATTGTTATTTAGGTGCTATGTGTTAACATTGTCAGTGCTCAGTTGTGATATCATCTATGATGATAGTTTTGACCATACATGTACATTGTATATCAACTAATGAATGAAAAAAGAAACAATTATCTCATCCGGAAACAATAATTTATTGAGAGACAAAAGTTAATGGCCAAATTCAAGATGAAAATGGATTAACTCTATAAACAAAGGGTGTAATCAGTCACACAAACTTGAATGAATGATGGCTTGTTGTGTGGAATGTAATCACTGTAACATCTGGCAAAATTAGTAACAAACAACACATGTCTTTAACACCATCAATTGAATCCAGGCTTAATAGACAAAGACCTAATTTACCCTCAGACAATACAGATCAACTCCAAAGATTATTTTATTTACTTGACCACTTCCATGACTTTGGCACTACTGTGTCAATTCATGTCATTTACATTATCCCACTTTGCAATCTGTAACGAATGTCACTTAAGTAGTCCCCCTCTTATAAGGCCACCCCTATTGCAGCAGGGAAGTGGCCTTTCTAGAGGGGGATGACAATTGCGAATAGTAAATACATAAGAAAGTCACAAGTACATTTAATTTTATAACATTTAATATTTTCATTAAAAAATCACATGCATGTTGTGAAATACATGTAAAACAAACTATTTCATCATTTTCAAAAGAATGTTACGAATAACCATTGATAAAGTTTTCAGACATGATTTTTCTCCATTTTAAAGTGGAATTCCGCGTTTCTTCTGACTTGATTCCTATTTTCTTGATGTAGTCCGGTTGTTTTAAAATTATATCCGATCCAGGGGTTTTTTTTCTGTTTTTTAAACGGTCTGTTCGGGCCCATTCCGCAACGACCTTTGTAATGTATTTGCTCCATATATTAGTTAGCCCACAACTCTCGTAAAGAGTATTCTGATTGGTCCAGAGTTTAAATTCATCCAGTGAATCTTCATGTAAATGAAACTGATGGCAATGGAAAGAAGAAGCATGCTTACAAAAAATGGCATCCCGAGTTGTTGGAGAGAGACCATGACACGAGAAGTTAGAGAAAGGTTTTAAAAAAACATGGAAATGGGAATGGCTGAGGCGAAAAGTCAATGGAAATTTAGTTGGTCAGTTTATAAGAAAACTGAACTCTAGAGGATTGGTGTTTTGTGACCTCTGCTCTATGGTAATCACAGTTGGAAGTGTATGGAACACCACCTACAAAGAAGCTGCATACGGAAAAATTGAAGCTTAGAAGGCATCTATGTGATTCTGCTATAACACTGTGTGTGTGGGCCTTAGAACCCTACTGTGTTATTGACCGAACTGTGTTATGACCATCCAAGTCCGTTACCCGAAGAAAATGATGCATTTGCCTAAAATATGGCTATGGTGGGGGGTAGTAAAAGGGGGCACACAAATATGTGCTTTTGATTAAATGAAGGTTAACTAGTTTAAAAAACACTTGTGTATTGACAACTTATATTCATGTAGTACAATCCATAATCCATTAAGTACCTTACATGTATATAATAAATTCATGAATTTGAGTATAGATCACATTATAAAATTCATGTATGACATGCACCCCATTAGAAAACAACAAAATAAGATAAAGAAAAATTTGTTAGCTCTCATTTTCACCTATATCCAGACCTGCCAACCCTCATGATTTTGGCATGAATTTCACGACTATTAATAGTGATTAACAGATTCATGTCGCATGTAAAGAAATAATGAATTCTCAATCGGCTTAAATCATGAATAAAATTAATTTTATCCCATTAAGTACGAGTCAAAATAGCAGAAATGGTCACCGATATCGATAATATTGCAGTATTGCTAGTGATGATGCTAGTGGAACCATATCTAATTGTTACAGTTTGGCCTGTAGCAAGCATTGTAAAGTATATAATTTATATTTGGAACTGAAGTTTTACAAATACTCATGGAGAATACTGGTGCCCAACTGATTTTTTTAATTAAATGGCACATCACATACTTGTAGCAACTCTAAAAAAATTTTTTAACAGACACCAAATGAAGACAGCTGTTTGAGTGTAGGAATCCTTCAGATATTGAAAGATTAGCATGTATCGTCATTTACTTGAGAATATATTTTTCTGCGCATGTGCTGACACAACTAATCATTACTTGTTTGACATTTCATGTTATGGAATAATTCCATTTCATAACTGTTTTGAAGATTGCTATGAAACTTTACACACACATTCATCTCGTGGTCCAGTAGAACCTAAATGAAAATTGTGACCCTCAGATATCCAATATGGCCACCAAGACTGCCTTCTTGAAAGTCTTATTGTTCCTACAACTCCCAGTTTGGCATGGAGTTTGCAATAAAAGAATTCTTATGATCTGTAATTTGTTGATCAAAATGTTGCTGATCTGACATATAGTATGGCTGTCATTGTGGCCATCTAGAAAATCTTGTTACCTCTATTCCTCCTGTTATATTGACATTGGGTTTTCACTAAATGACTTCATGTAATTTATAGCTGGTCTTAAACAAAATGGTACAGCTCTAACATCCAATATGGCCACAACTGCAGCCATCTTAAAAATCTTGTTATTGTTAATACTAAATGGATTGTCATTTCAACATGGTGTTTTCACCAAAGAACTTATTGTGATCCCTAGATGGTCCTAAATGAAAATGGTGACCCTCAAACGACCAGTATGGCTACCACAGTGTTAATGACCTCCTGGCAACATTCGGGTTAGAAATTGTAAATTGATCATTGAAATGATTAAGTTTTTTGCCTCTTTTAAATTCTTGATGATTTTCATTTTTTTAATCTGTAGAGGGTTATAAATAATTGGGATAGTGTGCAAACACTATTGAAGTTGAATTTCCATTAGATTTAAAGTTGGAGAGTGAGTGGCCAAAGTAGGGGGGGTTGGGGACCTCTCCCCACAAGGGATAGTTTATTTTTGAAGTAGCCAGGTGTAAAGTAAAGTAGCCAGGTAAATCACCCAGCTCCGAGCTGATAAGGAAACCCCTGGAAGTACGTTGATGGAACAGATATACTATACCACATTGCTAGAAAACTGGCTTGAACTCAAAACTCAGCCAATATGTGACAAACAGATGGACTGATGGATGCATTGATACACATAACATATGCAGTAGCCATACCCTACTGGGGCATAAAAAGGTGTTAATTGATTATATTATTGTTTCAGCAAACCACGAGAGAAATCAGAGAAAGAAATTAGCAAAGAAATTGGCTCTGTGATTCGACAGATAACAGCCTCAGTGACATTTCTTCCATTGCTGGAAAGTGCTTGTGAGTTCATTAAGAAACGTAACTTTAATGATATTCAAAATCAGTACAGTATTTGTTGTTTGCATTAGATACATATTTGTTTTATTAGCTTGCTTTTAATATAGTCCAACAGTGGTACGAATGAGCCATTACTAAAATATTTCTGTGATCATTCATGGGGTTAAGATTGAGAACTGAACTTTCTACATCGTAAATAAGTTACCATTTTCTGTTTGAAATTGGTAACTTGTAAATGCTTGGTGTAGTAGAACCAAACAATGTTCAAAAGTCTCTGTGTAGATTACAGTGGTAATTGGTTCGTTGTGGACTGATTCTTTATTTTCATTTAACTCGATAGATGAAAATTAAAACCGGTTCCCAGTCTTCTAAAAATATATGTGAATTCTGTATCAACGGTACTTGTCACATACAAAACATCGTGTGTGGTATGTACAGTTCATATATGGTATTAAATCCTGATGCATGCACTAAATTAAATATAAAAAGTTGCTGGGTGTCAGTGTTACTCATTTCATACTGATTTCTCAATGATAATAAAAGAAATCTGATCAAACATGGTTGCTTTATGTGTAATTTTTGTAATACATACAGGTGGTTAGTTTACTATCGGCACCATATTTGCCAGGAGGGGTAGACTGGTCTTTACATTACTAATATGCTTTTAGTGCACAGTACAGATCTATAAAAAAACATGGACAGATGGAGGTAGCAAAAATGCTAGGGAGGCATATCAGATTCCTGATTTGCAGATTAACCTTGGGGTTATGCTTATTAAAGACAAAGTAAGACTAACTTCATAGGAAAAATAAAAATGTTTGGAACTTTATATATTCAAGAGCATTTTGGAGCAGAAATACTCATGAGACATTACCTGTGAACTGTGTAAAATTCTGAAAAACAACAATAAAGAACAGTTTCCCAACTTGTTGTGGCTGGCAAAGCTAGCTATTCATAGACCCCTTCAGATGGCAGGAAGTGAAATGGGATACTCAGTACCAAACATTCGTACACAGATAAAGAACAGATTAAGGTTAGAAAAAGTCAACAGATTAATGCTTATACAGCTTGAAGGGGAACGTTGATTTCAACGGAGACCAAACAGAGTGGAGCAGGAAGATGAGTTAGATAGTTTTTACCAAAAGACTTCTTATGAATTAGTCCTAAATAAAAATGGTGCTAATCTGACGTCCAGTATGACTGCCATTGCACCAGTCTTGAAAGTCATCTTATTCCTGCTCCCTGAGCATAAGGCCATATCTACACGTTTTTTCCATGAAAGACATTTTACATCAAATTGGTAGAAAATGAAAATAGTGCCCCTCAGACATCCATTATGGTCAGCTTGGTGGCCATCTTGAAAACTTGTTATAACTCTTCCTTCTCAGTGGATAATCATACTGATGTGGGATGTTCACTGAAAGACTTGTTATGCTGTCTGGTTGGTCCTAGATAAAAATTGTACAGTATTGATCTTGCATGCATTATTGCCTTCATAGCTGTAATTTTGAAAATCTTGTAGATACTCCTTCTCAATGGATGGTCGTCGTATTGACAAAGTTTTCACTTAAAGATATCATAAGCTCTCTCATTGGTCTTGAATGAAAATGGTACCAATTTTATATACAGTAATGATGCCTTTGTGGTAATTATGAAAATCTTGTCACTACTTCTCTTGAATAAATTGTCATATTGACATTGGGGTTTCATTCAAAGACTTTATGCCTTGTTTATCTTTTTTTTTTTAAATGGTACTGATCTGATATCCATTAGGCTGCCAGCCATCTTGAAAATCCTATTATTGCTACTCGTCCTTTGCTGATGGTTTTACAGGATTGCACTGTGAATGTGGATTTCTGTGAGTTTATGTCCTGTGTCTGACCAAACCTGACTCTTGTGAGCCTAACGTGCCTGACATTTCATCAAAGAACAAATTGGAAATAAGCACCTATTATATTTCTTTAATACAGGTCTGTCCCTGTCTTTGTTGGTGTTAGCAAAGGTCAGAGTCACAGAAAGGGAATACAAACTTTCACTTAGCACTTAATTCCCGTTTTAAAGTAACACGGAGTAAAGATTGTAATGTTTCACAGGGTCTGTGATTTTTTTAACATTATAGCTGAGAAATGCTAATAAAAGTTTCAAATAACATACATAAATACATGTTATCAGGAGGGGAAAAAATTTATAAACTAGAACATTAGTCTTTTATTATTTGAATGGAAGGAAATTTTCAGTGGTCATCTGTTTTTTTAATATTAATCTGACACTTTTTATTGGTTTGTTTTTCAGTGACATGCAAATGCTTTTAAAGAATATCGGGTGTGTGATACTGAGATTGTAGGTAGAGTCTAATGTTAAATATGCTAACTAGAACCTCACTAGCTCTGGGTACAATGGGTGTTACTGAATCATTGGCATACTTGTCACTTCCATTAGCAAAAACATCCATTGCTTCCTGGTGATGATTAATTTCACACATCTTATCCTTAATTGTTAGTATCACAGATGTGGCAATGTCAATATCAGAAATAAATTCCAAGAAATCAATATCCTCATTATCAGACCCAAGCATGTATAAATTGTCATGCACCATGCTGTACTATTTCTGATAATGACGTGTCAGCTCACTAACACTAGGTGTAAGAATGATTGTATCTACAGATTTTTTTGACTAAAAGACATAAGCTGTCTTATATAAACATAAGTAGTGGTGGAGCATCAGAGTCCAAATTCAGTGATAGTAGCTGTGATACCTTCCCTGGCTGCCTCAGTGTGTCCTTTAGAAAGGCACTTTAAACTCATTTCCTTGGCATGATACAGCCAATATTGTGGTAAAAGTGTTATGATAACCAATGAAACTGAACTTAAAATGGTGTCCCTTGGACATTTGTTACGGACACAGTTGTGGCCATCATGAGAACTCATTCTACCTATTTCATAAAGACTTTATGCTTTCTATTTGGTTTTATATCCAGCATTGTTTTGATGGCAGTAAAATGTTATAAATCTTGTTGCTATTGGTCCTGAGCCAATGGTTATACTGACAATGAGTTTTCACAAAATACTTATTCTGTCAGGTTGGGCCCCCCGCCCCTCAAGAAAATGGTGCCAATGTGACATCCAATATGCAGTCTATGCTCAAGGACTTTTTATATCTGGTTGGTCTTAAGTGAAAATGGTGCCAAACAGATGTCCAGTATCATGGTAGTGGTGGCCCTGTTGAAAATCTATTTATTGTTACACTGTACCTCTCCTGAATTTATGGTAAAAACAATGGGGTTTCTACTGAAATACTTCTTATGATATGTAGTTGTTCTTAAATGATTTTTTTTATTTATTAGATCTCCAACTCATGGTAGGTAACTTGAAAAACTTGTTATGGCTGCTTATTCTGGTCATAGTTTTGACTAAAAGACTTCTTATAATATATTGTTGGTCCTAACTTAAAGTGTTGTAGGTTCTAATTTAAAGTGTTTTTGGTCCTAACTTTAGGTGTTCTTGGTCCTAACTTAAAGTGTTGTTGGTTCTAACATAAAGTGTTGTTGGTTCTAACATAAAGTGTTGTTGGTCCTAACTTAAAGTGTTGTGGTCCTAACATAAAGTGTTGTTGGTTCTAACATAAAGTGTTGTTGGTCCTAACTTAAAGTGTTTTTGGTTCTAGCATAAAGTGTTGTTGGTCCTAACTTAAAGCGTTGTTGGTCCTAACTTTAGGTGTTGTTGGTCCTAACTTAAAGTGTTGTGGTCCTAACATAAAGTGTTGTTGGTTCTAACATAAAGTGTTGTTGGTCCTAACTTAAAGTGTTTTTGGTTCTAGCATAAAGTGTTGTTGGTCCTAACTTAAAGCGTTGTTGGTCCTAACTTTACGTGTTGTTGGTCCTAACTTAGTGTTGTTGGTTCTGACTTTAGGCATTGTTGGTTCTAACTTAAAGTGTTGTTGGTCCTAACATTAAGTGTTGTTGGTCCTAACTTAAAGTCTTGTGGTCCTAACATAAAGTGTTGTTGGTCCTAACTTAAAGTCTTGTGGTCCTAACATAAAGTGTTGTTGGTTCTAACTTAAAGTCTTGTGGTCCTAACATGGAGTGTTGTTAGTCCTAACTTAAAGTGTTGTTGGTTCTAACATAAAGTGTTGTTGGTCCTAACATAAGGTGTTTTTGGTCCTAACTTAAAGTGTTATTGGTTCTAACTTAAAGTGTTACTGGTCCTAACATAAAGTGTTGTTGATTCTAACTTTAGGTGTTGTTGGTCCTAACTTAAAGTGTTGTTGGTCCTAACTTTAGGTGTTGTTGGTCCTAACTTAAAGTGTTGTTAGTTCTAACTTAAAGTGTCATGGTCCTAACTTAAAGTGTTGTGGTCCTAACATAAAGTGTTGTTGGTTCTTACTTAAAATGCTGTGGTCCTAACATAAAGTGTTGTGGTCCTAACTTTAGGTGGTGCTGATCAATGGTGGCTATCTTAAAAATGTTATTACTACTATATAGATCATATTAACATGGGCATACCTACTTTGTCCTTAATGAAAAGCCATGCTGACATCCAAATATGTGTATTGCAGCAGCAGATTTAAAAATCTTGTGATCTCTAAAGAATAACAAAAATGTTTTTGTTTTGACCACTCAACAGTTAAAAGAATGAAATGGTTCTGTTTGCCCAATAGAGACCAGTCCCTTCAAGTGATTTTTGCTTTCTTAATCCTCTCTCTCCTGTCCCACCACAAAACATGGGGAATTAAAAATGTGTGTGACTTGTATGTTGCTACAGTTCTCCATACAGAAGTTGCTAAAACAAGGTTTTCAAACTGTCCACCTTAGCTATCATATCTGATGTCACATAAGTACCTGTTTCATGTAGGACTAATTAGATATCAAAAGAAGTATATTTAGATGAAGTAGCCATAACATTCTTTTTAAGATGGCCATGATCCTTACCATATTCTGCATCAGATTGGCATATTTTTATTTTGTACTAACCAGACAGGATAAGGAGTCTGTTGGTGAAAAGCCAAAGTTGCTGTAGCCTTCCTTTAGAGGAATTAGTGATAAAAACATCTGGTGGCCATGATGGCTCTTGGATTAGAACCACTTTCATTTATTACCATGCAGACATCACAACAGGACTTCAAGTGAAAATTCCAAGTAGATATAACAACCCTGTTAAAAAGTACAAGTAATAACAGGACTTTCAAGTGAAAATTCCAAGTAGATATAACAACCCTGTTAAAAAGTACAAGTAATAACAGGACTTCAAGTGAAAATTCCAAGTAGATATAACAGCCCTGTTAAAAAGTACAAGTAATAACAGGACTTTCAAGTGAAAATTCCAAGTAGATATAACAACCCTGTTAAAAAGTACAAGTAATAACAGGACTTTCAAGTGAAAATTCCAAGTAGATATAACAACCCTGTTAAAAAGTACAAGTAATAACAGGACTTCAAGTGAAAATTTCAAGTAGATATAACAACCCTGTTAAAAAGTACAAGTAATAACAGGACTTTCAATATGGCCATCATGGCAGCCATATTAGATATTGGACTGGTCCTGTTTTTGTGAAGAACCAACTAGACCTCACCTGAAATTATATGGTGAAAACACTTTATAGTCTGTTTAGGATGAGTATTGATAATGAGATTTTCAAGACTGGGTGTCCAAGGGCATTTCCAGTGGGTGCCATTTTCATTTAACAACAACTAAACATCACATTAATGTGTTTTAGTGAAATCCCAGGTTGATATGTTGATCTATTCAGGAGCAGTGATAAGACTTTTAGGATGGGCACTTTGATGGCCATATTCGATGTTTGATGGACAGCATGTCCATTTAACTAGATGTTACAAAATGTGTTCAAGTGAAAACCCTATGTCAGTATGACCAGCCATTCAGGATGATTAGTGATTATCAAACTGACTGTCGTGATGAATGTCATATTGGCACTAAGATTAACTTGGCATCATTAGAAGTCTTTTAGTAAAATAGAACCATGTCAGTACAAACATCCATTCCGGGGGACTTGTAATAAAAAGATTTTCAAGATGAGTACTACTGGATGTCAGATCAGCATGATTTTCTTTTAGGACCAGCTAGACCTGTCAATATGGCCATCAGTTTAGGAGTAATAGTGATAAGATTTACAAGATGGCTGCAGTGGTAGTCAGATTGGATATCCTATTTGTCTTATGTCACATAAGCTCTTTGTGACCAGTAAAAATCATATGCTGTCAATATATATGCTCACAGTCTGAACTTTATTTCAGGTGAATTTGACTTGTTGGTGTATACTGACAAAGATCTTGAAGTTCCAGAAGCCTGGGGTGAGTCTGGTCCACAGTTCATTGCTAACTCGGAGGAAGTGCGGTTGCGTACCTTCACCACTACCATACACAAGGTGGACACCATGGTGGCTTACAAGAAGAGTGACTAAGAATTCATTGCAGCAAAGGTGCTACACAATAGACATTTGCATCTCAATATAATGCAGTGAAGATGGACGTATTTCCCTGTTAAAATTGTTGTGCAGAAATCGCTTCAAATAGCTTCCCGATTTTTTTTCTTACTGGATATATGCTTACATCTATTTCAAGTCTTTGTTTTCTTGCATATTGCTTGCAGTCAAACCTGTGTGTAATAACCACTCAGGGGATAATATCATGAAGCAGTGATGCCATCCATTCCCATTTTGGTGGAATCATTCCTGTATTTGACCTAAAATTAAGCCATTACAATTACGTTTGTCAGATTCTGATTTTCTGGTCAGATGAAGTTTTTATGTAACTTAAACATCGGTTTATTTACATCACTGAAATGTTGTAATGTCTAATTGCAATTTCTGAAAGAGTACCTAAGTAATTGTGAAAAGAGTACCAAAGTAATTGTGAAAAGAGTACCTAAGTAATTGTGGAAAGAATACCTTAGTAATTGTATAAAAAAGCAATTAAAAATAATGTCACATTAGTGATCTGATTCACTTGTGAAAGTTAAGAAAGATCATGAAACAAAAGTTGTACCTTGGTGAGAAAAACTGTGCTACAGGAATTCAGAACTTAATATGCAAGGCATTATCACTGGATAAAGTATACAAGGCATTATCACTGGATATACAGTATACAAGGCATTATCACTGGATATACAGTATACAAGGCATTATCACTGGATACAGTATACAAGGCATTATCACTGGATATAAAGTAAACAAGGCATCAACACTGGATATAATGTATACAAGGCATTATCGCTAGATATAAAATACATAAGGAATTAACACTGGACATAAAGTACACAAAGCATTTACTCAAGATATGTAGTATGCCGTCACTGTCTTCTTTGAATGGACTGAAAAGTGGCACATTTGACTAATTGACTGGTTGGAGCTGGCATCTCTGAGGAATTGGTCCTTATGGTTTGGTTTGATTTTTTGGGGTTAAATGCCATTTTTCAGCACATGATACATGGTGGCCATTATATTTGGTTGAAGGAAAAAGCACCAAACTACAGGAATCTACTAGCACACTTTCTAACATATCCATGTTGGTCCAGCTGAGATTTGAACCCACATGGACAGAAGTGAGTGATTTGTAAAGGCCAGTGCCTTACACCACTTGGCCATCAGTGGTCCCTGGTCATTATGAGCAGGAAGTCTTTGTATACATGTAAATTTATATTGATTTCGGTGAAATGGGACCATTTCGGTTGGTCTTTATATGTACAGATAATACATACAGTGTGACCCCACTATAACACGGTAGTTTGGAGCCATCAAACCCAGTCGTGTTATAGACTGAACCATGTTATAAGCAACCAGGTCAGTTAGCTGAAGAAAATAATGCATGTACTCCAAAAAATTTGTGGGGGGTAGGTAATAAATGCAGGCACAAAAATATATGCTTCATTGGCAAAGTTACCATCTTAAATTGATGCATAGGAAATGAGAAATACACCTGTAGTGAAATAGAGAAGGCATATATAATATTTTACTTTATTCTGAGAACCACTCATTGGTACATACATGTGTATACTGTTTATATATATACATATCTGATGTATAGCATGAATAGATTATCAACACTGTACTCGCCCATGAATTTCATCACATACATTGCATCTACAGTTCAAGTAATTCCATCGAAAATTGCACACACACAGATTTAAAATATTCAATAATTTTGTCACAGGTCATATAGATCTGAATTCAGTGAGGGAAAAAAATAGCACAATCATGTAACGAATGATGAAGCACATTTACTTTTCGGTACGTCCCAAGTCTGTAAAAGTTAGTTCGCGTTTTAAGCAGCCATTGGTAGCATTCGTAAGCATAAACCGTTTTCCTGCAAAAAGGAAACAATCCATCAGATTCCATTGCTTTTATTTAAGTTTGGTACTGACTTCCTTTCAAGAAAGGTTCTTTGTTTTTATTGAAGATTGTAGTTGGCTTTCTTTGATGATCAGTGTATGCGTTATTCAAGTCACTGCTAAAGGGCAGCTTTGGAGAACCAAACAAATGCCTGTTTGTTATTGTGGTGGCAACATCAAATAATTGTATTGCATGATTAAGACTGATTTATTTTCCATTTGCTGCATACATTTTCATAACAATTGGTGCTTCAAATGTAATCTGTTTTCCTTGAAATTTCAGCAAACTATTCTCTCTGGGTACATTTTAAAAAAGGAATTGGTCAATTGTAGGTACTGTTCCTCCTGCCTATTTAATAGAGCAACAAGTAAGATCTTGTTTGCTTTATTATTTTTAATTTCTTCTTCTTTTGTTTTTTTTTTTTTACATTTGTGGTAGCAGAGTGATGATACCTTCCATGCATGTGTCAGAAATTTTAAAAAGGGTCCATGGGTGATAGAGACGCAGGTAATCTGGTCTGATGACAGGGATTACTATAGAAAACATGAGTTTTCTGAAGGATTTAATTCTGAGTGAAAAGAAGAATTTTACTTACCATCCACATACTAATATCAGTCTCTGTAAATATATTAATTACCTGTGAGCGGATGAAAATCTGATGAAAGATAAATTATTAGATAATACCTTGTCCGGTTGATCTCTGCTACCAGGAATGTCAACATACAGTACTCATGTAGATGTCAACATGCGCAGATTATGATATAACAATGCACTGCTAAAATGGTTTGTCAATATCGACAGAATTTGTTTATGTAACAGAAGATAAATTCCAGTGCATTTTATATCAAGTTAGCAGTTTGCGGCTTCCTTTCATGGGGTCTCTGAATTTCTCCACTCCAAACCAATGGTTGTATATACAAGTTTAAACAGCCAACAATATTGCCAGATGGTACATTTTGCAGCCAGTAAGGAAACAAAATCGCAATTTGCGACATTGGCGAAACCCTGCAGGATCCCTGAATAAACTTTTTACACGTTATTTTTTCGTACATTTTAGAAGAAAAAAACTATTTTTTCGTTTACAACAAACATACATATAAAATTTCAGGAGCCATGCCATGATTGTCTTGTATTATTCATACGTGATCTCTTCCCCAAAATGATAATAAACCTTTTGGTTATTTTTTTCTTCATACTTTTAAGAAAGATTTTTTTGTGTATGAGAAAAATACATGTATATGAAATTTTAGGAGCCACACTATAACCATGTTATATCCTAATTCGTGTTTTAACGGAGCATGCTATAGCAGGGTCACACTCTATACAGGTTGTTGGATACAGTTTACCTGTGGATTATAGTGAAGAATTACAGTGAAGAAACCTGTTGCTCATCATTCTTTAATGGCCTTGATGGGCATCATATGCAATTAAATTTTGTCACACTGCAGAATAAATCTAATTGCATTAGATTCGTCAGTTACAGTATAATTTTACCCTGTAATCAGTGATTGTTTTTAGGTTTTAAGGAGACATGTAGTAAGCACATATAATTATTATACACCACTCACCTGTATAGAAATAGGGGTATATAGTAATCCTTGTATCTGTCCTTCTGTGCAGGACTTGTTTGCAATCCTAGTCCAGCAGTTTTTGATAGATTGCCACAAAACTTGGTAAATATTATGACATGGACTTGGGTTTTTTGACATGGGCTTTTACCAAAAGACTTCTAATGATGTCAAGTCAGTCTTAGTTGAAAGTAGTGCTGATCTGACGTCCAATATGGCAACAATGGTAGTCATGTTGAAAATCTTGTCTCTACTCCTTTTAACCAGAAAGTCATATCTGCCTAGGGTTTTCACCTAAAGACTGCTTAGGATGTTTTGTAGATCTGATATCCATTATTGACAAAATGGCAGCCATCTTGAAAATCTTGTTATCGCTACTTCTTAAATAGGAAGTGGTATGAACATGGCATTGTCACCATAAATCTTCTTGTGATGACATTAATACCAGTCTAACAGCTAATATGGCTATGATGACAATCATCGACACAATCGTGTTTTTGCAGCTCCTCTTGAATGGATGTCCATATTAACATAAACTATGCACCATAAGTTTGTTAAGATAACTAGCTGGTCGTAAATGAAACTGGTGCCAATATAATATCAAGTATGGCTGCCATGACAGTCATCTTGAATTTTTTAAAAATTGTTTTAATTAATTAGGTTGGAATATTGACATAGGGGTTTAGTTATCTTACATCCAGTATGATTGCCACTGCAGCCAGTTTGAAAAGCTTGCTATTTAAGGATATAGAGATGGTTTCAAAACCATTATGTCCTTAAAATTCTTTTCATCCAGTAGTCATTCCATTTAAGAGACTTGTTTGAGTTATTACCCCTTTTGTCTTATTGCAGCGTATTACACAATCTAGTTAATGCATCTAGTTCTCCAATTTTTACAAAATTTACATGAAACTTTATATATTTGATGGTCATCCATGATGAAATGCATTAAAATAACTTATTTTTGCTCTTGCCATTTTTTTTAGATTTATTGTCATTTTTGTTTTGTAATAGTGGATGACAGTCTCATTGATGGCACTAGATTCATAGTTTTAATGGATTGCAGTGAAACTTAGTAAATTTTGTGGTCAAGTTTTTGGGGGCCCTGTGTGACTGTGTTGTCTAAGGTGCTTGCCTTTGCAGATTCCATGACATCTCACCTATTTCAACGTGAGTTCGAGTCTCATTTTGTGAGAAAGATTGCCAGTAACTTCCCATAGGTTCGTGGTTTTTTTCAGTCTTCCTGGGTTCTTCTACCAAATACACTGACCTCCACCTTTAGCCTATCATGTACTGAAAAATAGCATTAAACCCACAAATCCACAATTTGTATGTCTACTGGTCACAGACAGGAAGAGTTTATATGATAGTCTAGTCACCATCGATCTGTCCGTTATTTGCTGAAGTACTTGTCATGAAACTTTAAACATATTCATCCGAAGATTTATAAAGGCAATGTTAACATTATCAATTATTATTTATAACTAGAAAAATATCCCCTGGTCTTGACTTGCCACCTCGCCAGTTGCCCGAATAAAGATACTTTGCATCTTGTTTTACATTTTCTTGCAATCTCATGCTAAGCATGCATCTAGGAAAAAAGAAAATGTGGTTCTTGAATTAAACTGGAAAATTGTCAATTTGTCAACATTCCTAGAAGATATATTTCCACTCAATTTCACAGCAATCATGGGTTTTCTTACACTGTTCCTAAAATTCTGAGAAGTCATCGGAGGATCTAATTTTACCAGCAAAATATTCAATTTGTTCCAAATTTGCTCAACGTTGGATTTTCCAGCCCTGCCCAAGTGAAACAATTTTTTTTATATAAAATCTCTGCATCTTATACCTATATTATGTGTAAATATCTTTTCTTCTGAAGTCCTATTTCATTACCTGTCAAGTCTTGCTTATAGTGTGTTTTGCAAGTGTCTTGGTGGAAAATATATGACATTGATATATATATATATTACATAGATTAATTTCTTTCCTCTAAGAACAATTATATTTGGCATTAGTGAGTGTTGTTCGTACAGCTGTAGAGCAGTTTTAAAATAATGCAAATTTATTGTTCCTTCTTAAAAGTAGTATCCATAACTGTAATTATAAAATGATGTTTCATTAGTGTTCATTCTCCAGCCTAGTATTAAATGTGCACAGTTTATGAAATTGCATGATCATTTGTGCTCACTGTCAACCATCTAGCTTTTGTAATTTTTTTCAGAGCCACTGTACATATTTTGTACAAATAGCTTTATCATTGCTGGTTATTCAGTATTTGTATCAGGTATTTATGTAGTATCCACAGCGCACATTTTAAAAGATTATTGGTTCATAAGAGTCCATTCATTAACGTAGGATTTGTAGATTTTGTAAATTTCTAGCCGTCACCTTCTAACATGCCTAGCTTCTAGATTTAAGTAGTTTCACTAGAACATTTTTTTCTGTGTGCTGCAAATGGCATTTAATACCAATTTTGTACTTAGTTGCTATTTAAAACGTCTTTTTCTGCACCTTAAACTTGGACTATATTATTTTTATCTGTCCACTATTCTCTGTTGCAGTTTGCATGATTAGATGAGAGAAGTACTTACTGCATAATTATTGTTTTGGCAGTCATCATAGATGGACAGACTTTGAGAATACCTTTTTATTGAGAAAGAATGTTTGTAACACACATATTGAGACTGATTGTTGCAAGGTTGAAATATATTGCTTCGTAATTGTGCAGAATCAAATATCTTCCTTTTGTTTTTTCATTGAATGTGTTTTGAATGTGTATTATGTGATAATTTTCTGCAGTGACAAAAATAAAATGCTTTATTGGGCTTTAATTATTTGTTGGAATCTAGTTAAATTGGTAGACTATCTGACTTCCTTGTTCAGTACCTGCCCAGGCCAACTCCTGTGAGCTGTCTCAAGTGTATCATTGGGGAAAGGCACTTAGCTCATATTTCTCCTTCAAATACGTTCCCCGATCACATTAGCGTTAGGGATATAAGCCTGGTACCTCTCGAATCCAGCCCTACTAAAAGACGAAAATTCGTCTTTTCTGTCTATCTCATATAGACCAAAGGGCAATAACTCTTGCCCCTTACCTCCCCTTGCCACCGCCAGGTGTCACTAGTTTTTAAGCTTCGCTTGTACTGATAACACGTACATTATACCTCCAAACAATCCAAGCCATCTTAGCGTTAAATTGGACCATCCGAAGTTAAATTTGGATTTATTGCATTGGACAATCATTCTTCTACAGGTTGTATACATTATTTTAACAATTTTTTTTCTTTCAAAATTGAGTGACTTTGTCACCCTTATGGATTTCGTTTACTAAAGACCATGTTACACATGCTATCGCTGAACTTGTGTTGTCAGTTAAGAGTTAACGCGACACTGACTAATTTCACTTACTCCGTTAGTAACAGTTGTGGGATTAGCGAATTAATAACATGCTGAATTGCTAATTTGTGCTTTGTTTTCTTTTCTTGTGTCATTTCAGTAGAAATATCAACCAAATGCATGAAATGTAAAAAGTTCAAAGCAAAAGAAGACAACCATGACTCTTGTCTTGTATGTACCAAGTGTACATCATCTATACCATGCAGCGTGTGTAATACTTGGACAGAGCAGATGTGGGCTGATGTAGTCCAGAAGGCAGCAAAAGGGAGGGATAGACGGAATAAGTCGAAGAAAGATAGCATTGATGTCCTCAGTATACATCCGAAGACGGCCTCCATTGCGAGTCTTGTGGGGGACGTTGGGGTCCCCCCTCCACCTAAAGTTTGTCGTTTGCAACCGTCAGCCACAGTAACATCAGCGGTAATGGAGGAAAATAATGTCCAACTTTGAACAGATGTGACGTTTGGTCCAGGAAACGACAACGCAGCTTTTGACATCAGGCCAGATATTACCTTTATTTCCCTTGCTCGCTTCCACAGCTTTTTCTGACTCTTTGGGGGAATGTTCCCCCAATTTTAGGCTGCCCAGTGGGTGCAAGTCCCCCCACATGTCCGAGCATGGCCTTTGGGCCTGTAAGTCAGGATGCATGGGGTTTTTACCGGATCCATAGGATCCATTTCATTATACAACCTCTATGTCACCAGCCGTCCAGCTGTCCCAGCATGGGGACCCTATTGCTAAAACGGTCCAACCAAATATGACTTACAGGGATCTTAGTGATAAATCCGTCCGTCAAACTGTACCGCCGGCAACATACCAATACTATGGCGGAGATTTTAGTGAGAAATCTCTGTCCAGCCAGGCCATTGGAGCAGCCGGTACTGGTGATAGCAGGACCGTCGCCAACATTCGGGCCGACCACAAGCCAGACAAACCAGCTGGCAGGGCCAGCCGTCCATATGTTCATGGCTTATCCACAAGGGAGAGTTAGTGACAGTGGCAAGGATGACGGAATCGCGTCATCTACGCCACCTGGTAAGCTATTCCAGAACACAACTCGGCACACAGTGAGGGTGACGAAACTCCTGCAAATCAGCCGTACACAGATCCAACCATGGAACAGACTGAGTTTGGCTTCAAGGTGGCAGTGGAAGAAATTTATAGGGTGTTGGCACCTTCAGAATGCCCTCCACCTCCTACCGCAACTCAAGACTACAAAGTTAAGGCGTCTGTAGATCTTGACGGGGAGGAAGAGACGCCATCATTCTGGCTCCTTCTCCAGTCAGCAAAAATTGATCGTCTATCAGGACGAATAGGTGATCCGGGGAATGCTAAGGCGTTCTTTTCAGAAAGCCAAGTACCAGCAACGTTCTCGTGTCGCTGGTACAATGCTCATTCAGACGCCTTCAGTACGGATCTTCCGGCCGTGGACAAAAATATGGCAGCAGTTCACATGTCCGCTCCACTGTTTTACAAAGTGGACAAAAATGTGTTCCATGCCACATCAAAGCTAGTCTGGAACGTAGTCGCTACGTCTTCAATGTTAGACTTGGCTTCATTAGCCATTTTCCGATTCGCAGAAAAAGCCGACAATGACCACGCTTGGGAAGCGACTGCCCGGATCGCTCGAGTTATTAACAGGGCAGCTCACCATTCCATGGCTAATGCGTTGACTGCTTCTGCCAACTTAGACCTGATACGACGTGACGCATGTCAGCGGTCTACGTCGCTCAAGCCCCATCATACTCTGGCTTTACGGATGACTCCGTTTGGGTTGCCTTTACTCTTTGGAGGAAAAATTGAAGAAGTTCACAAGCAGGCAGCTCAGGAACTGCCCCTCCAACTCGCCTCAACCCTCGCAGGCGTTTAGAAAAAATCAGCCCCTGCCACTTTGGAGAGATGATTGGCGGACCAGGGACAAGGGATCCTTACAATCAAATGTGCAGTATAGATCCCAACCCAATGCCAGGAGACAACAGTCTAATCAAGCTAGGAGGCAACCATACAGAGGTGGTAAGAAACAAAGTTTCTCCGTCTTCAAGCCTCCTAACTCTAAAAGTTGACATACCCTCCCCACCACCCGCGGACAGCCTACCTGTATGCGGCCGCCTCCTGCAATTTCTGGACCACCTTTTTTCCTCAGAACGATTGGGTGATCCAGGTCATTTCGGAGGGGCTTCGGATTTCATTTATCCAACCCCCTCCCCTGTCCTCCTCTCCCCTCTTCACGGACGTAACGTCCGATCGGGA
The DNA here is from genome assembly GCA_028554795.2 of Sinohyriopsis cumingii. Classification (NCBI taxonomy): domain Eukaryota; kingdom Metazoa; phylum Mollusca; class Bivalvia; order Unionida; family Unionidae; genus Sinohyriopsis; species Sinohyriopsis cumingii. The sequence goes on from CM068826.1 coordinate 53,876,528, forward strand.
GAAGAATACCTTTCTACAACAGGAGATACGGTCGCTCATAGAAAAACGGGCGGTGGAGATTGTGAAAAAAACTGCAATCGCTGAGGTTTTATTCCAGGCAGTTTCTTATCCAGAAGGCAAAAGGCAAGTTGAGGCCGATCATCGACCTGAGTCGCCTCAACCAATACATTTTACCACCAAAATTCAAGATGGAAACAGCGAGATCAACCCGTCTTTCCATCCAGCGGGACGAGTATGCCGTCAGTCTAGATATGACCAACGCATATTTTCATGTCCCTATCCTCCCTGCGTCACGGAAATTTCTCCGATTCGCTTACCGCGATGCGGTTTATCAGTTCCAGGTCCTACCCTTTGGCCTCAACATCAGCCCTTGGGCTTTTACCAAGGTTATAGATTGCGTCGTCACCCTGTTCCGCTCGACTTCATCTACAGGGATGGCAGTGTACTTGGACGACATCCTCCAGAAACATATGGTAAGTTCTATTCTGCTCAAAGGCAGAAATGATCTTTTAGCACTTTTAGATCATCTAGGCTTTCTCGTGAACTGGAAAAAGTCCGATCTCCGTCCATCTCAGCGTTTTGTCCATGATATCAGACACATTCCGCCATCATGGTAGATGTGATATTGGGCAGAACAAAGATCTATCAGATCTTTTAGCCAATTTTGATTTCAATTGACCAAAATCCCTCACCCTGTTTCCAAAATGGAATCTGTCCTGAGTTTTAACATGGCTCAATTCAGACAAATTTGAACCTTTAGCCCACACTTCGTTAAAGCTACTATCATACAAAACATGTTTCTTGATAGCCTTAGCTTCAGCATGCAGGGTGAGCGAATTACATGCCCTTTCCAGTGACCCGAACTTTCTTCAGTTCAGATCAGATGGTTCGGTGGTCCTCCTGACGCAACCAGGCTTTGTAGCCAAAAATAGGTTACCATCCATTGGCAATCAAATAATCGTCATTCGCTCGCTCTCTTCCATAGGTAAGTCAAGAGCAGCAGCCATGCAAGATCCTGTTCGTGCACTTAAGCACTATTTAAAACGCATAGAGGCGTGTTGGGACACATGTAAGCGCCTCTTTCTTCCGGTCAAAGCTGGTAAACATGATATCACCCCTCAAGCCCTTGCTTCATGGCTGAAGTGGGTTATATGCTCAGCGTACTCTGAGGTCTCACAAGATCAGAGTTGCCTCATGAAGATTACAGCTCATGATATTAGAGCAATCTCGGTGAGCCTGGCATTCGAATGCAATGTTTCGATCCGAGATATAATAGAAGCTGTTGGCTGACATGCAGAGGCAAACCTTGAATCTGGTAGGTCCGGTGTCGGCAGCCCAGATGACCACAAGACCCATTTAAAACAATCAGCACAGCCTTTCAGCTTCGCTGGATTCGCCAGTGAAATTTCATAGGTAAGAAGGTTTCAATAACTATCTTCTTAACCGTATATAGGAGTCACATATCACGTGACCCTAGGCTGTGTTGCTGATGAAATTAAGAGAACGGGTTATCATTCAAATGGGGAATCCAGCCATCATTCCCTAGAAGGTACCCAGGGTGGAGGTAGGATGCTCAGCATTCCCTCCTCCTATTACCTATTCTCCTAACGTTAATGTGATCGGGGAACGTATTTGAAGGAGAAAGCAAAGTTTTAGTAAATTAGGTTTCTCCAAGAATACTTACTCGATCACATTACTTAAAAACCCTCCCAACCACCCCGCTATGCGAGCGTCCTCGTATAATATATATCTTTCAGCTTAAAAGCTAGTGACACCTGGCGGTGGCAAGGGGAGGTAAGGGGCAAGAGTTATTGCCCTTTGGTCTATATGAGATAGACAGAAAAGACGAATTTTCGTCGTTTAGTAGGGCTGGATTCGAGAGGTAACAGGCTTATTTCCCTAACGTTAATGTGGTCGGGTAAGTATTCTCGGAGAAACATAATTTACAAAAAATTTGCTTTCCCTGGCATAATGTGTTCAGAGTGCTGTTAAAACCTAAGATGAAGAAGAATGCATAACTTCAACTAACAATGAAAAAAATAGCCAACATCCTTGATATATCCAGCTTAAATAGTGCCATTATTTTAAAAAAACTTTTAAACATGCATTATGACACTAAACATACGACAAATTAATTCTCTTTGACAAAAACTTTGTACTTCATTGGATTTTTTTATAATGTACCTTTTGTCAGTGAATTGAAAACTTCTTTATACAGACAGAATATTAATGCATTTGTATGCTGTCCTTCTTAGATATGCACTGTTATGAGTCTGTGCTCTTAAAATAAGTAACAGAAAAGAGTGAAAGACAACAGGCTTTGTGAAATTTAACAAATAATTTTATTTCCCAAGGATACAAAGTGAAAATGAGAAACAAGAACTTACTGTATTGCGAGTTAAATCCCAGAATAATCCAAGAATTAAAGACACAAGTCCTAGTAATTTAAAGTCCTGAATAAAATTCAGTAAAAGTTCTGAATAGATCCAGAAACTGAAGTTGATGTGTATGGGATAGCAATTGAAATGTGTGTTGATGTATCAATAGTCTTGTTGAATCACAGAAATATTTCAGGTTTGAATTCAGTATAAATTCCAGTGAATGTCTTTATCCAAGAATTTTATCAGAGCACTTTTGTATTTCCAGAGAAAATAATCACTTGAATTGTATAATTGGAAGAAAATAAAATTCAGCCCAAACTGGTCACAACATAATACAAGTTGAAGGTGATAGATGTTAAAGCACAACTGACTAAATCCTCACAATCACAATATTATATAACTCTCTTCTTTACCTCATTTCACAATTAGCATTTTCTATTTAAAAAAAAGACCCATTACCTAATGGAAAATAACTTTCAAGAATGATTTAATGAGCCTTGTTTACTTACAACTCAGTAACCTGCAAAATTCACTTAGGACTCTCCAAAACCCTGACCCAAATCAACATATTTACTCCTTCTTGTTTACCGGAATAATAATCCTGATATTAAGCTGATACACATGGAGAATAATTTAGCTTTTATTAGTTGTTGACATAAATTAAATAATAAAAGTAAACAAAAGTCAATCAGGTCAAGCAGAAATGAACTCAATTTTGGACAAGGTCAAGTCTATCATACAGTATTACATTACAATAGCATGTAATGAATAAAAAAAAAATAACATAAATTAAATTAACTATACAAAACAGCACAGCAATGAGATTAAATTTCCATGCTTCAGGCTAGTGACATGGAGGTCATAAAACCAGTGTGATCATTGGCTACTCTATCATTTGATTACTAAACAAAATCCTTGATTGAAAGAAAATCCTGTATAATACTAAGACTGCTTCCTGAAAACATGAGAGTGGTGCCTGCACTTGGTGATTCCTCAATCTCTGAAAACATGAGAGTGGTACCTGCACTTGGTGATTCCTCAATCTCTGAGATTCCCCAATCTCTGAAAACATGAGTGGTACCTGCACTTGGTGATTCCCCAATCTCTGAAAACATGAGTGGTACCTGCACTTGGTGATTCCCCAATCTCTGAAAACATGAGAGTGGTACCTGCACTTGGTGATTCCTCAATCTCTGAAAACATGAGAGTGGTACCTGCACTTGGTGATTCCCCAATCTCTGAAAACATGAGAGTGGTACCTGCACTTGGTGATTCCCCAATCTCTGAAAACATGAGAGTGGTACCTGCACTTGGTGATTCCTCAATCTCTGAAAACATGAGAGTGGTACCTGCACTTGGTGATTCCTCAATCTCTGAAAACATGAGAGTGGTACCTGCACTTGGTGATTCCCCAATCTCTGAAAACATGAGAGTGGTATCTGCACTTGGTGATTCCCCAATCTCTGAAAACATGAGAGTGGTACCTGCACTTGGTGATTCCCCAATCTCTGAAAACATGAGAGTGGTACCTGCACTTGGTGATTCCCCAATCTCTGAAAACATGAGAGTGGTACCTGCACTTGGTGATTCCCCAATCTCTGAAAACATGAGAGTGGTACCTGCACTTGGTGATTCCTCAATCTCTGAAAACATGAGAGTGGTACCTGCATTTGGTGATTCCCCAATCTCTGAAAACATGAGAGTGGTACCTGCACTTGCTGATTCCCCAATCTCTGAAAACATGAGAGTGGTACCTGCACTTGGTGATTCCCCAATCTCTGAAAACATGAGAGTGGTACCTGCACTTGGTGATTCCCCAATCTCTGAAAACATGAGAGTGGTACCTGCACTTGGTGATTCCCCAATCTCTTGCATTCGTGAGAGCAAGTTCAAACTCCTATTACCCTAATACCTGTTATTTGAACTATTCATCCAGTTCCTGCTGAATTTGTTCGTTGTTAATATCTTTTTACATCTTTAATCTAAGCATGAGTTATTATAATATACCCACTTAAGTGAAGTAATTTAGTGCACCAAATTGTGATGCATTATCCGAAGTGTGAAAACCATCATGAACGGAATGTTTGATATCGTGAATTGTGACACATGTTGATCCAAACTGTGAGGACTGATTACTCAAAAAGTAGGTTATGCTTATTGTTTTGTCACTAATCCAATAATGAACATGACTTTTGATAAGACTGTTATTAATTCAGTTAGTAATTTTATGTCAAGTAGGTTCAATTAAAGGAAGTTGGAAAATGATATAAACCCTCTGAAAGCTGCATTTGTCTGTATTTTTTTTAAAAATCTGTTCAAAACAGAAATATATAAAAACCAGATATAGTGCCATCCTTGAAGTAGAATGGGACTGAAAAGCAAAGCAGTACAACATTCTGGTGAGCACTCTGTCATCATGGTCAAAAAACAAGGAGACAGTTCAAGATGGTTTCCTAAGAACTTTGTTTTATTTCTGTGGAATGTACATGTATCTAAATTATGGGTTTCATCTTTTGAGATATGTTAAAAGTTTCATCAGACAAAACAGAGACAAGCTGAAATAAACAGCATTATCTAGGACAGATGTCTCAAACTCAAACCACCCTGAAGGCCGCATGATGGCATTTTCAATGGCCCAAGGGCTGCACCACCATTGTTATCTCTCATGACACCTTGTGATGCCAATCATTTTGTGGGCCACAGGATGTGGCTTGGTGGGCCACATGCGGGCTCTGTGTTTGAGACCCTTGATGCAGGAAAAAAATGTATTCTACTTGATGTTTACTTGCACCTTTATGACCTTTGGTTATTCGAACCCCGAACCCTGGTATTATCCAGAGTTTTCGTTTAGTTCCCCGGACTTGGAATAATCGAGAGTTTGTTGTGGTTACTTTATGTAAACCTCATATTAACTCATTTTTCTGGTGATATTCAACAGCTTGTTAAGATTTGTCTTTATCTCCCATTTTATCAGGTGGGCACAATCTATTCCTAATACACAACAAAGAATTCTCTTTTGCTTAAGAAATTCTTAACATTCCCTTCCAATCTAACAGAAAATTAAATAGTATGGTGGGTCATTTACTAAAATCTAATTAAAATATTAGTAGCTCATTAGTAAACACACTTTATTCCATCCACCGCTCCAAAATACAATTTTTCTTCTTCCTGTTGTAGGGTTTAACACCATTTTTCAACACAAGATAGGCTATACGTGGTGGCCAGTATAAATGGTGGAGGAAGAACCCGGGAAAACCCTAGAAAGAACCATCGACCCATGAGTAGCTACTGGCAAGCTTTTTCACATACAATGGCTGAACCTGGGACTTGAACCCACACAGACAGAGGTGAGATGGCAGTGATCCGTAACGGTGAGTGCTTTAGACCACTCGACCACTCTTGGCCCCTAATTTTTTTTAGTCAGATCCTACTTTAATTCTCCTATACATTAAGCCTCTCCCACCAAATGGAAATCACTCCCCAATAACAGTCATCTTGGTTATTGCCATTTATGTGCTGAAAGAGTCCTATAAGGTGATACAGCTTTGTTGACTGTGGCATTGTATGCATTGCTAATTGGTCCAGTGTGATACAGTTCATACCATCTTCATAGATACAATATAGTTTTTGCAGTCTAGAATAAATGCAGAAATTACAAATTGGTATTACCCTAATGAGTCCACCTAAATATATATCAACATCGGGTCATGAAGATAGAATCAATTGCATAAAATAGAGAGATGAGGTTATGTCTCACTTGATGGTATTTTATACCAATTTTGTGTTCACCATGCATGGTTTCAATGCATAAAGAGTGATGCATCTGATATGCAGATCTGACAACCAAAATAAACACAATTACAATCACTGCAATCAAATCAGGATACTGGCTTGTCTGGGTTTGGTTCAGGTTCTGATTTTGATATTAGATTCAGTGATGTTCCTCAGGGAACCAGACTGACTTTACAGGAGCATCTCAGATGCTTTAATCTTCCCATTTTTTTAAACTCAATATGCCTGCATGATAATTTGTTTCTTGCAGCATTTACGAAAACAAATTAAAAGAAATCATGAAAGCTCAAGGAACAACCAGCCTCTCATATAAAATCCAAACAATGAGCACAAAAATGTAAGAAGAAGTATTCAAATTGTTGAGAAAAAAATAGGAAAGGTAAGAATTATTTTTATTGGACATAAATGTGTCAATTTGAGATTGTTGCCATTGTCATAAAATATTAAAAACCTCAAACATTATGTCTAGTTGAGAGATATAACAAGAAGACATTGAGCTCCAGTGGGTTTGGAATTGCAGTTTCTGAAACTGTACTGTAGATCTAAGTGAATATGACAGACTTTTTAGATGAACATAATGTTTTGCCTTCTTTGAATCAGATCGCTCTTCTGAACTTTTGAAATGCATATTTTCCAAGTCAACAATAGCAGTATACATTTCTTTACAGTTACTGAAAATTGGCCAAATGCTGAGAAAGCGTTCTGACTGTCAGGTCTGCTTTAAGTTATTTACCTGTCCATCATACTTTGGTGAAGTTTTGTGATCTTGTGGGCTTAACTTGGCATGTACATGAATCTTGGTAGTACATTCTAAAAAATGTAGGTCACTGACTTAGATTCGATTAATAAATGATTTGCATAATGTCAGTTTCTTAGACACCATTAGCCCCAGTTTTCCAGCTTTGTGGATGCAACTTGATTATATCATTAATCAAATATAGCTCACTGACCTACATTTAATGTTTTTTTTGACTGGGCAAGTTTTGCATTAAGTAAGTTTCTAAGGTATACAACTTTGCCAGTTTATAAGTTATGCAACTTTATGAGTGGATAGGAGTTACTTTCCTGTTTTATTTGCAGTAATATATCATCTGTTACTATTGCTGTGATTACCTTTTTTCGGGATGGAATTAACCAAGTGCTGACAGTACCATCGACGTAGATATGGTATGACTGGTATGCAAGGCTGTGGTGATGAGTGACTCAACCTCAGTGTTTCCAGCATCATAACTGGAAAGAGGGCCCAGGTCACTGGAAATCCCCACTTGCAATACTGTATCGCACAGATTATCCATTCTCATACTTTGCTCATCTCAAATGGCCAATCTGCCAGGACCAGTTTTCAAGGTTGCAAATTGCATAATTCAGGCTATGAGGCAGTCTCATCCGAGGTTTGCAATGCAAAATGGATAATATACTATGATTGGTAAAGTAGGAAATGCGTTAATGTGGGCATCTTCTCTTTGATTTTGAGTAGAGAAAATGCACTGAAGTTCTCTAGAGGTCCCACCATCAGCTCACATTCTACTTTTTGTGGTATTGTTGGATATTTTTACCTTGATGAGGAGTGTTGTTCACAGTTCCAAGAGTTTCTGGCCAAGAACCAGCTCTCATCAGTAGGTCCACTTATTGAGATTCCCAGTCATAGTTGTATCATTGCTGGAGATGATCAAGAAAACTCTGCTGCCCAGTTAGGGCATTGAGGTTTTATTTGGCTTCCCAAAATGGGAGAAGAAAGGTCAGAAGTGTTTCTTCGTACCCATAATTTTTTTTTGGGATATTTTGGTGTCTACTATTTCCATATGGATTGTCACAGCTATTAAAGAGAGCTTCTCAGTCCCTCACTGAGAAGGGCCTTTCGTTTATGAGGATTAGAGCCATTGCTGCTTCTTGGGCCTATTTGAATCATTTATCCAAGAATGAAGATATAAGGGATGCCTTCTGGAGGTCTCGTACTACCTTCTCATTTTACCTTCAATCTTTGGTACACCAGAGCAAAGTCATTTCATCGTTCTGCCCGATTATTATGGCACAACACATGGCTGAATGTACTACCAGCTTACAGTAGTGAACACTCCTACATAAGGATAAGTGCAATATTTTTTAAATAATTAGATAAGACCATCAGCCTACCTTCTTACTTGCAAATTAAGCAATTCAATAGTGGCATCGAATATATTAATGCTGTTAAAATGTATTATGTGGAGGGTAACTAATTTTAATAATGCATTACTTAACTGCTACATTTTCAAAGATTCCCACTGTTTTCTGGGTCCATGTTAATGGGTCATTAAATGGGATGTGGACTGTGATGAAGATGGTTCTTTTCTCAGTTCTAGAACTTTGAACACTAATAGGAGAAAGGAATCATGTAGAGTCACGTAGCCTTCACATCCCTGAAAGGTAGGGGGTTCTGGGTGGCTGAATAGTATCAGGTGTTTGCCTTTACACATCACTCATTTGTCATCTCTATGTGGATTCTTAGCTTGGCCAATGTGGGTATGAGAAAACTTGCCAGTAGCTTTCCTTGAGTCAGTGATTTTTCCTGGGTTCTTCCTGCATCAAATATACTGGCCTATCATGCTGAAAAATTGTATTAAACCCACAAAACCAAACCAGACCCAGAAGGGTAAGCAATACCCTCAAACTTCCCAGCTCCACATTTTGATCAAACTTGGTATGTGGTTGTATCTCTTTTATTGTAGGCAAATTTAATAACACTCCTCCATGGCCATGGATTCAAAGACACGGGTAAAAGACTAGACATTTTTCCAAGCTGATAACTTGTAGATTTAATAACATAAACAAATATGGAACTATTAACCAAACTTGGTATCTGGAGACATCTAAGTGACATTTTGGATAAGCTACATCAGCAAAATGTTACCTTTTATTTAGAGTCCAAAATGGTGACATACATTATTAAATCATGATGACTTATGCACAAGTTGTCTCAAATGTGAACAGCTTTGGATAAAATTTTTTATCTAACATGTGAATATGGTGATTTCAACAAATACTGATGGATCTTGACCAAACTGTTATATCGGTACATCTTGATGACATCTCACATTAATTTGATAATCAGCTTTCTGTTGCTTTGGGTTCAAGGTTAAAGTTAATGGTGTAAATTTTTAAACTATGATAGCATGTGAGCAAAATAATTAAAACGAGTACAAAAGGATTTTGATGACTGGTAGATGGATGTATCACATAAATATCTCAGATGAGTTTGATAAGCAGTCCTTATGACCTTGGATTCAAGGTCCAGAGATAAGATTTGTTTTTTTTCCACAGCTTATGGATTGTGAACACATTAACTTGAAGAAATATAATTGGAACTTAACGTGATTTGCTTTATGGATACATTATTAACTTAGGATGCAGCGTTTACATGTGTGAATGGCTTTTTTTTTCTTCACTGCCAATAAATGTTTGTAAAATCGGTAAAGGAATATTTTATGTCTCTGAATTGGTTCTAATGGATGTTATACAACATTACACATTAGATTGTTTTACTGATAATGTTGGAAAGCAGTTCTTTAAACAACTTTATCTACATTTGAAAAATATTATAGAACCTTACAGGAGAAAAGTTTTATTTTAAAGAAACATTACTATCAAGTTTATAAGCCACTGCAATTTCTTAGTCATTGCAGTTGCAACAAAGGCATTCTATGCTCATGTCCAGGTAGTACGTGTGGCAGCATTAGTTTTCATTATGTACATACATGTAGCAGTATGAAACAATATCACAACAGTCTGATGTATTCAACAAAGAAATATTCTGCACATTGAATCTAGTCATTGTAAGTGGCAAAAGATGTACAGCAAATTAAACAATCAGAAGTATATCGATCTGTAAGCCTAGAATGGTTTTTGGGGGAAACATTCAGGTTCAAATTGGTTTAATTAAATGGCATTGCTTCAGTTATTGTATACTGTGTACATGCTTATAAAGTTTGATAAATGTTGCAGTTATATTAGTGACATCTCAGGATTTTGAAAATAGTCATTGTGTGACTTTGGCTTTAAGGTCAAATGATCACAGATAACATATTTGTATGTCTGGCACAAGGCAAAACAATATATTATGATATCCATCTGTTATCCAATTTAATTAGTGCACAATAAATTTAGTTCTCCATCTACAGTAACAAATGTTTATTAATGGCTTGCACTTGTGTTAAGGAAGAATCCTACAGATTTTTTGGTCCAAGATTTAGGTAATTGTGACATTAAAAAGGAAAAAGTTTCTGCATAATATTTGAGTTCTCACCATCAAGAGATGGTTTCTGCATAATAACATCAATTCATCATGTCAGATCTGGCCCAAACTTTGTAGATGGCTTATACGTAAGGTACGGAAGAAGCAGATCAATTTTGGGGTCCAAAGATCAAAGGTCAAATTAATTTTAAAAATAGAAAATTGTTTTTGTGCAAATATATAACTATTAAACTATAGCAAGCAGATAATGTACTGGAAACAGTGCTCTCCATTTAACTATTCCAGCCACTATAACAAATATGAATGTAGTTGACACCCCCAAATATACTACTATCTTATTATTGAACTAGTCTGAAATATTGTTGACATACACTCACAAACCAAGTTAAACTATGATACAGAAGCAGAAATTTGGTTGTTTACAAAGACAGCTTCCTTTTGGTTAAAAATAAGAATAAAAGCTACATCTAGTTTTGACACAGAAAACAATGTTAAAGAGACAGAAAGATTTAATAGGATATTTCCATAGGCCAAGAAATGAGAAAACACTGAACGTGATTTTAAGCTGTATGCACATGATGTTGCGACTGGAAGGAATAATGCAATGGTAACCCAAGGAACGATGAACGTGCCAAGTTCAACATAATCGCATCAGGACAGAGGGCCATGGATGTTTAAAACAATAAACAGTAATGAAATTGATGAAAGGCACGGGAAATAAGGATGTAAATCCAAAAACCTGCTGTGGAAAATGTTTTGAAGACACAAGTAAATATAGCATGTTGTGTTGCTTAAAGATGGAAGAAAAAAAATTGAATGTGGCCATTTGTTTCTTATCCTAGTGTCTTGGAAGTTGATTAATTTGAAATGGAATTAAGCTAACTAAATAAATTAATAATAGAAAAGAAAGTGTAATCTCTTCCTTTATTCCTTCTGGCTGCACACAAAATTAAAGAATGGCAATATAATTGCATTGTTTTAGTTTTAACATCACAATCCCAATTATCATCAGCTGCCTACATTTTCATTCATTTATTATAATACTCAGTATTTGACATTGAATGAGCATCAGCAAGCTGGTGACATACAACAATACACATAATGTTCTAAATTATTGCAAGGGAGGGAAAATATATTGGGACTGCAATTGTTTGGGCTGGGACTACTTATTTCAAGGAAGCAGTCCAGGACTACAACTTTTAAGATCCTGTGGAGAACCTTGTATTTGAACACCATTACCTTTTGTCTTTCATTGTACAGGAACAAGTTTATTTGTACCTAACAGGTTTTATCTTATTTAGCAGGGTTTATCTTCTTACATACACAATTTAAAAATTTCTACCTTTTTACCATTTTCATGACTGCTGCATACAACCCAGATAATGTTGATATTTCATTGAACAATATATAAACATGCAAATATACATACATAAATATACATACATATGTAACCAGGTTCCAAGTACAAAGGTAAAATTAGATTTGTGTGTGGGTGTGTGTGTGATTTGGATTTTTAACGTAGCTTTAAAAAAATGCAGTCATATCGCTATGATGTCTGCAGTGTGGCAGTTTATAGTGATGTCTAGCACTGAGGCATCATGTCGCAGACATGTAGCATGATGTTCTACCCAGTCACATTATCCTGAAACCAGGCCAACCAGTCCTAACACTAACCTCTTAATGCTGAGCGCCAAGCAAGCCAGCTGTTAGTACCATTTTTATAAGTCTTTTGTATGACTCTGCTGGGGATTGAACCCACAACCTCCCGCATCCGACCACTAGGCCACTTGAGCGGTAAAAATGAGATTTGTAAATTACATATAGATTGGAAGACCAGTAGCTAAAACAAATACAAATGTAGTTTGACTCAGATTGGTAGAATATGGGTAATTAGTCATGTTTGATGATTCTGATGATCAGCAATGTTTGACTTTCGGTTTAGAATAAAAAATCATAATGTAAGCTTTTGAACTGATGGATGTGAACACTGTAACCCATGATCTAAGATTCAAGGTCAAAGGCCATCATTAAAATTTTTGTACAACAGGTGACTTTTGAAAGTATTAACTTTAAGAAATATTGGATAACCAGTACCATGTTCCCATGGCCTTGATATCCATGTCAGTGGGAACAGAATCTGTCTTGGCACTATAGATAGCATGCAACACATTAATGTTACCATATACAAATTAATTTAACATGGTTTACATCTTAATCACATACAAGATGAATTCCTGTATCCACATTGTATGACCTTGGTTTCAGAGTTGTAGGATTTTTAACTGTGATGCCAGTCAATACATTAAAGACATATGAAAGGAATTTGTTAACAAATCTTACTTGTTTGTCTTGGACAGGTTGATGACAAGTTCCGTATTACTTTGCATTTAAGGTCAAAGATAAAATAATTTTGATTTTCATACTATAAATGTGTTGCAAACAAATAAAGAAATTGAATGATGGACAAGAACACTTGCCAAGTTGGATTATCAGCATCTTGTATCCTTTGTAGATCCTGACCTCAGTTTTTGAATAATTTGAAGAAATAAGAATAAAATTTGATCAAACTGAACTTCATTATCACATAAGCATCTCAAATTAACACACCAAAGGCAGAAGGACCTTAACCAAGCAGTCCATTGATTGCATTTTAACAAGATATCAGATATATTCAAGAGGTTTCAAGGTAAGTGATCATTATTCAGGTTTTTAACATTATGGTCCATTAATGTTGTGAAGAAGAAGCATCATCTATGGATTTTGTATGAAACCTGGTTTTAAGGAATGTAAGAAAGACTCTTAACCTTAAAATAAATTAGTTATTATATACATGTAGGTCTGTAAACTAATATAGTCATTAGATTCATGTGCAGTCAAGTTTTCCTGGTTTCTTTCTTTTGATGAAATGCAAGGTTTCATGGGACAAGTCTGTCAGCTTTAGCCAATTGAAACATTTGTACACAGTCACAATTTTTTTAACAGGACTTTTTATAGTGCAGTTTTAAAAATTAATTATGTAGCTATAGCTGGAATTTCATTTCAGTACTAGTGTCTTGGGTAGAAAATGTATACATTGCTGTTACCACCTGAATGTTTCATTTGTATATGACAAGACACTGTATTTAACAGTTTACCTAACAAGTGCATGACAATTTTTTACTTTGTTATGCTGATAACATGGTGTATATGGATGTGTGTGTGACTTTGATTTTTAACATAGCTTTAACAATTTTCAGTCATAACGCTACGATGTCTTCTGCAGTGCAGCAGTTTATAGTGATGTCTAGCACTAGGGCATCATGCCGCAGACATGTAGCATGATGTCCTACCCAGTCACATTATCCTGAAACCAGGCCGACCAGTCCTAACACTAACCTCTTACTGCTGAGCACATAGCTAGGCAGTTGTTAGTACCATTTTTATAAGTCATTGGTACAACTCGGCCAGGGTTCAAACCCACGATCTCCTGCATCTGAGGCAGATGCTCTAACCACTAGGCCACCCAGTGATCTATACATGGATGGATAAACAGACCAAAACAGATGGTCAAATCTTACAGTATGTCTGTATCTCTGTGGAGTAATGAAAGAAATGGTAGTACTGATGCAATAACATACAAATTTTGGGAGAGGGTTTAAAAAAAACAACTCACAATGGTTGCAATATAGACTAGAAACAATGGATGTATAAAATACTATTTATTTCTATTATTTATAAAGAGGATTAATTTACAAAATGAATCATGTTTTTTTTTATGCCTTGGACAAAAAGCAGGATGCTGTTCAAATGCTTTTTACAAATCAAATACTGGCTAATGCTGAAAACAAATGTCATCAGCATCTTTGCTCTGGTTGTGAAGATGTGGTCCCAATCTTCAAAATAGATATCTCAGCACCACCATATGAAATGTCACTGTATTTTCTTGATCTATTTCATTCCAAGGAGTGGATGTAGAATTACTATTTTTTTAAATAAAAAAACAAAGCTACTACACTCATTTACAATGTACACCACACTCACAAAACAAAGAACCAATTAAGCAATCCCATAATGCACCAGAAGATCAAGGTCTATAACTCTTGTTCTACTTATGATTGATCCACATTTTGCAACAGTAAACCCGTGTCTACACTGTTCACAGCTGGGTGCCCAATAGCAATATTATTGTGGGCTGAAAATTATGTCATGATATTGCCACAAGTTGTTTTTAAAAAAAAAACTTATGATAATATTATCATAACATTTATACGATAAAGAGTAATTCTTTATAAAGCATGTTCAAGATACATGTCTGGCCAAAGTGCAAAGGTGCAGGTTACAGCTTACTACACAGCAGAAAATTTCATACATTTTTTCCACTGAACATTGCCTGTAGATTCTTGCAAGTTATATCTAACAAGCATATATCTACTAATGCTGAGGACAAAGCTGAATACACATGCTACTCTGTACTAGTGCTATACTGTACTGCAGTGAACTGCAAATGAATTGATGGGTATGTGTGGTGATGGTGGTGGCATGATCTCTAATCTATATAATATTGTGGTTGTAAAATTGTTCCTGATATAAACATCATTCCAGATTTGTCAACCATCATGAATACTGATGTATAATTACATCACTAGTGTGCATTATACAAGGATAAGTTCAGTTTTATATCAAATTGACAGTACATATCGGGTAAGATATATAAAGTATGGCATCACAAGGGTGATTCCATTGTAAGAAGTAAATGGGGGAATAATTTGGGACTGAAGATTTCAGTAATATCTGCTTAAATGTCTCAAAATAGATAAAACAGAAAAAGATGTTTTTAAATCCATGAAAGTAAATCCTTTTGCTTACTGTACAGATAAGAGAGTTCCTTTAAAATCACAATCTGAGTCCCCAATTTTATGGAATGGAATCAGCCCTTACAATGGCATACACAACATATTGCATCTGATATATATTATGTACTTAAAAACAAAACACAATGCTTTCCTTGCAAAGTCTACAAACAAAATCAAGCAACAAATGTTGCGTCCAAACTTCACCTAAAACTAGCATTGGGTTCTCACAAAAATGTCGACAAATTTTTTAAATAATTTATCAAAAATATTTTTAGAATGAATTTAACGTCCATCTTTCATCTACTGAAAGACAACATCAAGCAGGAAAACAAAAGTATAAACACTATACTTGCCTAAAAGGGGACCACTGACTCAAACTGAAAAAAAAAAACTGACAAGATTTTTTTTTAAATGAGCACAAGCCTCATGCTAGAAAGGTACATTAAATACAACTTAGATAATTACATTAAATACAACTTAGATAATTACATTAAATACAACTAAGATAGCTACAGTAAAGCAAAATAGTTCAGAGCATGTTACTTTTTAAACTTTAGTGAGAAAAAAAAGAATTCACCAAAAACTTTCATTTATATGAATATTTTAAATAACGTCCTTTCAATTGCAATATATGGTCAGTATTGTCCCGATTCCTGATGACCTTGGCCTTTCTAATCTCCCAATTTTAAGTTCATTCCTTGCCCTAAACACAATTATTCATACAGTTTATTGAAAGACAATGCTGTAAAATAAATACAAGTTGACCACAACATATTTAGCTTATTTCCTTGCTATTTTCCTTCTTTGACCTTGACCTTGACTTGAGACCCCCCAACAGTACTTCCTTGCTCCAACATATAGAGCTTACCACAGCAGCAGACCATCCTGAAAGTCTAGTGCAGGCATGTGGTTTGTAGTTAAATTTATTGAACTGAAACTCTAGCTCGTGTTTAGGACTTGGTGATCATGACCGTTTCATCCCAAAATGGATATTTTTTCTCTGTTACCCGAAGTGAAAGCTATCTACAAAGTTTGGTTGATCTATAGTGTCTCCAACTAAAGTTACTGTGCAGAAACAAGTTGGATTATTTTTCATGTGGCACTGGATCCTTAACACCCCAGATTCTATTTTTTAGATCACGAGTGCACATTATCCACAACAGAACAAATGATCAGAATATACCCCAATATGATATATTCCTCATTGCAGATGGAATATTAAAATAAAAAATTTCCAGCACAAACCAAACCCACAGTATATGCCAATGAGATAGTTCAGCGAAAAAAATTAAATCCTACAAAATGAATAATTGAGACATCATATATAATTCTCATTTTACCCAAGGTGCAAAAATAAATTTTTCTTTATGAGGTCAGTCATGGACTTAAAATATTTATGTATTGTGGCCATCATACACTGCAAAACTCTGAGGTCATTATTCATGAGATGTATATGATGCAATGAGAACAAGGTTGATTAATAACACCTATGATGAAAAGAAAGTCATTAAAAAATTAATATGCATTTTTAAGACACACAAAAAAACACTGACCAATCTGAGAACTGGATATCACCAGTTATGTTGCATCCCTATAATTGGCTATAATGCAATAGCATCACATATCTAAATAAAGTGTAAAATATTTGAGTCCATCATTGCATAAATCCATTGCAGGGTATGCTATATTTACATAACGAACAAAAATAGTTTTCCTTTCCTTTCTGTCTAAATTTTAAATATTCATTAACATTGATTCGAGACACCAAAATGATTTAAGAACATGTTTATTACCATATACTGCCAAAAATCCTTGCCAGGCATACAGTAAATAAATGAGAAAGATGTCTCTGTTTGAGACTCCAAAAGTTACAGTATCTGGTTTTCAGATTGCACCTGCTTATATTTAAAGCTATGTGTGTCTGCATCAGGTGTTTATTTGAGCAAAATATGGTATGCACTTTTAGTGGAGGTACAGTTAATTATCAATTTATAGCAAATAACAGTAGTGGACATTTTTTTACTGGACTGAAAACATGATAATAATAAAAGATTAATAATTGCATCTTATGTCTGCCAAAAATTCTATGAATTTAAAAATGATGTTTGCAACATTTAGGTAGATAAGTAGGTATAAGGTAACTGCATACATGCAGTATGTGGCTTTTTTGTTTACTTCATTCACTGGGATCAATATACAAAAACTGTTTATTTTTTTTAAACAATTGAGTATCTTTCATTTTAGTCCAGTATTGTACTGACAGTCTGAGACTGTTATAGTAATAATCATGATACAATAATGCCAAAATAAATACTGTGATTCGATGTTGATATTGAACCAGCTATACATGTATTCACTTCCATTACAAAATCAGGTTATTCAAAATGAATGCTATTTACAAGAAACATATATAGAAAATATGTATAAAAATGGTTATGTACTTTTAAAACTATCTATCATTGATTATATATAAAATGTACACACTATGTTCTCATCTGCAAATGTATAATGATTAAATGACTATGACCAAAAATGTTGTTGAAATTTATTCACAATTTTTTCTTCAGGAAAGAAATGATTTGCTACATCCTTTATTTGACAAAATGTCTGTTTACAAATATTTACAAATCTCAGCCTAGAGAGTTAAAGCCCATGTATGTATGTATATGTGTATATATAAGAACTTTGTATCCATCTAAAATGAGAGAAAAGTATTACAGAAGTGGATTGTAGCTAGAAATTTGAGAGTACAGGTATTCATTTAAGCTAGGGAAGAACAACATTCCCTAGCCCAACTAGTTCAGAATATTAAATATACTTGCTGGGCTTGTGAAATTTCATTTTCACAGTCCAATATTACATTGGAAATAAAAGAACTGTGAGTATTTTCACTTGTTTTATCCTCGCAGAGCTCAAAGATCAAAACTGTTAATTGTCAATCCATGAAGCTCTCTCTCTGTCTCTCACACACACACACACACACAAATGTATCACAAAGTACACCTGCAGATCTATATACAGACAATGCAGAAGATGACATACAAGGAATATAAACATGTCTGGTATTTATTACTTTTTTTTACCAGCACAGTGATAAGGACTCTTTTCATGATAGGTTGGATTTACAATGAATTGATTCCACTCACAACACTCTAATGACAGGAATTAATATGGCTAATGCAGTAGCAATAATTATTATAGACAGTGCAGAGAAAATGGACGAGGCTCCATTACATCCATCACTACTACATGTGAAGACGCAGGCACGGTAAAGTCGGTCATGGTCAGGAAACCTCATGTCCTGACACTGCTGTCCAAGGTCTCGAGCACTGCAAAATCTGTGAGTGCCAACAATACCTGAAATTATTAAAGGAGAGACATTGTACCATTTTTGCACACCTCTGAATGTCATATATAACCTGACTGCCTAAACATAACAATTTGACATATAAACAATTATAAATTTACATGGTACTATTGTTTTTAATGTCAAGTTACTTTAAAACTTTGAAAATTTTAACATAAAATTTTCTTTGAAACATTTAAATGCGGAGTCAAATCTCATTTTTGAGAATGTTATCCATGGTCATTAAAATTCAGTTTGCAACAGTAAAACCAGCATAAATTATATTCTTTAAAAACATCATTCATTTCTTTAAACAATTATCTACAAATGACAGAAAAATGTCTCATTATGCCAGTTACTTTAGAAATTTAACAGGACACACCTTAGTAGACTGTTTTATTTAAAGGGCACTGTTCATAATAAAGAACACTAACAAACACATTACCCCTATATAAAAACATCCATTGATTGAGGACATAATGTGGTCCCTTTATCAAAAGAGTAGACGGAATATACAAAAAGACGCAAGTGTAATTATGTATCTTCACAGACAGATATTCTTTAATAAAAGCAAATAAAGTCTACCCAGGCACATGAAGGTAGAGACAAAGTAAGCCTGTCATAGAGCACAAATAACATTTACAACCAAACAAGCCGGCATTTCAACTCAGTTTTAAAACATGATAATGATATGATGGAAATAAAATGCTACAGCATCATGGAAAAACTCTTTTCTCTCCATCATCATTTACTAACTGGCCCCACCTATTTTTCTGAGCTGTGTACATGTATATCTTCAGGTATTTACCAGTAGCCTTAGACTGTTATTGTCTTTAATTCTACTTCCGATTCCACAGTTCATTTACATAGCTTTAAGCTTAGTGTGTCGTTTCCAGATATTATGTGATAATGCTTTTTTTTATATTTCACGCCCATTGCAATATTAAATGTCAGATTACCAAACTGGCAATCTTAGGTACATTTGTTTAAGCTGTTGGCAAAAGAATACATTATATACAGGATGTGCTTAGCAGAGTCTGCCTGCAAACATTAGGTCTACAGTAAAGGGATAAACACAGATCAGGTTCTTGAGAAAAATGTGTTGCAGAACATATATATTTAGTTTGGAAGTACTACACAAAGGCTAGGGGTCAAATGAATCATCAATACTTATCTAATTGTAAGTTATTTTAGTTTTTAACAGTCACGAATGGTATGCCTTGTTATTCTTTAAATGTAGAATTCATCTGGAATAGCATTTGCAGTCCTAGACACTCATGTTTATTAGTAAACATGAAACAGACCACTGAGAAAACTCACTTGCTGTCTGCAAATTAATACAAAGTGACAAATATGGTTCATAATCTACCCCCCATGCTAATTATCTTAACCCAGCAGCATGTTCAAGATATAGGTTGCAATTTTCCAAACATGTTCCACATGTATAATGAAAAACTTTACTCAATGTTTAATATCCACTTTTACATGAAGTTTCATTTTGAATTGTATCTTGTCTACTTTGGTCAATTCATCAACTACACAACTGGTGTGTCGCATGGTGAATTGTGTTACACTCAAATTTCAGTGGTGGTTATTGCTTCGTTGTTCTGGTCCAAGTTAAATAATAACTACCAATCACGAATTACTGTAGCTTATTCCCTACATGACAAACAGGAAGTACTGGCAAAGCAACAGAGAAACTTCATGCAGAAGTCTTTAACTGATATGTAAAGTATTTAAACAGAGATGCATCAGGGTGTGTGGTTGCAGAATTGTGCAAAATCTGTACGAATTATGAATTTGCACACTTGAAGAGTGAAGCATCAGAACCCCCTCAAATAAGTTGAAAGTCCTGCATATGAAATGTACTCTGCAAAGTATACAATTTTTATTTATCAGTTCTTGATGCAACATCTGTTTTTCAGGTAGGCACCTGGGTTCTTCAAGCATGACATGAATGGTTGTTAAACTAAATTTGATTGGCACATTGTGCTCTGGAATAAGCATTATGGTGTAGTTTGCATCATCCATGAAGGAAGTTTTATAAATGAGTGTGTAAGATACGGGCTACCTGATTCCCGTCATGGTTCATTAAGTTTTTGTTGCAAATACTGGCTGATAGTAACGATGACAATAATTTTTAAAGTTATGAAGAATATCAAATTATTGGAACTGGGAAATTTTTAATGAGTGATTAACTTTACCAGTAAGTGATTTTGAACCTGAAAATGGTGTTAAATGTAAATACTGGATGGACAAAAACTGATAGCATGACAACCAATCTGCCTTTCAAAAGTATTTTGAAATTAAATGTACAAAGGGCAGAATAATGTACCTAAATTAGCCCTGCAGATCATATGCTACAAAATGCTATATTCATGTCATTGTTAAATTTTTTTGAATAAACAAGGATACAAAATTAAATTAAGAAGTAAAGTTATTTATTTGAATACCTCTGTCTCCACAAGTAGACTATGGCACTGATGGACTAAAAACCCTAAAAAAGCATTATGGAACAAATAAGAAATCTAGCATGGTAGTCTATAAACTACTGATTAAAAAAGTAAGTTTATGTTGGTGTGAAAATACCTATTTTGGAGTACCAGTAGATTTAAAAGATAATATCTGTGAGCTCTGAGAAAACTGTACATAAAAGCTATAAAGATCACTTTCCCAACATATTCAAGCTGACAAAACTAGCTATGCATATGCCCCTTCAGAAAGAATGCACAGAACAATATTCATACACAGATAAGGAACAGAGAGCATGCTCAAATAATTAAGAGATTAATGCTTATACAACTTCATGTCACACCTTGCGAGAGTTTAATTTGAACATCAGAGCTCTAAGGAAGTGGAGCAGGAAGAAACAGACAGATGTTGAACTGTTAGGTAAATATTGAGCTATGACCATTTCCTCCTACACTTCCTTCATTTCTACTCTACCCTTATTTCAGTGACAAAGGGTGAAGTAATCCTTTAAGACAAAATCCTGGCACTATCTCTCCTTAAATTGTATGTGGGGAACAAATTTGGTATTCCTCTTTTTATGCAGAGATATTTAACGAGTGAATGAAGGTGCAGAAGGAATAAATAAAATTAGCACAGAATCAGCAAGGGGGCAAATTTCAACCTGCTTAAGTTTATCACTTTGTGTAAATTTGACAAAGAGATTAAAGAACAGGACTGGGTGTTGTCAATAATTGTCCTTGTTCACTAACAAATACAAGAACCTGTGGTCACAGCAGTCTTTTACATTTGTAGGAAGTACAATGTGATAGATTTTGTTGGTGTTTATCCTCATTCCATTACCTGGATTTGTTCTAGATGAGATTTTCTTGCACAAGGAAAATTTATTTATTTTTTTTCTGTTTTGAAGATAACATTGTAATGTTTAAATGAGACATGAAATTGGTAATAACTTTTCAACGCATTCATGCCTGGTGGCTAAACTGAGTTAAAGGGAGCCACCATTAAATGGCTTAACATGTTGCATAAAACTCACTGACAACCAACAAATAGATTGTTTGAAATTATTTTGTTTTCTTGCCATTGATGAGAAACTGCAATAAAGATATAACTATATGTCTATCTGTATTTTTGTGTACTGGATATACAACCAGTATGTCAACATACATACAAGAGCACCACCCACCCTCTAGAGATGGAAAGACTACCAAGTTCATATGTGTATCGATAGGTATTGTTTCACCCCTAATAGAGGCTGGCTGGACTGGATGTTGTAGTATGGTTAGTGCTGTGTATATTTCAGTGACTGGGATAAGCAAACAATTTAAACGTGACCAGTAGAAATATCCCATCACAATTCTAAAGCACAACATTTCTCACATTCTTTATTTTAAAAACTGAATAAATAGCCCATGTAACTACGTGACAGATTTCTTCAACATTTTCATGGATTTACAAACCAACTTGCTGGACTCTGGGACAAGTTCAAATTCGTCTTGTCTATGAGTAAGTAAAAAAAATGGAGTTGGGGTTTGTTAGTGTTCCATTATTAACTAAAGCCAGTTTTGGCAAATAAGGAATAAATATTGCTATTCTAACTTGTCAGTTACATTTTAATTGTAATATGCATGTGTATCCAGAGTTAGCCAGCGTTCAGGTCCCTAATCTAGCCTCAGGCAGTTTGTTAGCTGAACGAGTATAACGATAATTTTTTTGATGCATGGCGCTGTCTTTAGGGAAGTAAGGTGTTAATTGTTAACAATATAACATCACCGACACATGTTTGAAAATAAAAGGCACTTATCACCAATGACTAACCACCAGGATTTCATTAAAAGCATGATCAATGAACCAAGAAAGTAATACACCCACACATGGTGTTTATAATCTGTTCTTTATACGGTAATTAGCGGGAGACTGATAGGCAAATATTGCTTGGCAAACAATTAAATGGACACAAATAAGTCTTCTCAATCTCAAAAGTTGGCTTGTCAAATATTCTGATGCATGTCAGGATTATCAAGGTGACTAGCTGACGATTGGAAAGCATAAAGTATGGACATAACACAACCCATAAAAACATCAATGATGGGCTTATTTTTACCTGGTTTTCCCCTGGATGCATAATTAAATCTGCATAATCATTTGAAATTTAATTGGAAAGGTAAAGAATAATGTTAGTATAAACATAATTAAAATTAATGCAGCTCTGTTAATGGTTATTTTAAAAATATTCTCTCTCCCTCTCTTAAAAATCTAGCTAATTCAAAACCATCTTCTGTCAGACCATTTTTGCAGCAAGCTCAATTTTCCCAAGGTTAAGTCAATATTCCATGCAGGTTGCCCAGGGCAAGTTGACTTTCAGAAAATTGTTAAATTCCTGATCTTTCTTTTCACACTAGTACATCAATGTGATATCTTTTTGTTTGTTTAGAAGTAGAATCTCCCTCTCTATCTCTCTCGCTGAATCACTATCATTCAATGTTTTATACTTTATGAAACAACTAAATATTCTCTGATTGGAAATTTATATTTCATCTCTCATAATACATGCATTTCAGTGTGTTTTAGTGGGTAAATCTTTTTGAATATTAAATGGCATTGTATACGACTTAAAAACAACATTGGCAGTCTACTGTAGCTCAGCCAACAGGTAAGTTCCACTCCATAGAGTGGACACCAACTATCACATAATTAGTTTGCTGTGAATTTTTAATTGAGACAATAAAAACAATAATGTTTCATGTATCTACCATGTGTGTGTGTGTGATTCGGAGTTTTAACATAGCTTTAAACAATTTTCAGTCACAGTTTATAGTGATGAGAAATCATGCCACAGACATGTGGCATCATGCCCCACCCAACCACATTATCCTGACACCAGGGTGACCAGTCCTAACATTAACCTCTTGATGCTGAGCACCTAGCAAGGCAGCTGCAACTCCCATTTCTGTAAGTCTCTGGTACAATAAATTGGCTACAGTAGCAATAATCAAAATAATACTAAAGTTTTTCAGAAAAAAGAATAAAGGTTGCATGTACGGAAGCAGATGAAGTATCCATGAAAAGGGATAAGAGAAATTTTTGTGTCAGAAATCTTCATCATTTTTAACTGCCCTAACACTGTCAACACTATTTGCCCAATAAACTGCCTGTCATATATGTCTACATAGCTTTATCATTGTGCACATCAGAATCTACATGTATGTATGTGGTACTCCACTGAACAAAGAAAATGTGTACCTGTATGTACATGTATGTTAATAATGGCATGACAGCACAACACCGTCTATGTGGTGCCAATTTAAATTTAAGTTCTAAAAGCTTTAAAAAATCGGAAAAACTTTTAGGAAGATTAATCCTTCGATAAACATGTATTGCTAAGGATAACAGATATACAGATACAAAATTTTAAAAAAAAACACAAAATTAGATTATATGTCTATATCTGAAAAATGAGGCACAAGTTCTTCTGTCTGAACAGACAAGTCAATTTCTGAAGGATTCAATTCTGATTTAGTAGTGGTTGTGATGTAACAGATATACTTGCTTATAAGTCAAGTCAAACTGCAAACAACCAAAATCCTGCTCTGCTGTAACATAATGTGCCTGCAGATCAGAGTCTATATTGCTCATTCTTCTGATTACTCCTATCAAACTGCACAGACCTAGATCTGATCTGCCACTGCATTATGCAACAGCTGATCTGGGTCTGTGCCTGTTTGTAGTTGTACTCGAGTTATAAGCGATCATGTATGGTGTCTCTATTTCTCACCTCCCCATAATCCAGTGACCTTAA
Source organism: Sinohyriopsis cumingii (assembly GCA_028554795.2). Taxonomy (NCBI): domain Eukaryota; kingdom Metazoa; phylum Mollusca; class Bivalvia; order Unionida; family Unionidae; genus Sinohyriopsis; species Sinohyriopsis cumingii. The sequence continues at coordinate 53,901,375 of CM068826.1, forward strand.
TGCAGTATTTGGCATCATACATCCTGCATTCTGAAGATACCACTGGGTTGTTGGGATTTTCATGGTCAAAGATCTCCTGACAGTTGGTATCTAGTGTAGAGTTACACTGGTAACAGCCAAATCCAAAACCTGCAATGAATGAAAATCATATATTTATACTCAAATTTATAAATATTAAAGATCCTTCACTTTTAAGAATGAACTCGGAATTTAACATACACTATCAAATGCATAAATCTATAGAAACGTGGCACTGCTTCTTCCTCAAATGCATAAATCTATAGAAACGTGGCACTGATTTTCAGTTCTGTGTCCTCCTACAACCTTTGGTCTGCCACTGTCTGTACCATGGCTTGCCTAATTGCCTTGTGGTGGATCATTTATTTTCCCTTTCAAATTAGTCATAATCAATAATCTTATCGCTTACACCATTACTAGCATTAACCAATCAAAAGTTAATATTTGAACAAATGATGCAATTTATTCTGTTTTTACCCATACAGTTCCTTCAGCTTTGATGATAGATGCAATCCACAATAGTACTACTTACTATTCATGAGGCAAAATATAAAGTGTCATGAAATTCACCTGATTATCTAATGAAGTTTTATTTTAAATAATTGTTATTATTGAGGATGTCCAAGTAAACTGAATCTGATTCTGACCTATTTGTTTATACCAGAGATTACCATATACGGGGCTTGGTTGGAAACACTGTTGCAAGCCAATCAAATATCATCCATTCCTTATTGATATGAAGGCAATGATGTTCTAGACTATGTATACTGAAAGATCACAAGATGGATTTGTTAATGGGGTAAGAATTTTTTTTTCATGGCACATAATTTGTAAACCACACTTCTGCTCTATTTCATTAGTATGATCAAAATGGTATGTCCCTTTATACAAATAAATGAAAGATGTAAGAACTTAAAGCATAATGGTGTAATTTCATTGTAAAACTGAGAAATGAATGATGAACATTGCATTTGCACAGAAAATGTTCACCATGGCTTTTCTGTAAACCAACAGCAAGTTCATGCAAGTCTATGAAACCTGTCCAGTCATTAACTTGTTGCAACATACTGATAGAGACATACATTCTGTTGATAATGTGAATTAAAAAAATATGCAAATAAATTACACTGTAAGCCAGTATGTGATTGACAGAATTTCTTATCCAACAGAAAAGCAACAATTTGTACTCCTTTACCATACCAAATATTTCTTATAAATGTCCAATGTAACAAATTTCATGTCAATATATTTATATTTGCATATAATGTATATTTTTATATAATAGATGCATCAAAATCTCAAAACCAAAATTATGTCTTTTTTTGGTCTCATCATGGGGAAAATTAAAATTCTATTTGTAATTGACAAATATAATTGTAATTGTAATTGATGAAAATAACTGGACCCAAGTCTGACTAGGGGTGAAAAAGTTCATTGCCCTGAAACAACCAAAATGTAAACCCCAAATTTATTATTAAAAGTGATCATATAAACAATTATAATGGAATTTAATATTTTTATCAAATCATGACATTTGATTGTCGTGCCTCTGGGTACCTTTGGCACAGTGCCCAAACTTATAATGTAAATATAATTCTGAAAATGACTGTTGGCTGATTTCTAGGAAGAAGCCACACTAACACATGTATCAGCTACTCATTATCTGGTTAAGTAATGCTGGTGCATATCACTTGAACCCACACCCTCCGCGGTGAACCCTAAAGGAAACAATACTAGCAAATGCAGAATCTCTGATTTGACATGCTGAATGCCTATTATCATGTAATACACTTTCCCATTATGCAGGGGAAGGAAAGAGCACATGCTGTACAGCATAGGAATGTGACAGTTGATTATGTGGCTAACTTGTGGCAAAGGAATAAATCAAGTATACAAGTCAAACGAATGACATACTATACTGGCTTGTAGGATAATGACCAAATAAAAATCCCATATGGAAAGTTTACATTTATGTCAGTTTGGACAATGGAATGATATAATATCAGACTAACAATAACATGGACCATGACCATGACAACTCCGAGAAACAAAAAGAATAGAGTTTTCAGGTCAGGGGTGGCCAACCCAGACAAGAAGACACCAGGTCTGGTTACCTATCAATACCATTATAAATCTGGGGCTCATTTATTGGACTGCAAAACACCATCCAAAAAAAGGAATATTTTCGATTATTGTTTCATTTCCCCCCCTTAAGTTTATTATCCCATTCAAAGTAAGAAATATTATGGTTATGGATCCTTGGGATTATAACTTTACAGATATATGCAACACAACATAGTGGTACACTGGATAAGAAAAGCAGTACAAATCCCCGACAGCTACTCTCTTGGTTTTTCATTATGCAAATGACTTAAGACATACATGTACATAGATATTATCACCTGTGTTGTACCTGGTCCACAATTCCATACAAATGTTTCCATAATTTTATTCATTCTCTTAATCAAATTAGGTAAACTAAAAAATGAGTAATCTAGAGAGACTTAAAAGATTTGACTATTGTCATTTTACCAAACCAAGTTAGTTTTATTTTTATTCCAGTTATTTCCATTTTCTTCTAATTTTTCTCAAAATAAACTTTCCATATCTCATAAACACACTCCCTGGAGTATTTGAGATGGTCCCTTCATCCAGTCCAATTACACAGCTCACATAATTTTAATATTTTATATTTGATTCTGATAATTACCCTATCCATATTGCCTGTTTTTTTCAACATTGTTTATTCTACAAATTGAATAGAACTTTGGCGATTCTTCAGACTGATCTAAATATATTTACAGTATATCATCAGTATACTGACTTATTTTTATTTTTCATTAATCGACGTTACTTTTATACTTTATTTTTGCCAATCATTTTTTCCTAAAATATCAGCATGTAATAGAAACAAATGGGTTAAGATTTGATCCCCATGCATGCAGTGTCTATGAAATTTAAAGAAATCAGATAAATGCAAATTCTGTAGGACAACTTTGCCACCTTCTGAAACAACTGAACCCCACTATTACAGAATTTTGAAAAAATTAAACTTCAGTACACTTAATACTTTTCAATAAAATTACTGCAACATAGTACTGAATGCTTTTTACAATCAGACCAGAAAGTTGTTGCTTCATTATTTTAAATAAACTATCATCATGCTTTTTCCAATGAATCTACCACTTAAAAAACTTTTCTGATCTTCAAGTATTGTTCGATTATCTTTCATCTGCTTATCTCAAATTGATTAAATAAGTGTGTCAATATGTGCAATACTTTCCATTAGCAAGACTGATGGTAAGTAACAGATATTGTATGCAATATATGACAAAAGATGCTGAATAATTTTGATTACGGGAATCTTGGACAAACTAGTAATTTATTAGACAAGCATATAAATCTGCTGGCTAATTATTTGTTGAAAGTTGGTTGATGAGGGACAACCACAAATTTTAAATATTTGTCTACCTATTTACTAACCTGCAGTTCCTCATAATTAACAAGAATACTGTTTCTTGCTTTCAGTAACTGCTTTGAGTATAATGTACTGATTTGAACAGGTGCCTGCAGTTATTCACATCACTTCACCATCACACTGACATGAGGCAATTAGTGGCTCATTATCATTATCTTTTTATCTTAATTAACAAAATCAAGTCAAGACCTGAACTGGTATTTCTTGTTTTGCTTAAGACATTTATTTAATCTGGGTTGGGGTTGGGGTGGTTAGTAAGGTGTAGTTTAAAAATGCATTATTAACGACTGAACCTGAAAAAAGAAGAGTAAATGCTGCATGCAAATGTATTTTCATACAATGATCTTTACCCCTCCCCCACAAGATTTAAATCACAGTTTCAAAAGTTAAAGATAAATACTTTTCCTTCACCTGCATGCTCAAATATAACACTTTACCTTTAATATTTTGGATTGAAATGATTCATTATTGTCAGAGACAGCATATTTGTATGTAAAGGGAGGTCTCTTGTAATTTTGATTTTAAAAATAAAAATGCATTTGCATGGCAATATTATTATATTTGGAAGGCTCATTTTTCAGTATTTTTTTTTAAAAATAAATAAATAAGCTGTGACTTATTTTGTACTGTATGATTAATATATTATAAAATTATAAAGTATATTAATAATAGTAATTTGAAGAGATATATCATTCTAACACTGAATTTATCTTAAACATGACGAGTTTCCTTACTAATTATGTAATACTGTATTGTTTTATTTAACCTCACCCCACCTACTTGAATATGTATGCTCCTGCATAGTGATGTGTAAGCTTAACATCTTTCAACACTGTCGTATGCATACCCCAACAGATTTAAATTTATGCGGATAACTGAAAAATACATCATTCCATGTCTGTGATGGACCACTAGAAGCCTCATTTGCAACTAAAAACCAAACGGGTCATATATCATTATATGGCAGCCTAATGGACTTTCCAGTCCCAGTGAGGGTTAAATACACGAAGTTATGGATAGTAACTCTCAGGAAACAATGAATAGTAAAATATATTACATCAGAGTGTCGTAATAAAGATAAAGCTATTTAGCACAGGAAGATTTTCAGACCTTAATGTGGCGAGCAAAAACTGGATCAAAGTCAGTCGTCTAAATATTTATCTGAATTGCAGGCCGAACGGTTAACTCCGAACTTTCACACAGGTAACAATGCCACCTGCATAACCTATCCATCAATATGAAGGCTACATCAAACACACCAAACTCTTGTATGTGGAACACGGAATCCAATTATATTCACGAAAAAGTAAAATGCAATCAACTAACCAAAAGAAATAATGATGTCATGTTGTTTACCTGCCCCCCCCCCCCGTACATTGCAAACTTATGAAGTACAAGAAAAGATGTTGACACCAATACAAAAACGATCCAAGTCTTTACCTGGCACTGCCAATAATATCAGGATAAATCCTGCCAAGATGGCTTCGACTAACTTCATTTTGGTACTATCACAGAAAATACACAAATATCTTCTGGTGATGGGCAATGACCTAGTTTATGAACAAATATGGTCGCTGTATACCTGTAATTAGAGCGCCCTCTGTCATACCTGTCGCATGATTCAAACTCAAGGGGCACAACCATGCTATGACAGTCGATCTAGTTTTGATACAGGTGTAATATGTTACCATAGGAGTCTGACGTTACATCAATAAAGTACGATGAAATCTCTGACAACCCGAAATCACCTTATCGGTACCATAAATTAATTATTTAAAAATAAATCGTGTTAAAAGATATATTTTAAAGTGGCCCTCAAACTTTTCGAAAATGGGATCACTTTAATGACCTGAATGAGAAGGGTAACGATCACTAAAAGAGCCTGTAATTTTCTCTTGAGATGCCCCCAGTGCAATTCTGCTGCAGGTCAGGTGACTGTCATGAAAGGATGTAGATGGTTTGTAGCGACACTTTCTAACACAAAAACTATGTCATGCCGAAGAAATAGGAGCTAAGTGCCTTTCCAATGAGTAGTAATGGGGGAGAGTATAGGTAAAAATTGGACCGTGTGTGGAAAAAGATAAATTATCATTATGCCGTCATCTAGGGTCCTGATCCTTGGGTTACAATGGGAATTTAACATTACTACATACGTTTAACGCGAGTATGACCCTTGGGGTACAAATTAAATTTAACTGTGGCGTTCTAGGAACGTTCTGTTATGAGTTGGCGGTGGGGTGCTCCCAATATTTATTTGAATTACTATAGAATTCCCACCCTGGCTCGTTTTTGTAGGAAGTGAAATTAGCGATAGAGAGAGAGGCGAAGCTACGAGCCCCCAGTCAGCAATACCGACAATTAAATTATTAAGAACACAAAGGTGAAATTCAAAAGAATAACGATTTAATGCAATTTAAACGATATTAGCAGTAAGGTGGGACGGTCTAGGGACTAGGGGAGTTCCATGTTAAAAAGGCAATATCCACTCTGGGGACTACGTAAATTTAACATGGGAAGCAATATCCACTCTGGGGACTATATAAATTTAACATGGGAAAAAAAAGGCATCTACTCTGGGGACAAGGGAATTTAACATGGGAGAAAAGAAATATCCATTCTAGGGACAAAGGCAATTGAAACATGGGAGAAAAAATATCCATTTTAGGGACAAAGGCAGTTGAACATGGGATTTTTTATTTTTTTAAAAATTAAAAAAATAAAAAATAAAAAAGGGGTAGGCAATGGAAAGTCAATCTCTTTTCGAGAGACGTGGGTGGCCCTGAAAAGGGCCTTTGGATTTATGTTAATATGAACTTAACATAAAGGGCATCTGCGGCATCTTCTTGTCCTCAAGCTGCGTCTTAGTGTAGGGCCATAAATCAGAGTCCTCTTGAGGCAACCTTGTCTTTCCACATAGACTCTTCGTATCCACAGACTGGTGTCTGACTTGTGGACAACTGTACACTTGGATCGGACATACATTAGCATGTCCGTCCTAAACATCATTGAAGACACAAGGGTGGATGATTCGACTGTTGTCCACATCTTGAGGTGACGAGAACAGGTGAATCAATGCAGTGAACTGCGCTTATTTATAGGTAGAGGAAGGATTGAAACGGATTGAGTTCATTGACCAATCCAAACACGCGTTACAAAATTCAGTCAGTCCGCATCCAATCCGAAGAGAACAGTCTGTGACGTCACGTGGTCTATATAGATTCGCTAGCGCCTGTGTGCAGTCAATCTATGCGACAGTGATTCAACATGACGGAAACTCAGAAAACGATTCACTGGGGTGCACCAGCAGTGGAGACCGCCCAAGGGAACCCGGACTTACTTTCAGAAGAGGTAAATTGGGATTTTGTGGATTTTCTCTCTTCGCAAGAATTTGTTCCGGAACCTTCGTCACCTTCATTACCGCAATTGGAGAATTTTAGACAGAGACAGAAAGAAGAATTGGAGAAATTTATACAACGATAAAAGGAAGCGGAACAAGCTTTTCTCCTACAGCAACAGCAGCAAAAAGAAGAGCTAAGAAAAAAACAACAACAAGAAAAAGTAGCAGCAAAGAAACAAGAGGGTGAAAATCAAACGGTCACGGTACTGTTGGACATTTTAGCGGAGTTAAGAAGTCTGAAACAAATGTATCAGACTTCTTTATTACGACCGAAGAGAATACGACCTTCCCGAGCTAAACACGTCAACCCTGTGACTAAGCCTACCGTACCACCCTTAGTGATTTCAACCCAATCATCATCATCAACAGTACGCAGTCCAGAAGTAGGCCTTGGCCGTGGCAAAGGCTTAAGGCAGTTAAAGTTGATTGCTTAAACTCACCCCTACACCAAACACCAAAGGCCCTTTTCAGGGCCACCCACGTCTCTCGAAAAGAGATAGACTTTCAATTGCCAATAACTCAAAATTCAACAAAAAAAAACATTTTTACCCCTATAGTACGTGTATATGAGTGCGTGAGTGTAGCTTCTTATTTAAAATCAAAACTCAAAGACACTTACCTTATATAATTAATTTATTCTTTTATCAATAGTTACAATCCAATTCACAATTCACAACAGAGCACTTTAAAAAGTTCTTACACTCCTTCTGTCTCATTGTTTAGTCTCTCTGTTTTTTAAATTTCTTCACCGTCACAGTCTTTTCCTCCTCTTCCTCTTCACTTTCTTTCCTTCTTCTTTTCTTCTCCTGTTCCTTTTTCTTTACCTGGCTGCTTTCTTCCTCTGAATAATCCCTCTCTTGCTCTGAAGAATCCCTCTCTTCTTCTGAAGAATCCCTCTTTTCTTCTGACTCCTCTTGTTTCTTTTTTGGGCAATCTGGAGACCAATGTCCTTTTTCTTTACAATAATAACAGGTATCTTGACTTTTGTCTTTTTTAGCCCCTGTTTTTTTTCTTTTTTGACGGTCTGGACACTCTGAAGACCAATGCCCTTTCTTCTGACAGATATAGCAAGTATCTTCACTTTTATCTCGAAAGGAAGGAGAGTAGTCCGTGGGGTGGTCTGAAGAGAATTTTCTAATGACCCCTCGCAAAGCTCTGATGAAACTTTCGATTTGGCTAGCCTCTTCCATCGTTGTGCTCGGCTAGAGAGTGAAATGAATAGTGAAAGGACAAGACACACACCCTTTTATATACGCTGGTCTGCCATGACTATAAATTAGCCCATGGTGTTTAAACTTGAGTCATTTGACGTTTTGCACTCAAGATGAAACGATCCTATTCATTCGAGAAGAAAGAAGAAGAAAGTAAGAGGCAGAAACGTGATCTATCGCCTCGTACCAGGGCTGAAGTCTTGGCACAAATTCATGCCAGTGATTTTGAAGAGGACATGAGTGAACCAGAATCCGAACCCTCTAAACAAAGTTCACCACCCTTAGTCAACCCTGAAAAGTACTATTCCATTCGAGAGACGGAAAAGCGCTCCTCTAGAAAATTTAGAACCACGGCTTACAAATACACGGTGAAGATTAAAGATTTCAAGGCTGAAGTACCGTTAGAGAAAGCAGAAGGGTTCATCACTGGGGTGTGGAATTCTTTGCTCACCGCACTCAAGCGACAATGTCAACCCAAAGAAGACGATCGCTTGAGACTTTCCATACAACACGACGGTTTGAAATCCCCTGTTTGGATCGAGTTTAGCACCCCTGCAGAATTGACTGTTTCCAAAGTCATGGACAAGATTCAACACGTGCAACAATCTAATGACCAGTTTGACATCACCGACGGAAAAGCCACACTCGACATGACCCACGTCTCCCCTCCTCAAGGGACCGGACAACGCAATAAGGTGTTACTGGTGAACGACCTTCGCATCACCAAAACGAGCCTCGTCCAAATTCACAACCCTCAAGACCAGATGTGTTTAGCCAGGGCTATCGTGGTGGGACGAACCTATGCCAACAAGAACGACACGGTAGAATGGAAAGGAGCCTGGGAGAACATTCGAAAATCGAACCGAGCCAAACAACGAAGTGAAGCAGAACTCCTGTTACAACAAGCTGACCTGTCCAAAGACACACCCTGCGGTATTCCTGAAATGCAAACATTGCAAGATATCCTAGCTCCATTCTACACCTTGAAAGTGCACCCTCAAGAAGTGAGTGGGCCTCTGTTGTTTCGAGGCCAAGACTTTAAGGATGGAAAATACATTCACCTTTATCATCACGATGACCATTTCGATACCATTACCACTATCACCGGATTCCTGGGATACAAATATTACTGTGAGAAACGTGACTATGGTTATAATAATCGAGAGCAACACAAACATTGCGGATGGAAATGCTCAGGATGTTTGGCCTCTCCACCCTGTCTGAGCGAAGGACAAGAAAGAGTACATTGTCCTGCTTGTCTGCGCACGTTTGTCAGCCCTGCCTGTTACCAACAACATCTGAAGACGCAAGGTTCACAGCAGAAATGTGCTTGTCAACTGCTGAGATTGTGCCCTACGTGTGGACAAGGCCTACGTACCAATAATGCCAAGACACACGTATGTCGAGGAAAGAAAAAATGTCACATTTGTCATCACATCGTGGACTTGGAACACCAATGCTACGTGCAAAAATACCAGCCCCCACCAGAGAAAGAGGACGGTCACAAGAAGAAAGGCAATTTCATCTTTTTTGATTTCGAATGCATGCAAGAGACCGGTATTCACATTCCTAATTTCTGCGTGGCTCATCGAGCGTGCGAGAAGTGCATTCAAGAACCTATCTTCAGTCATTGCCCTCACTGCAGCAAGATTCCCGGAGGGCGTGAAAAAATCTTTCGAGGACCGAACACGCTAGCCGATTTTGCACAATGGGTCTTAGACCCCATCGACAAGACGTGGAGCCAAGAGGACATCGAACGTTACGGAGATTGTCATCGTCATGCCACGGTGATGGCTCACAATTTCTCCGGATACGATGGACAGTTTCTTTTGAAATACTATATGGAACAAGGCACCGAGCGTCCTAAAGTGACTTTGAACGGAGCCAAAATCATTTTCATGCAAGTGGGACAAGTACAGTTTAAAGATTCGATGAGTTACTTGGCCATGCCTTTGAGCCGAATGCCTAAAACGTTTGGAATGACAGAAATGGCTAAAGGGTATTTCCCACACTTTTTCAATACGGAAGCCAATCAACATGTCGTTCTACCCCATTTACCTGAGGCTCACTATTACGACCCCGACAACATGCGTACCGATCAACGAGAAGCTTTCTACGCAAGGTACCAGGCTCACGCCTATGAACAAGAAGGCATCTCTTTAGACCACATCGAGAAAAACGAAGGCAGGCGATCGTTTGCCAAAGTGATGTTAAATTGCTTGTGGGGTAAAATGGCACAACGACCGTGTTTACCCAAGACGGAATATTTGACAGAACCTTCCTGCTACTTCCAGATGATTCACGACAAAACCAAATACATGAAACACGTGGACGTCGTTCGCGAGGATTTGATCTTGGTCAGTTACGAAGAAGATCTGGACTTTGTACAAGACGACCCCTTTGGAAATGTCATCATTGCGGCTTACGTGACAGCCCATGCTCGCTTAAAATTGTACGAAGCTTTAGAACTGTTAGGGGAACGCGTCCTGTACTTTGACACGGACAGTTGCATTTACATCCATCACCCGAGTCAACAGCACCCTGACATCGAAGGAGACCGTTTAGGAGCCTGGACAGACGAGCACCCCGACGACAAGATTCTAAGTTTCGTCAGTGGCGGTCCTAAAAATTACGGCTACGAATACCGAGACCCACAAGGAGAAGTGTATACGAAGTGTAAAGTGAAAGGATTGACTCTGAATTATCGTACCAGTCAAGTGGTCAACTTTGGGATATTGAAAGAAGCCTTGCAATCCGGAGAGGATGAACACTTTAAAGTGATCACCTATCAACCCAACAAGATTGTACGTTTACCCACTCATCACATCGTCAGTCGACCCTTGGAAAAAGTCTATCAAATCGTGTACCAGAAGCGAGTGCGACTTCCCAATCATTTCACTTTGCCGTATCGACATGTTGGTATAAAACTTTGGTTGTAAGCGGATAGCCACCCACCAGAAGGATGACTTCGCCACAGCAAGAATCGAGTGAGAAACCCGATGAGAACTCCAGGTTCAAACCCTACCATTTTCCGGTTTTCTTGCCTGACTATTGTGATTGTGCCCGTCGATTGGACACGTTTCAAGCATGGCCTACGGATAGGAAAGGATTACCTTCTTCGCATATTTTAGCTAGAACAGGATTTGTCTACTTGGGACCTGAGTCAGGATTGGGATATGAAGTACAGTGTTTCGCTTGTGGCCTGAAGTTACGAATGGATCTATGTATCTATAAAGATTCAGCTATTCTGGAACATACTCGATGGTCTCCGCACTGCCCTTACCTTTCTATGGCCTTTCCACCCATGACATTACGGTACAATGATGACGGTACCTTAGAGACGGTACCTTCCAAAACAAGACATAAAAAACATAAAAAAGGAACGATCTACAAGCTTGAGACTGCATTGCGACTAGTATAAAAAGGGGCTATGGTCAAGATCGAAAGTTCATTGGGACTACCAAGACCGAGCGAACAAGATGAATACTTTCAGAGAAACACAAAACAAGTTTAGACAGGCACAATTCAAGTGTTGAGCTTCGGAAGTGGAATGCGATTGTGAGCCTTGCGATGGGTACGATGCTGTACGTTGTGACCTTAGCGATGCCGTAAAGCATCATGGGAACTTTGTTCTCACTACCCCTATCATGGAAAGGGATGCTGTGCGTGCCAAACCTGAGGGATGTGAAAGCGATGCCGCTCTTCCTCTTGGACATTTTACTGGGTTTCGTTTTAAAGGTGGATGTTCACCTTCACGTCTACCCCCCTACGGATGTCATCCAGCTCTGAGCAAACTCCTGTCCATGTCATCCAACCCTCATCGAAACGAACCTGTGAAAGACGAATATTCGTTTCCTGTGCGTTTGTCGGAATACTACGACTTTGAAAATCGTCTTCAATCGTTCAAAGGAAAATGGCCTAAGTATCTGGGAGGACCGACCCCCGAAGAATTAGCCAGAGCCGGATTGTTCTACTTGGGCGAAAGAGATAAAGTCAAGTGCTTCAGTTGCTTTTTGTCACTTCACCACTGGGAACCGCAAGATTCGGTCTACGTAGAACATGCTCAATGGTCACCGAATTGTCATTACTTACCTTTAGTGGGACCGAGACATTGAAGTAACTTACCATGTCGTTGACGAAGAAGAAACCAGATTGGTTAGGAGTCAAATGTTGGGCATCACCGAGACCAGTATTTAAACTTCATTTCAAAAACGATATTGAATCATTACCTAAAGAACTGCAAAAGAAGATTTACAAAGAAGTTTGGCAGGGGTTTGCCAGAGTGAAATCTCAATGGGTCACTGTAGAACTTTTGTGCCGAGAAATTCACAAGAGGAAAGTGAAAAAAGTCAACCAGTGTGTTAGATTTCTCTGGGTCAAGTGTGCATTCGTCCTATTATATCACTCTAGACCGTTTACATCAATAGAGTTCAGTGAGATTCTTGGACGTTACCCTGAATGGCAGTGGTCAGAAATTACTTACTATGTGGATTACTTTTGCTCTAGAAGAAGATTGTGAATTGTACGGACTGACCTATTCATGGATACTTTGCTAGAGAACATTCGTGCTTTGCCTGTGGAGTTGAGAGAACGCATTTACCGAGAGCTGGTCAAAATACAAGTCAAACGTAAAGAACAGTTGCATCCGTTACGTCACCAGATGTTTAACCACTGGTACCTGAATGGTATAAAAGAACTGATTCGTCAGAAATTGTTTCAGTGGTCAGACCTTGTTGAACACTTTCAGTTAGTGAATGAACTAAACGTTCGTAATTTTGGTTACTTTGAGATTCACCTACTGCAACGTATTGAGGAAGACGAGTTAAAGGATTACCAACATATTTTACGTGGAATCTGTTTAGCGGAAGACGAAACATCTAGACAAACTCTGACGTTTCGGTTACAGTGTGCAAGATTTAGATTCCCTACTGGAGAACGAAGATGTCTAGTTAGAAATTACCTTTATTACTTCTGAAACAAAGAGACTATAAAATCAGGCTGCCATGCCACGGATTATGTCACATGTTATTGAACAGATTCCGTGGAAGGAACTCAATGACCATATTCAAACCGTGGATCATTACCATCGATTATTACAAGAACTGTATCCATTCAATTTGGGTCAACAAGTGGTGTGTGTCTTAGTGACTTGTTTTCTGGGATTTCGTTTACCAGCCGATTCTTTGTGGACTCTTTACGAACAGTACTTACCACCCCAATGGCCTTAAATGGTCACGAAAGACTCCTTTTGCTCAAAGCCTTGCGTTTTCATCTGGATACTTCTCGACCTCTACGGGAAAAAAAGATTCGTCAACTTTTAGCTACCCAAGACGTGTATGACGATGCGTGTGTAGCTTGTGACTTACACCCCCATTGGACAGATCTCCGTGCCTGGAAAGAATGGGATTTTGAGGCTTATACCCAAGAAGTGGCCCAGTATGCACGAGAGTTGTTCAAGGAAAAAAGTTACTTTTCAACCAGTGTTAGTGACGGTGCCAGAAGAACCCGTCACCCAGGACGGGACTGTCGTGGACAGGCCTGAAAGACCCTTTCGGGAGGACACTTGTGTGACCTTACCGTCTATAGAACTGGTCAGAACATTACCCAAAACATGTTGTACAGACACTTGTGTTTATTCCACGTTGATGGTTATCATGTGCCTTTTATCCTTGTACTTAAGCCTTTGGCTGTTATGTATTTTTGTCTTTCGTATTCATGTTTAAAACATTCAATAAACGTGTCCTGAAAAAAAGTATATAAACTCTTGTCTTGTTTGTTTTCGTGTCACAAGTGACATTCCTAACACTATGGCTACCTCTGCTGTCTCTGCTCCCTCTTCCTCTACTGTCAAAGTCATCGACGAACACTTAGATCGTGCCAGTTGGGAGGCTTTGTATCTTCGCCATCCCTTTAACATGCTCATTGCTGGACCTAGCGGTTCAGGCAAAACCGAATTCGTCAAACGTTTGATCGAACATAAACATCATTTGATCGATCGGCCACCTAAGCGGATCGTGTGGTGTTACAAAGAGTGGCAATCGGCGTACAGCCTCTTGCGAGAAAGTCAAGGCGATTCCATCGTGCTTGTGGAAGGCATTCCTAAAGAAGACGACGGCATCGTCTCTGACTCCCGTCAAACCCATTTGGTCATTTTCGACGACATGTTAGGAGAAGACGAAGAAGAAATTAAACTGTGGTTGACGCGCAAAGGGCATCACCGTAATGCCAGTGTCGTTTACATCACCCAAAATTTGTTTCAACAAAGTAAAGTCCATCGCACCATCAGTCTCAATGCGCATTACGTGGTCTTGTTTAAAAACCCTCGAGATAAATCGCAAGTGCAAGTCTTAGCCAAACAGTTTGGAACGCCTTGGCTGACTCAGGCGTACGACGATGCCACTCAAACTCCACGCGCCTATTTACTCGTCGATTTAAAACCTACGACCCCCAATGATTTGCGATTTCGTACCCACTTGTTTCACCACTGGTGCCAAGACGGAGGGCCTGTCCTGTACACGTCTCCGTCCTCGACTTAATTTCACTCCACAAAAAAAATCTTTAAAAACCTCAGACCCTTTTCGTCTGTCTCACACAACGTCAACATGACGTCCCTTCAGTCGCATCTTCCCGTCAAATTGATTCGTGCCTTGTATGGCATCAGTCGAGAAAAAAAATCCACAAATACGAGCTCGTGTCTTAGAAGCTAGTCTCAAAGAAGTCTTACGATGGTTCACGGTGACGGCTCGTCAATTACTCCAAGGGATCATTCAGATTCCTCATCAAACCAAACGCTTTTTTGATCGAAACAAAGTCGCTTTGACCCAAATGGCCGATCCCCGCATCGACACTCAAACCAGAAAACAAATCATTTTGAAACCTGGAGGGAGCGGTACTCTAGGAGGGGTCATCATTCGCTCTCTCTTAAGATGGGATCCTAATGCCCCCAAACTTCTCCCCAAGAAAAAAGTCAAACGAAGCTCCAAGAAGAAGAAGAAGAAGAAAAAGACCAGGTCCCCAAGGAGAACTTCTCCAGTGGCGGGACCCTCCTCTTACCAGACACCATCCCGGAAAAAGAAAAGAAGCCCCCAGAAAAAGAAGCAGAGAAAAAGTCCCCAGAAAAAGAAAAGCCCACAGAAGAAAACTAGTCGCAAGAGAGGCACTTCGGCCAGGACGCAACTTTACACTCGCAAACCACGACCTGCAAAGGCGGTGACCGCGTCTCCGGCAGCCTCACGTTCATCCACTTCTCCGTTGATGACACCAAGAACTGAAGAGTACTTGGAGACGGTGATCACACCAAGAACTTCTCCGTTGATGACCCCAAGAACTTCCCTAGTGGCAGGACCCTCCAATTTAGTGGCAGTGGCTGCTGCTCACAAAGTACCTTCTCCCAAAATCAAAGTCCAAGAAAGATCGGGCATGTTACAAAGTTTACTGGATTTGTCCAAGCAAGAACTGGCTCGATTTAGTCCGTTACGTACCCCTGCACGACGTGTCATGCCTGTCCTGAAGCTGATACGACGTAAAGACAATCAGTGGCGACGCGTTCCAGTATAAAAAAGGCCTGTGACCAAGTAGGGTATCAGTGCTTTTGGTGCTGAAGACTCAAAGATGTCACCCTCCAGAAAACATCCCTCTTCTAAACAGCCCCAAGAAAAGAAAAGGAAAGGACTGCCTCCACGTTTAGTCAAACATGGGGACATGTTATCTGTCCTGTCCAAAGCTTCTCCACCTCTACGAAAAAAACTCATTCAATCAGCCTCCAAAGAGGTCATCGATGCCGTGTGCGAATGTTGTTTGAACGTTTTGAAAGGCACGATTCCTTTGTCCAAACACCAGAAACAATGCTTAGGCAAACATCGTCACGTTCTTCGCCAAATGGTTCAAAAGAAAATTCCCATTCGTCAAAAGAAGAAGATGTTGGTCCAACGTGGAGGCATTTTACCCATCTTGTTAGGTCCCTTACTGAAAGGAGTCTTGGGAACCATGTTGGGAGGACTGTTGGGAGCAAGATGAAAAGGCCCTCGGAAGTCCCAAGATCTCATAAACGACCCCTGACAACCCCATGGAAGGACGAAAACTAGCTTTAGTGCCTTACAAACGATGGATGGAATACCATCGTTGGCAAGAACAACGCACCCCGCACTTACCTCCCAATCCCAATTTGAGCGAGATGTCCCAGTTACAACACAAATTGCAGCCCTTCATGGATCGCCAAGATTTGTCCGAAACAGAAAAATCGCAAAAGTACGGTCAACTCTTGCAACGACTGCAACTCTTTCACCAGAAAGCTTTAGACGAAACAGCTCTACCCGCTCTGAAAGATTTTAAGACCTTGATGAAAAGTCCAGCACCATCATCACTACCACCACCACCACTACCAGTGACCAAGACAGAAAAATGAGAAGAAGAAGAGGAAGGGTTTCAAACTTCACCAGAAAAAGTACGCAAGTTAACAACACCACCTACCTCCAGAATTGGATGGATTAAAAAGATGATGGCCACCCCTTCTTCCTCACAAGAGAAAAAGAAAGTGAAGACAGAAGTGAAACAAGAACCGATATCCCCTGTTCACACATCCTCCTCCTCGACACCTATTGCCGATCGCACACGCAAAGCATTGCAATCCAAGAAAATACCCCAAGAGAAAAAGAGTAGCATCCTCCAAGAGTGGGTGTCTTATTAACACACAAACACAAAAAATGGAAAAAAGTGTTAGCCAGCATTTACTACGATCCCTCCCATCCTGCAGGTTACGCAGGAGTTCAAAAGTTGTATCGTGCTGCCAAAATGCGACTGAAAAGTCTCCGTTTACCTCAAGTTCAACGATGGTTACAAGAACAAGCTACCTACACTTTACACAAAACCATTCGACGCAAGTTTGCCAGAAGTCGCACCCGAGTGGAAGGCATCGATCATCAATGGCAAGCCGATTTAGCCGATGTCTCTCATTTGGCCAGCTACAATCGTGGCTAGAAATATTTGTTCTGTGTCATCGACGTCTTTTCCAAATTTGCCTGGGTCGTGCCCTTGACTTCCAAATCGATCAGCGAGTTAGTGCGAGCCTTGCAACGTGTGTTGAAAGAAAGCGGTCGTCACCTTTTCGATGGCAAACGGACAAAGGCACCGAATTTCTGAACCAAGCTTTCCAAAAAGAATTAAAGAAACGTGACATTCATTTTTTTACCACCGAGAATCCCGAAACCAAAACCAGCATCGTGGAACGTTTTCAACGCACTTTGAAAGAACGCATGTGGAAATATTTTACGCATCACCACACTCTGAAGTACATCGACATCTTACCACACCTGGTGCAAGCGTACAACCAATCTTACCATCGAAGCATCGGACGTGCCCCGCAAGAGGTGACTCCCGACAACGAAGTGCTGGTGTTTGAGCGCCTGTTTGGTACGTCCCCGACGAGGGCTGTCCCCAAGAAAAGTGGAGAGTTGACCGTAGGAGATTGGGTGCGCATTGGCAAAACCAAACGCACTTTCGACAAAGGTTACTTACCTAACTGGACGACCGAATTGTTTCGCGTCACTGGACGAGTGCATGGCCGTCATCCTGCCGTCTATAAATTGGAAGACATGAACGGAGAAGTGCTCAAAGGAACGTTTTATTTGCCCGAGTTACAACGTGTGACCAAAAAAGAAGACAACGTGTACGACATCGAAAGCATTCTCGAACGCAGAACCCGTAAAGTGGGCAAACGACGTGTCAAAGAAGTTAAAGTACGTTGGAAAGGGTATCCACCCAGTTTTGATTCTTAGATCGACGCTTCGCAAGTCATCGACTACAAAAAGAAGTGACCATCATGCCCTTTCACACAGACGCAGCTACGTCGACCACTCCTTCACCTAGTTCTTCTGTGCAAGATTTACAAAAACAACCCTTGTGGGTGTGGTGTGGAGAACGTGTGCCTAAAACGCAAATCGTCTTTATCTGCCAAATCTTCGTGGTGTATTGTGTCATCGGGGCAGCCATCGCCAATTTGAGTTTGCAACAAGGAGACAAACAATTGTGGACCATTTTATTGAGCAGTTGCATCGGTTACCTGCTTCCCAATCCCTCCCTGAAATTCTCCTCGAACGGGAACCACGGAAACCTTGTGTCCAGTGCCAGTGCCAGTCACCACTCCAACAACAACCAGAACCCCATTTTGGGCGGAGACACACCTCTGACGTCCAGTGACCCCTCGGAGAGCCACAGAACTCTGGAATTATGAGTCACCAAAACCAATTTTACTTAACCTTACCCAGTGACAGTTCCATGGAGGTGTTTCCCAACAACATGTTGTGCTGTTACACGGCCAAATTACCTCAGGCCATCCAGTTAGATCACGAAGCCCATTGGGAAGTGGCTTTAGTGGTAATGATTCACCCTACACAAATCCAAAACATCACCGAAAAGCAAAACACTATTGAGGTGGAAATCCTGAACGAACAATTGCAACAAGCCATGAATGACACCGTGTTTTCAGGGGACACAAGACCAGCCAGCAATCCAGCCTTCAGTATCTACACCTTGAAAATTCCTTCAGGGTTTTATTTTAGTGGTCAACATTTGGTGGATACCATTGCTTCCAGGTTCAAGTTAGCCTTTGGCAAAGCCCTGAACAGAATAAAAAAAAGTGTCACCCTGGAGTACCATAAAGTGGCTCGTCGCTTCTTGATGAAATTTCAGGATACCCAAACGTTGTCCATCAGTTTTAATCGTGACTTGTTTGATATATTTGGTGGAGACACAAAAATGGCTCCAAATTTTAAACCGAAGATCAACAGCAATATGGAATTTTACAAGTTTTTTCGATTCCCTGTAGAACTGAACCAAGGACTGAATTTGATGTTTGTGTACTCCGATGTGGTGGAGTATAACGTGGTGGGACACACCTCCGTGCCGTTACTGCGTGTCATTCCTTTCAAAGTGGATAGTGCCACGACCAGTGACGAGGAAGGTGGAAACACTTACCACGTTCACCGCGAATTTGTACATCCTCACTATTTGCCTGTCAGTAAATCTTATTTGGACACGGTCAACATTGCTATAAAAGGAGATCTGGGACAAAATATTCCATTCACCAAAGGAAAAGTCACGGTGAAACTCCATTTTCGAAAACGGTTCTCTCACGACTCGTAAGTCATGTATCCAGTGTACCGAGGGGTTGCTCGACAGCGAGGACACGGTTTAGGAGATATGTTAAAATCGGCCTTTCGTTCGGTGGCCCCAGTCTTGAAACCGATGGTGACACGCGGATTGCACGCCTTGAAAGAGGCGGCACTGACGCAAGGCAAAGAATTTCTCCAAAATGTCATCATCGACAAACAAAACCCTAAAGAAGCCTTCATGAGGGCAGGCAAAAATGTCTTGCTGCAAACGGGCAAAGACCTTTTGGGCCGACGAGAAACACCTATAAATGCCCTGCACGCTACCGAGTCAGGCATTCAGCAAGGACAAGGCAGAAAGAGACGACGAAGAAAACACCCTTTCACCAGACTTCACAAGTCTAAAGCTAGGAAGACAAAGAAAAGAAGAACCGTTCGAGACTTAGACGTTTTCGATTATTGAGAAAAGAGACAAAAAAATGATGCACCGAGAATCTTGCGCTTGTTCCAAGTCGGAACTGGATCTGTTTGCCATGCCCCCCACCATGATGACCATGCAAGAATCCCAATGGGTGGAATTTCATCCCGTCTCCTCATTGACCGATTCCGCTCCCATCGAGTTTGAAATCAAAGGACAGCCCGAAGATTACATCGATCTGAATAGCAGTTACTTGTACTTGAAAGTCAAAGTTCAAGATAAGGATGGAAATGCTATAGACACTGAGCCAGTAGCTCCCGTCAACAATTTCATGCATTCCTTGTTTAGCGGAGTGGACTTGTACTTGAATAACAAACTAGTCAGTAGCAGCATGGATACTTACCCTTATCAAGCGTACCTGGAAAATCTCTTGACGTACGGAATAGACGCCAAGAACACTCATCTCAATGCCTGTGCGGTATGGGAAGCTGACGATGCAGGCCAGCTTGAAGAATTCGAAATTAATACAACCAAAGACCACAATGCGGGATTTGAAGAACGAAGAGACAGAATCAAAGACGGACACAGTTTAGAACTGATGGATCGTTTGCATTTGGACATGTGGTTGCAAGAAAAGTATTTGCTGAACGAGGTGGATGTCCGCCTGAGACTGAATCGTAGCAGTACCGCTTTCTATTTAATGGCTGATAGTGATGATAATTACAAAACCAAAATCCAAGAAGCCAGACTCTACGTACGCCGTGTGGAAGTGTTACCTAAAGTGGTAAATGACATGAGTCAGACGTTGAGCAGAACGACCGCCAAGTATCCCATACGACGCGTGGAAGTGAAAACTTTCACTATTCCCAAGGGGCAACGATCCATGATCGAAGATCATCTGTTCCAAGGACAGCTACCCAAATGTTTGATCGTTGGTATGGTCGAGAATGAAGCCTTCAACGGAGCTATCGCTATAAATCCTTTCTACTTTCAACACTTTGGCGTGTCCAAGATCGAAGTCAGTCGCGATGGCAAGACCTTGTGTATCCGACCTTTCGAACCCGACTTTGACAAGAAGAATTGCTTGAGATCGTACTTGTCCTTGTACGAAGCCACCGGTCAGTTAGGAACCAACACCAGTCACGGTATTACGTACGAAGATTACGCAGGAGGCTACGCTTTGTGGGCTTTCGATTTCACTCCAGACCAAGGCAGCGACGAGGGACATTTCCACCCTATAAAATCCGGCCAGATTCGTGTGTTAATTCAGTTTGCAAAACGAACCCCTGATGTAACGTTGAACGTCATCCTGTATGCAGAATTCGATAATACGATAGAAATCAACAGTTTGAGAGAAGTTATTCTAGATTATTAGAAACCATGGAAGACTGTTATCCCTCTTTACCTAGTGGAGAAACTTTGGAGATGGAATGTGAGGAGACCGTGGAAAAAGAAGAAGTTATCATGATGAAGTCAAGATTGCCAGAACAAGAAGCGCATTTAGTCTCCTGTTTTGCCAAACACTTGGTCGAAAAAATGACGGAATTGATCTAAAAAGATTGCTATGGATGTCAAAACGATCATCCCAGTCAAATTCAACACGATAAATGCCTGATGCTGAGTCAAGAAGAAAAATTGGACAAGTATCTGGACGAAGCTTGGAGTCTCATCTCGGACGAAGTCGTGTTGCATCAGTGGTATAAAGACTTGCGTGAACATTCTTGTCCATCATTAACCACTCAAGAGATCCATCGTATCGAAGCTGTCCTGAATCAGAGTGAGGAGACGAAACGAAGAAACGGTTATTTGTCAGACATTTTCAAGCAAAAAGTCAGGATGGAATTGATGACTTATTATTACCTGTGAAGAAGAAAAAAACCACACAAAACATGGATACCTGGGAACTTTATTACCTTTTGAACCACAGTTCGTATACGGCTTCTTGGAATCCTGTCGTCTGTGCTAAAGATGAACTCCCTCATCGCAAAGCTCAAGACCATCTAGCTTATGTCATCAACACGGACGACAGTCATCTCCCAGGAACCCACTGGGTAGCCGTCTACTTTCCTCAAGAAGGATGTGTGGACTATTTCGATTCGTACGGATTGCCACCTTTGGAAGACGATATAATTGACTTTATGAGAAGAAATGCTCAGACCACCCGATTCAATAATGTGAAATTACAAGGCATAGATTCCTTGGTGTGTGGACAGTACTGTGTGTATTTTCTGCATCATCGCAGCCTGGGCTATTCCTTAGAACATTTAGTGACTCATTTTGATCCTCGTTCTTCTTCAAGAAACGATGTGAAGGTAGATCGATGGTTTTGTGACCATTATGCTTATCTTTTGTCTCAAGCTAGGAAACGTAGTGTCCATCAATGGCCTAATGACTTCCAACAGTGGAAATCACAGTTTCATTCACAACGTTGTCAACCCTGTTTAAAGTAGAGTGTGAATTGAAAAAATGTTTGTGATTTGAAAAAAAAATGTTTGATGTTATATTGTTGGATTACTGTTAAAAATATTATAGTTGTTGGTTAGTGTTAAGTGATTTTTGAATAAAAAATGTTGTGTTTTGAAAAAAAGTGCCTTTGTCTTTTGTTTGGCTATAAGAATGTTGATTCATGCTCTTTGACTTCTTACTATCCCTCTCATGACACTCATTGAACGTTGCGGCTCGAAAACACTGGAGGGATGTTTTCTTTCGCGTCCGCGCTTTGACTTTAAGAACCGGGGTAATTTCCAGTCTAACCATCCACTGTCGACTCATCCTCCTACGAAGATGTGCTCCAAACTAGCTAAGCTAAACGAAGCCTACGTGAATTTGCATAGGGTCAGACACAGTCTGATGCCGAAAGCTGAAGAGACAGAGAATGTGAGAATGCTAAAAGTCACTGAAGACCTGATAGAAGAGCTCTTCAGAGAAGAAGTGAACAGGGAGAAAGAAGAATGGACAGAGAAGTACAGACTTCAGAGACAGCAGCAGCAACAACAGCAGCAGCAGCAGGAACCTGAACCTGACAGAGGCTTTGTCGATTGTCGTATCGACACCAAAGAGTTCTTCTTCTCTTTCCGAAGAAGCAGACCTATCGTCAGAAAGTCTATCCTCAGAGGACGTCGCATTCTTAGAAACTAAAAGATTGCCATATCAAACATAAAAACAGCCCTTTTCAGGGCTACCCCAAACTCTAGAAAAGAAATAACAATCGATTTGCCAATGTGTGTAGGTAGAGTAGTGTGAATATAAACACTGACTCTTTTTTATAGTGTGAGTGTATGTGTTTGTGTATGGGATTTTGTGTTTGTAAGTGCTCACGTACGTTGGTGTGGATAGTAGATTAAGATCATGTTTTTTTGCTGTTTGAGGTGTGGGGAGAGTAGATTTGGGGTTTGATTGGATTGCTTTGCGTATGTGAATAGTATATTGAAGTGATTAATGAAAATTTTTAAATTAGTAATGGGTAGTATAAAAAAGTGAGTGAGTGTTTCTTTTAGGTCCGCGCGTTTGTTCGGTTATGATCTAGGTAAGATCAATTTTGTTTTAGGGGATGTTTTCCATCACGTCCGCGCTTTTAGTATAAATTGAAACTCGTTCGGCAGTCTAGCTACCCTTGTTGATTGATCAAGAGAATGAACACCAGACTAGCAAAACTGCTTAAACTTCATGTACACCTGGAATATGCCAGGCGTATAGTGAATGAGCTGGCTGCAGAGGCCCTAGTAGAAGAGAGAAGGATGAAAGAGGAGGAGAGAAGAAACAAAGAAGAGGAGGAGAGAAGAAACAAAGAAGAGGAGAGAGGAAATTTCAGAATCCCAGAGACAGAAAATTGGGATTCTGAAGCCACTTATCCCGCCTCTGCTCTTTCCCCCCAAAAAGTGAAAAGAGACTGGGGAAGAAGATGTGTGTGTGGTGCCAGGCCTGGAAGGTGCCATCATTAACCAGGTGTCATGGAGTTCAAAAAAAACAAACAGCCCTTTTCTGGGCTACCCAAACCTTTAGAAAAGAAATAACAATCGATTTGCCAATGTGTGTAGGTAGAGTAGTGTGAATATAAACACTGACTCTTTTTTATAGTGTTTGTGTTTGTTTTTGTACGCGCTGACGTAGGTTTGTGTGGATAGTAGATTTTGGGTTTCATTTTAATGCTTTGCGTGTGTAAATAGTAGAATAGGGGTTTGTTTATTGCTGCTTTACGTATGTGGATAGTAGATCATATGAAATGAGAAAAGTAGGGGATGTTTTCCTTCACGTCCGCGCGTTGTTAGGTTATGATCTAGGTAATATAAATTTTATGTCTTAGGGTGATGTTTTCCTTCACGTCCGCGCTTTAACTATAAAACTAACAGTGTTTGCCATTGGAGCCCATTCCACAGAATAAGCAAACAAGAAGATGCCAGCAGCTTCAGCTTTGTATAACAATCTTATGGGAAGTTGGTATTGGATGGTGGATGGATTGAATGTAGCAGAAAGGCTTGAACAAGAATGGAGGCATGCAGTGACAAAAGACTTCGTCTCAAGACAAGTAACCAGCTTCCACTTAGCAATCGATATTGTGAAAGAAATGATAGAGGATGAGGAGAAGAGAATCAGAGGTTTAATTAACCCACCGTATGTGAAAGTGGGCAAGTTGAAAGAAGCCATAGTTTATGTGACTAGTGTAAGGTGTTTTTTAGAAGACATTGTAGAATGGACAGATTGGTCTTTTGTGAAGTGGGGCTTAGACAAGCTTAAGAAAGCGGAAGAAGTAATGAGGAAAGTGCTGACCGAAGAGGTCAAGAACATCAAAGAAAAGTGGTCAAAGGAAAGAAAAGAAGAAGAAAATAGAAAGAAAAAGGAAGAACTAGAGAAACTAAACGCTAACTGGATGAAAATCCAACAGAAGTTCCGAGCCATGGGTCACCCGGACTGGATACTGGAAACAGAAAAGAAGAAGAAAGGAATGATGGAAAAAATAAGGGGATGGATAAAGAAGTTAAGGAGTTAGAAGAAAAAGAAGAAGAAACCCAAAGGCCATTTTCAGGGCCACCCACGTCTCTCGAAAAGAGATTGACTTTCCATTGCCTACCCCTTTTTTATTTTTTATTTTTTTAATTTAAAAAAAAATCCCATGTTCAATTGCCTTTGTCCCTAGAATGGATATTTTTTCTCCCATGTTTCAATTGCCTTTGTCCCTAGAATGGATATTTCTTTTCTCCCATGTTAAATTCCCTTGTCCCCAGAGTGGATTCCTTTTTTTTCCCATGTTAAATTTATATAGTCCCCAGAGTGGATATTGCCTTTTTAACATGGAACTCCCCTAGTCCCTAGACCGTCCCACCTTACTACTGATATTAATTTCTCAACCAATCTTCTTCCTCTCGACCATGTAACAACCTATTTCATCACGTGATTATAGTGTGAGATGGCTTTCCCATGTAATTGGTTTCTACTCATCTGTGCTCTACTCTGCTAATTCCTTTTCTCCTTCCGGCTTTCTCCGAACTGCGATTCTTCCTATCCTCTTCCCCTTTTGTCTCCTTTTCTCCTCCCTTTCTCTCTCTCTTTCTCTAGCGACTAGGCTTGTTCTCTGCCTACTGCCTTGTTCTATCCTGTCTCTCTAAGACTCGGGACTTGACTACCCGGTAGTTCTGTCCTCAAAGCTTCCTGCGAAAAACACAAGGACGTTAGCATGTTTCGTTAGCCATCTCGCTCACACTAAATCAACAATCAATCTTCAGATAGAGGCTATCTACATCTTCGGTCACGCATTCGTGCACATTAAAAACCACACACGTTCTTATAAAAACAACGTTGCAATAAAGAGCGGTATCCTACTTATCATACAGACATCAATAAATTGCGTCACATCAATATATTCTTGATCTCATTAGTCTGAACAATATCACAAAAATCAGACGCATTTCTGTACATTACACTCCCACAAGTGTACACAAATATTCAAATATCCATATTATTTAAATTTACACACTGCAACCATTTCCAAAGTTACAGTTTAATTCAACAATTGCAAAATCGAGAATATCACATAAATAAATATACTAGTTTACCCCGAAGTAACCAGATAGCGAATTACAATATTAATTCTGACTAGGAGCTAGCAATCTATATAATCATTGCTCATTTCTCAAGTATGCATGTAAATTAAACAATACAAAGGTAATTCTACGTACTAACAATTCTAGTAAGTAAATATACATACTGCACATAATTACAATTACAATGCCGTAACATTCTGCAACAATCGAGCAAATAACTCACTGACCTTTACGAAGCTTTCTGTCCTTGAATTTACCAAGGTTTCTTTTCCCGCCAATTCACGAGTGGCTTCCTCGGAGTTATTGCTACAACTTCTCGGCACGATGCTTCACAATGACTAATTCGTTCCCAGCCCAAATGACTGTTAAAGTCTGGTTCGAATTGGATATCAATTCTACCCCAGTCGGTCCAGATTAACAGACGAGTCTCAGGCCATCTGTCAAAGCGGGGAGATTGACAACAGCATCGAGGGTCCTTTTTTCTAGAACAAACTTCCAACGTCTACATGTTAGTTTTGACACCTAACGATGTGGGCTCTTGTACAAACACGAATCGCTACGACATACGTGGGGTCTACATACACATAGTGCTAACCCATTCCTTTGTTCCTGACTTACATAATCGCCGGCAGGCAAACGTGACATTAACATTAGCCCTTAATATGACACTTTAATTGCAACATGACTATAGCAACAAGAGGATAGATAATGTTATAGATGTCCATAGGTTTAACACGGTGGACATCAATACGGACAAGGGAAAATGTAAGAGCTTGACGTGAGACTGGCTGGAAGTTTATGCCCATGAACAAACTAATCATTACATCTCATCAGTCTTATCAATCTGTCAATAGTCGATATTCGGCCAAAGCTTTGCGTTTGTTGCAGTGCGTGTGTGAAACTCAAGTGGATAGAACATGCTAGAAACGGTGGATACAAGAATATTCGATCATATTTCGTGGCTGGATGGGGTTAGAAACCCCGTGATGCATCTTCGGATTTCAGGGATGTTTATTTCAAGAATGACCTGCCTGATATCCTCAATGAACCATGGAAAATCATTTATCTCAACATCGAAGAGTTGTACAACGAAAGCTTACCAACGATGCCAGAGTTCAGAAAGCCAATGTTACCAAGTGATAGACGTGTAGGAAGACAACTACGGTCGACGTTTCTAATCAGATTCAGAATTTGGACGCATCATCGAAGATTATCATGTGGCTAGCATCGAACCATTGCGTTCAACTGACTGTTTGGAAGACGAACCAATGCTACACGTTCACTGTACAAAGCACGAAGATTCGATCAAATGAAAATTCCTTCCTCCAAGGAACTTGTAATATCCCGACTTACCACATCGTAGTCACGGAGAAGTGGTTTCCATTATGTCGTAAGTAGTTATACCTTAGCATCAATGGAAATCTCAGGTCAAAAAGGTCGTGGGAACGTTTGGCATCAAGACTTTTCAGATCACCCTGGGAACATTTAGCGTCAAGGGGAATTTAACATGGGGAACAGTGGGCCTGTATAGCGACAAGGGAAAGTTGGGTTGTTGTATAGGGACAATAGGAATGGAACATGTGAAGTGACATCATGGTACTGAGCATTGGTAACAATGTGACAAGGGTTTGACCTGAATACGCGCTACTCTAGGGAGAGACAAATACAGTAGATATATAAACATAGACATATATAACATATAGACACTGATTGATGAACATCAATCTATCACACCTAAAATTGACCAAAAAAAATTAGGCAAAGATATACATATATTTTCGAGGAATATGAATGGCCCTGAAAAGGGCCGTTGGGTTTCTTCTTCTTGTTCACCTAGTTTCTTCTTTTCTTTTTAGTTTTGTTACTGCTGCTGTCTTCTTCTTTTTTCATTTTTTCCTCCTCCTGCTAGCCTTTCTCCTTCTTCTCTTTCTTCCTCTTCTC
The DNA here is from genome assembly GCA_028554795.2 of Sinohyriopsis cumingii. Lineage (NCBI taxonomy): Eukaryota > Metazoa > Mollusca > Bivalvia > Unionida > Unionidae > Sinohyriopsis > Sinohyriopsis cumingii. The sequence goes on from CM068826.1 coordinate 53,928,981, forward strand.
ATTCTCCACTTCCTTTTCTATCTTTTCATTCGATCCCCTCATTCATATTATATCCTCTTCATCATCCTTATCCTCTTTTTCTTCTTTAATCATTTCCTTGAACACTTCCTTTGATTTTCTTAGATTATTTATATCCATCTTGACTCGATGGGGACTGTAATAATAAAAATCGTTTTCAGTTTGACTAACATTTCTTCTGTCATTCCCAAATTATCAAGAACGTCTTGAAGCTTCTTCGTTTTATCAAGGTGGTTTCTTGCCATCTTGGTTTATTAAATGCTGAATGGCGTTAATTTAGTTAGTTAGTTTGTTAAATTAACGTCGATTTCGCCTGTTAGGGCATGTTCGACGGATTATTCAAGCAGAGCTGTATTTTTAATTACTCCTGGGGGAAGGAATCGGTGCGTCATCCACCAGCCATTTATGTGTTCAAAGAACACTAATTAATTTGGCCTTCAGATCGTGGGACTAATTAGTCTCTAACGACCTGAATGTAGAGCCATCATGAGTGGGAAGAAACCAAACACGCACTAATTATTAAAAGTTGGAATTCAGTTGCGATTGAACGCACCAGGTGTAAACCCAAGCAGTATGTAACGTCCGCTACGATTGATCGGCAGTGATTACGTTACATTAGGACACTGTTTTTTCTTTTTTTTTGTTTTTGACGGGTAGAAATGGTTCCACATCTCCGTCAATGTACGATGTCCGAGATAGGCAAGGAAGCAAGGAACTCGGCAAGCCAGCCATGGGTGCTGTTGTCTCCTAGAAACGCCAGCCCGTACTTATTTCAAATCTAGTCCAGTTAGTCTAATGGACAGTAAAAATACCAATAATGTGTTAACCACATGTGCAATTAGATCAAATCCAGCAAGTTTAAAAAAAAATTCCTACTTCTTAACAAAAATATCTAATTCTAGTACATAGTGTACATAATCAAATACCATAATTGTCCTATTTAACTAATATGTCTAAGCGACATATAAAAAGTTTGGTAACTATTAGGTCATAAAAGGTTTTAAGTTTTGATGTGGCAATCCAATGGTTTGTGTGAATATAGCTTTATCAAAGAGGGATACCAAGCCAAAATGGTTCCCTAAAGGTAAGAGGCAAATTGTAGCCCTGAGAAGGGCTTTTCTGTGTCCGCAGCCTGAAGTTGTCCCAGCGGTTCTCGTAATCGCAGGTGACTGCCGGAGTGTGTTTATCCTAATATTCTTCTGTGGGAAATGCCTCATGCCCACGGATAATTGACAACCCAGTGGCGAGTTTCACAAGGGTGGTAAGCGGGCAATTCTCATAGGTTTTTGGATAGTTTTTAAATGTACGCTGAGCAAACAGCCATTGTTGTGTGTTGGGCTGCTTCAATGGTTGCAGAGATCTCCAGGCCAAATACTTGATGGAACTGATGAGATTTTTGGCCATTTTATTGTCATTTAGAGTATCTTGACAACCCATCCTCGTGGTTCACTGCTCGACCGTATCTTCTCTGTCCTTATCCTTCCGCTCATACCGTACGTTTCCCTGAGTGCTTTTCTTTTTTTTTTTTTTTTTGTAGCGGTTTCTCAGTTATGGTGGTAGCTTCCCTTGCGGATATGTCCATCTGTGTTACAGCGTCCTTCCTCTTTTTGGGCTGCTGAACTTTAGTCTGGGTGGAAATATATGTAGTTCTAAGCATTTGGGGCGCCTTTACAGGGTGTTGATGGCCTTGTATACCGCCTAAGTTAGAAGCCGGAGCAACGGAGTGGCTAGCCGCCTCGTTGTGGGCAGGTTTCCTTCTCAGATTAATATTAATATCAGTAGTGAAGTGGGGCGATAGGGGGACTATGGGAATTAACATTAAAACACCTCTTGGGCCTGTATAGGGACTATGTAAAATTAACATGGAAAAAAATCGTGGGCCTGTATAGGGACAATGGGAATTAACATGGGAATAAATTTTGGGCCTGTATAGGGACAAGGGGAATTAACATGGAGAAAAATCGTAAGCCTGTATAGGGACAAAGGGAAATTAACATGGGAATAAATCGGGGGTATGTATAGGGACAAGGGGGAATTAACAAGGGAAATGGAATAGGGTCGGGACCCTATTTTAATAGGGTCCCGACATGATGGGTCTATGGAAATAAAACAGGGGAGAAGGATATAACACACACACACACACACACACTCACACTCACACACACACACACACACACACACACACACACATAAAATAAAAAATGGGATAGGCAATTGAAAGTCTATCTCTTTTCGAGAGATTGGAGTGGCCCTGAAAAGGGCCTTTGGTTTTATGTTAATGTATTCATTAACATAAAGGGCACCGCAATGGTCTTCTTCTTGTCCTTAGTCTGCGTCTCATTGTAGGACCGTAAATCAGGACTCTTTTGAGACATCCTTGACGTTCTACATAGATTCTACGTATCCACAGACTGGTGTCTGTCCTGTGGACAACTGTCCACTTGGATCGGACATACGTTGGTATGTCCGTCCTGAACATCATCGAAGATACAAGGGTGGAAGATTCAACGTCGATCCACATCTTGAGGCGCCGAGAACAGGTGAATCAATGTAGTGAACTGCGTTTATTTATAGGTAGAGGAAGGATTGAAACGATTGAGTTCATTGACCAATCCAAACACGCGTTACAAAATTCAGTCAGCCCACATCCAATCCGAAGAGAGCAGTCTGTGACGTCACGTAGTCTCTATAGATTCGCTAGCGCCTGTGCACAGTCAATTCATGCAACATTTATTCAACATGACGGAAACTCAGAAAACGATAAATTGGGGTGCACCAGCAGTGGAGACCGCCCAAGGGAATCAGGACTTACTTTCAGAAGAGGTAAATTGGGATTATGTGGATTTTCTTACCTCGCAAGAATTTGTTCCGGAACTTTCGCCACCTTCTCCTTCATTACCGCACGTGGAGAATTTTAGACAGACACAGAAAGAAGAATTGGAGAAATTTATACAACAGCAAAAGGAAGCGGAACAAGCTTTTCTTCTACAGCAACAACAGCAAGAAGAAGAGGTAAGAAAAAAATAACAAGAAGAAGTAGCAGTAGCAAAGAAACAATGGTCTGAAAATCAAACGCTCACGGTACTGTTAGACATTTTAGCGGAGTTAAGAAGTCTGAAACAAATGTATCAGACTTCTTTATCACGACCGAAGAGAATACGACCTTCCCGAGCTAAACACTCCAGCCCTGTGACTAAGCCTATCGTACCACCCTTAGTGATTTCAACCAAATCATCATCATCATCATCAGAAGTAGGCCTCGGCCGTGGCAAAGGCTTAAGGCAGTTAAAGCTGATTGCTTAAACTCACCCCTACACCAAAAAGAGGCCCTTTTCAGGGCCACCCACGTCTCTCGAAAAGAGATAGACTTTCAATTGCCAATAACTCAAAAAAAACAAAACAAACCATTTTACCCCTATAGGACGTGTCTGTGTATGAGTGCATGAGTGTAGGTTCTTATTTTAAACTCAAAACCCAAAGACACTTCCCTTTTATAATTAATTTATTCTTTTATTAATATTTGCAATACAATTCACAATTCACAACAAATCACTTTAAAAAGTTCATAAACTTCTTCTGTCTCATTATTTACTCTCTCTGTTTTTTAAATTTCTTCACAATCACAGTCTTTTCCTCTTCTTCCTCCTCACTTTCTTCCCTTCTTCTTTTCTTCTCCTGTTTCTTTACCTGTCTGCTTTCTTCCGCCTCTTCTTCCTCTTCGTCTTCCTTCTCTGAAGAATCCCTCTTCTTCTGACTCATCTTATTTTTATTTTATGGCAATCTGGAGTCCAGTGTCCTTTTTCTTGACAATGATAACAGGTATCTTGACTTTTGTCTTTTCTGACCCCTTTTTTTTCTTTTTTGACGGTCTGGACACTCTGAAGACCAATGCCCTTTCTTTTGACAGATATATCAAGTATCTTCACTTTTATCTCGAAAAGAAGGAGAGTAGTCCGCAGGCTGGTCTGAAGAAAATTTTCTAATGACCCATCGCAAAGCTTTGATGAAACGTTCGATTTGGGTAGTCTCTTCCATCGTTGTGCTCGGTTAGAGAGTGAAATGAATAGTGAAAGGACAAGACACATGCCCTTTATATACGCTGGTCTGCCAGGACTATAAAGTAACCTATGGTGTTTAAACTTTAGTCATTTGAATTTTGATTTCAAGATGAAACGAGCCAATTCATATGAGAAGAAAGAAGAAGAAAGTAAGAGGCAGAAACGTGATCTATCGCCTCGTACCAGGGCTGAAGTCTTGGCACAAATTCATGCCAGTGATTTTGAAGAGGACGTCAGTGAACCAGAATCCAAACCCTCTAAACAAAGTTCACCACCCTTAGTTAACCCTGAAAAATACTATTCCATTCGAGAGACGGAAAAGCGCTCCTCTAGAAAATTTAGAACCACGGCTTACAAATACACGGTGAAGTTTAAAGATTTCAAGGCCGACGTACCCTTACAGAAAGCAGAAGGGTTCATCACCGAGATGTGGGATTCTTTGCTTACCACACTCAAGCGACAATGTCAACCCAAAGAAGACGATCGCTTGAGACTTTCCATACAACACGACGGCTTGAAATCCCCGGTTTGGATTGAGTTTAGCACCCCTGCAGAATTGACTGCTTCCAAAGTCATGGACAACATTCAACACGTACAACAATCCAATGACCAGTTTGACATCACCGACGGAAAAGCCACACTCGACATGACCCACGTCTCCCCTCCTCAAGGGACCGGACAACGCAATAAGGTGTTACTGGTGAACGACCTTCGCATCACCAAAACGAGCCTCGTCCAAATTCACAACCCTCAAGACCAGATGTGTTTAGCCAGGGCTATCGTGGTGGGACGAACCTATGCCAACAAGAACGACACGGCACAATGGAAAAGAGACTGGGAGAACATTCGAAAATCGGCCCGAGCCAAACAACAAAACGAAGCAGAACTCCTGTTGCAACAAGCTGGTCTGTCCACAGATACACCCTGCGGCATTCCTGAGCTGCAAAACTTGCAAGATATCCTAGCTCCACGCTACACCTTGAAAGTGCACCCTCAAGAAGTACGCGGGCCTCTGTTGTTTCGAGGGAAAGACTTTAAGGATGGAAAATACACTCACCTTTATCGTCACGATGACCATTTCGATACCATTACCAGTATCACTGCATTCATGGGATACAGTTATTAGTGTGAGAAATGTGACTATGGCTATAACAATCGAGAGAAACACAAGCATTGTGGATCGAAATGCTCAGGATGTTTGGCCTCTCCACCCTGTCTGAGCGAAGGACAAGAACCAGAGCATTGTTCAACTTGTCTGCGCACGTTTGTCAGCCCTGCCTGTTACCAACAACTTTTGAAGACGCAAGGTTCACAGAAGAAATGTGCTTGTCAACTGCTGAGATTGTGCCCTACGTGTGGACAAGGCATACTTACCAATAATGCCAAGGCACACGTATGTCGAGGAAAGAAAAAATGTCACATTTGTCATCACATCGTGGACTTGGAACACCAATGCTACGTGCAAAAATACCAACCCCAAACAGAGAAAGAGGACGGTCACAAGAATACAAAAGGCAATTTCATCTTTTTCGATTTCGAATGCATGCAAGAGACAGGCATTCACATTCCTAATTTCTGCGTGGCTCATCGATCGTGCGAGAAGTGCATTCAAGAACCTATTTTCAGTTATTGCCCTCAGTGCAGTAAGATTCCTGGAGGAAGTGAAAAAATCTTTCGAGGACCGAACACGCTAGCCGATTTCGCTCGATGGGTCTTAGACCCCATCGACAAGACGTGGAGCCAAGAGGACATTGAACGTTACGGAGATTGTCATCGTCATGCCACGGTGATGGCTCACAATTTCTCCGGATACGATGGACAGTTTCTTCTCAGATACTATACAGAACATGGAACCGAACGTCATAAAGCTACTTTGAACGGAGCCAAAATCATTTTCATGCAAGTGGGACAAGTACAGCTTAAAGATTCGATGAGTTACTTGGCCATGCCTTTGAGTCGAATGCCTAAAACGTTTGGAATAACAGAAATGGCTAAAGGGTACTTTCCACACTTTTTCAATACGGAAGCCAATCAACATGTCGTTCTACCCCATTTGCCTGAGGCTAAAGACTACGACCCCGACAACATGCGTACCGATCAACGAGAAGCTTTCTACGCTTGGTACCAGGCTCACGCCTCAGACCCTTTCGAATTTCAGTTCCGACGTGGACATTTTACGGCGTTGCTGTGGAAAATTTCGAGAACTGTTCATGGAACACGGAGGTGTCGATCCTTTGAAAGAAGCTTGCACCATTGCCAAAGCGTGTTCCTTAGTGTACCGGCAACGATTCATGCCTGAAAACACCGTGGCTGTCATCAGTCCTCAAACGACCAACTGTGTCAAACGTCAATACTCGGTCAAAGCCCTACGCTGGTTACATTACTTGTGCGACAAGGAAGACAAATGGATTCAGCATGCCCGCAACGGAGGGGGCGAAAAGACCATCGGAACGCATTCGGTCGATGGCTGCGACTTAGAAAACCCCAAGATCGTATACGAGTTTAACGGTTGCTTATTTCACAGATGCCCCGTCTGTTACCCTGACCGGGGCACTAAAAATCAGTTTTTACAACGAACCATGGAAGACTTGTACCAGGTCACTTGTCAGCGGCGTCTAAAGTTAGAACAGGAAGGATACCAAGTGGTGGAACTGTGGGAACACGAGTACGATCACCGTTTGAAAACCGATCCCGAGTTTAAACGTCTCGTGGAAAGTTACCAGTTCATGGACCCGCTGAACCCGAGGGATAGTTTGTACGGAGGAAGGACCAATGCCACCTGTTTGCTGTACCAAGCCGACGAAGAGAAAGGAGAAGAAATCAAATACTTGGACGTGTGTTCGCTGTATCCCTACGTGTGCAAATATTGTCGCTTTCCTGCAGGGCACCCACAATTGTTGACGGAACACATCGACCTGAAAAACATTCGACAATACGAAGGTTTGATCAAGTGTAAAGTTTTGCCTCCCAGCGACTTGTACCATCCAGTCTTACCTCACCATTGCCAAGGCAAACTGATGTTTGCTTTGTGCCGTACTTGCGCAGAAACGTGCAACCAAGACCAGACTTGTCAGCACACCCAGGAAGAACGGGCCTTGACGGGAACCTGGGTCAGCGTAGAATTGTTCAAAACTCTGGACATGGGATACCAACTGTTAGAAGTGTACGAAATTTGTCACTTTCCGAAGACACAACAATACCACAAGGGTGACCCCGCGCAGAAAGGCATTTTCACAGACTACGTGGATGCCTTTTTGAAACTGAAACAAGAAGCTAGCGGCTATCCGTCCTGGTGTCACACTCCCGAAGACCAAAAGACATTCAAAGAGAAATACTGGGCACAAGAAGGCATTACTTTAGATCACATCGAGAAAAACGAAGGCAGGCGATCGTTTGCCATAGTGATGTTAAATTGTTTGTGGGGCAAAATGGCACAATGACCGTGTTTACCCAAGACGGAATATTTAACCCAACCTTCCCGCTATTTCCAGATGATTCACGATAGAACCAAATTCGTGAAACACGTGGACGTCGTTCGCGAGAATTTGATCTTGGTCAATTACGAAGAAGATCTGGACTTTGTACAAGACGACCCCTTTGGAAATGTCATCATTACGGCTTACGTCACAGCTCATGCTCGCTTAAAATTGTACGAAGCTTTAGAACTGTTAGGGGAACGTGTCCTGTACTTTGACACGGACAGTTGCATTTACATCCATCACCCGAGTCAACAGCACCCTGACATCGAAGGAGACCGTTTAGGAGCCTGGACAGACGAGCACCCCGACGACAAGATTCTAAGTTTCGTCAGTGGCGGTCCCAAAAATTACGGCTACGAATACCGGGACAAACAAGGAGAAGTGCACACAACGTGTAAAGTGAAAGGATTCACTCTGAATTAATTTACCAGTCGTGTGGTCAACTTTGGGGTATTGAAAGAAGCCTTGCAATCTAGAGAAGATGAACACTTTAAAGTGATCACCTATCAACCCAACAAGATTGTACGTTTACCCAGTCACCACATCGTCAGTCGACCCTTGGAAAAAGTCTATCAAATCGTGTACCAGAAGCGAGTGCGACTTCCCAATCATTTTACCTTACCGTATGGACATGTCGGTATAAAACATTGGCTGTAAGAGGATAGCCACCGGAAGGATGACTTCAGCACAGCAAGAATCCAGTGAGAACTCCAAGTTCAAACCCTAGCATTTTCCGGTCTTCTTACCTGACTATTGTAATTGTGCCCGTCGATTGGACACGTTTCAAGCATGGCCTACGGATAGGGAAGGATTATCTTCTTCGCATGTTTTAGCTAAAACAGGATTTGTCTACTTGGGACCTGAGACTGGATTGGGATACGAAGTACAGTGTTTCAGTTGTGGCCTGAAGTTACGAATGGATCTATGTATCTATAAAGACTCAGCTGTTCTGGAACATACTCGATGGTCTCCGCACTGCCCTTACCTTTCTATGGCCTTTCCACCCATTACACTACGGTACAATTATGACGGTACCTTAGAGACGGTACCTTCCAAAACAAGACATAAAAAAGGAACGATGTACAAGCTTGAGACTGCACTGCGACTAGTATAAAAAGGGGGCTATGATCAAGATCGATAGTTTATTGTGACTACCGAGATCAAGCGAACAAGATAAATACTTTCAGAGAAACACAAAACAAGTTCAGACAGGCACAATTCAAGTTTGGGGCCTCTGAAGTGGAATGCGATTGTGAGCCTTGCGATGGGAACGATGCTGTACCCTGTGACCTTAGCGATGCCGTAAAGCATCATGGGAACTTGGTTCTCACTACTCCTATCATGGAAAGTGATGCTGTGCGTGTCAAACCTGAGGGATGCGAAAGCGATGCCGATCGTCCTCTTGGACACTTTACTTGGTTTCATGGTCAATGTGGCTGTCCACCTTCACGTCTACCTCCCTACGGATATCATCCAGCCCTGAGCAAACTCCTGTCCATGTCATCCAGCCCTCATCAAAACGAACCTGTGAAAGACGAATATTCGTTCCCTGTGCGTTTGTCGGAATACTGCAAGTTTGAAAATCGTTTTCAATCGTTCAAAGGAAAATGGCCTAAGTATCTGGGAGGACCGACCCTCGAAGAATTAGCCAGAGCCGGATTTTACTACTTGGGCGAAGGGGATAAAGTCAAGTGCTTCAGTTGGGGTGTGTCACTTCACCACTGGGAACTGCAAGATTCAGCCTACCTGGAACATGCTTGATGGTCTCCCAGTTGTCATTTCTTACCCTTAGTAGGACAATATATTTAAATGGATACTTTACAAGAGAACATTCGTGCTTTGCCTGTGGAGTTGAGAGAACGCATTTGCCGAGAGCTAGTCAAAATACAAGTCAAACGTAAAGAACAGTTGCATCCATTACGTCACCGGTGTTTGAACCACTGGTACCTGAATGCTATACAAGGACTGATTCAGTTGAAAGTGTTCCATTGGACAGACAGTGATCAACGATCCCCTTGTTTTAAAAAGGACTGGTTTGCTATTGATGATTCTATCTACTACATTGTAAACTTAATGCATCGAATTCCAGAAGAAGAGTTAACGAATTACCAATATCTTTTACACAATGTCAACTTAGTGAAAGAGGAAACTTCTGAACGAATTGTAATGTGTAAATTAGTAACTAAACGATTTAAATTCGACACTGAAGTAAAACCATGTCTGTGCAAACGGTACATTTCTTGTGTCAGAAAGAGGATTTAGTATGACCTATTCATGGATACTTTACAAGAGAACATTCGTGCTTTGCCTGTGGAGTTGAGAGAACGCATTTACCGAGAGCTCGTCAAAATACAAGTCAAACGTAAAGAACAATTGCATCCGTTACGTCACCGCTGTTTGAACCACTGGTACCTGAATGGTATAAGAGAACTGATTCGTCAGAAATTGTTTCAGTGGTCAGACCTTGTTCAACACTTTGAGTTAGTGAATGATCGAAATGTTCATCATTTTGGTTACTTCGAGATTCACCTAGTGCAACGCATTGAGGAAGACGAGTTAAAGGATTACAAAGGTCTATTACGTGGAATCTGCTTCGCGGAAGAGGAAACTTCTAAACGAAGTTTGAACTGTAGGTTAGTATGCAAGATTTAGATTCCCCACTGGAGAACCAAGATCTCTGGCTAGAAAGTACGTGTATTGTTTTCGAAACAAAGAGACTATAAAAACAGGAATCCATGCCACGACTTTTATCACATGTGATTGAACAGATTCCGTGGAAGGAATTCATTGAAAATATTCAAACCGTGGATCATTACCATCAATTATTACAAGAACTGTATCCAATCAATTTGGGACGACGCATAGTGTGTGTCTTAGTGACTTGTTTTCTGGGATTTCGTTTACCAGCCGATTCCTTGTGGACTCTTTACGATCAGTACTTACCACCCCAATGGCCTTAAATGGTCACGAAAGACTCCTTTTGCTCAAAGCCTTGCATTTTCATCTGGATACTTCTCAACCTCAACAGGAAAAAAAGATTCGTCAACTTTTAGCTACCCAAGGTGGGTATGACGATGTGTGTGTAGCTTGTGACTTACACCCCCATTGGACAGATGTCCGTAACTGGAAAAATGGGGGTTTTGAGGCTTGGACCCAAGAAGTGGCCCAGTATGCACGAGAGTTGTTCAAGGAAAAAAAGTTACTTTTCAACCTGTGTTAGTGACAGTGCCAGAGGAAGAAGAAGAACCCGTCACCCAGGACAGGACTGTCGTGGACATGCCTGAAAGACCCTTTCGGGAGGACACTTGTGTGACCTTACCCCCTATAGAACGGGTCAGAACATTACCCAAAACATGTTGTACAGACACTTGTTTCTATTCCATGTTGATTGTTTTCATCTGCCTTTTATCCTTGTACTTAAGCCTTTGGCTTTAATGTATTTTTGTCTTTCGTATTCATGTTTGAAACATTCAATAAACGTGTTCTGAAAAAGTATAAAAACTCTTGTCTTGTTTGTTTTCGTGTCACAAATGACATTCCTAACACTATGGCTACTTCTGCTGTCTCTGCTCCCTCTTCCTCTACTGTCAAATTCATCGACGAACACTTAGATCGTGCCAGTTGGGAGGCTTTGTATCTTCGCCATCCCTTTAACATGCTCATTGCTGGACCTAGCGGTTCAGGCAAAACCGAATTCGTCAAACGTTTGATTGAACATAAACATCATTTGATCGATCAACCATCTCATCGCATCGTGTGGTGTTACAAAGAGTGGCAATCGACGTACACCCTCTTGCGAGAAAGTCAAGGCGATTCCATCGTGTTTGCGGAAGGCATTCCTAAAGAAGACGACGGCATCGTCTCTGACTCCCGTCAAACCCATTTGGTCATTTTCGACGACATGTTAGGAGAAGACGAAGAAGAAATTAAACTGTGGTTCACGCGCAAAGGGCATCATCGTAATGCCAGTGTCGTTTACATCACCCAAAATTTGTTTCAACAAAGTAAAGCCCATCGCACCATCAGTCTCAATGCGCATTACGTGGTCTTGTTTAAAAGCCCTCGAGATAAATCGCAAGTGCAAGTCTTAGCCAAACAGTTAGGAACGCCTTGGCTGACTCAGGCGTACGACGATGCCACTCAAACTCCACACGCTTTTTTACTCGTCGATTTGAAACCTACGACCCCCGATGATTTGCGATTTCGTACCCACTTGTTTCACCACTGGTGCCAAGACGGAGGGCCTGTCCTGCACACGTCTCCGTCCTCGACTTAACTTCACTGAACAAAAAGATCTATGAAAACCTCAGACACTTTTCGTCTGTCTCACACAGCGTCAACATGACTTCCATTCAGTCACATCTCCCCGTCAAATTGATTCGTGCCTCGTATGGTATCAGGCGAGAAAAAAACCCACAAATACGGGAACGTGTCTTAGAAGCTAGTCTCAGAGAAGTCTTACGATGGTTCACGGTGACAGCACGTCAATTACTCCAAGGGATCATTCAGATTCCTCATCAAACCAAACGCTCTTTTGATCGAAACAAAGTCGCTTTGACCCAACTGGCCGATACCCGCATCGACACTCAAACCAAAAAACAAATCATTTTGAAACCTGGAGGGAGCGGTACTCTAGGAGGGGTCATCATTCGCTCTCTCTTAAGATGGGATCCTAATGCCCCCAAAGTTCTCCCCAAGAAAAAAGTCAAACGAAGCTCCAAGAAGAAGAAGAAGAAAAAGACCAGGTCCCCAAGGAGACCCGTGTCTGTAAGAACTTCTCCAGTGGCGGGACCCCCCTCTTACCAGACACCACCCCGGAAAAAGAAAAGAAGCCCCCAGAAAAAGAAGCAGAGAAAAAGTCCCCAGAAAAATAAAAGTCCACAAAAAACTAGTCGCAAGAGAGGTCCTTCGGCCAGGACGCAACCTTACACTCGCAAACCACGACCTGCCACGCAGGGGACCGCGTCTCCGGTGGCCTCACATTCATTCACTTCCCCTTTGATGTCACCAAGAACTAAAGAGTACTTGGAGACGTTGATCACACCAAGAACTTCTCCTTTCATAACCCCCAGAACTTCCCCAGTGGCAGGACCCTCCAATTTAGTGGCAGTGGCCGCTGCTCACAAAGTTCCTGCTCCCAAAATCAAAGTTCAAGTAAGATCGGGCTTGTTACAAAGTTTACTGCATTTATCCAAGCAAGAACTGGCTCGATTTAGTCCGTTGCGTACCCCTGCACGACGTGTCATGCCTGTCCTGAAGTTGATACGACGTAAAGACAATCAGTGGCGACGCGTTCCAGTATAAAAAAAGGTGTGTGACCAGGTAGGGTATCAGTGTTTTGGTGCTCCTGAATATGTCACCCTCCAGAAAACATCCCTTTTCTAAACAACCCCAAGGAAAGAAAAGGAAAGGACTGCCTCCACGTTTAGTCAAACATGGGGACATGTTATCTGTCCTGTCCAAAGCTTCTCCACCCCTGCGAAAAAAACTCATTCAATCGGCCTCCAAAGAGGTCATCGATACCGTGTGCGAGTGTTGTTTGAACGTCTTGAAAGGTACGATCCCTTTGTCCAAACACCAGAAACAATGCTTAGGCAAACATGGTCACGTTCTTCGCCAAATGGTTCAAAAGAAAATTCCCCTTCACCAAAAGAAGAAGATGTCGGTCCAACGTGGAGGAATTTTACCCCTCTTGTTAGGCCCCTTACTGAAAGGAGTCTTGGGAACCATGTTGGGAGGACTGATGGGAGCAAGATAAAAAGACCCTCTGAAGTCCCAAGATCTCAGAATCGACCCTTGACATCCCACGGAAGGACGAAAACTAACTTTAGTGCCTTACAAACGATGGATGGAATAACATCGTTGGCAAGAACAACACACCCCGCATTTACCTCCCAATCCCCATTTGAGCGAAATGTCCCAGTTACAACACGAATTGCAGTCCTTGATGGATCGCCAAGATTTGTCCGAAACAGAAAAATCGCAAAAGTACGGTCAACTCTTGCAACGACTGCAACTCTTTCACCAGAAAGCTTTAGACGAAACAGCTCTACCCACTCTGAAAGATTTTAAGACCTTGATGAAAAGTCCAGCACCATCACCAGTACCACTACCATCACTACCAGTGACCAAGACAGAAAAAGGAGAAGAAGAAGAAGGGTTTCAAACTCCACCAGAAAAAGTACGCAAGTTAACAACACCACCTACCTCCAGAATTGGATGGATTAAAAAGATGATGACCACCCCTTCTTCATCAGAGGAGAAAAAGAAGGTGAAGACAGAAGTGAAACAAGAAAAAATATCTCCTGTTCAGGCATCCTCCTCCTCCACACCTAATGCCGGTCGCACACGCAAAGCATTACAATCCAAGAAAATACCCCAAGAGAAAAAGAGTAGCATCCTCCAAGAGTGGGTGCCTTATTAAGAAACAAAAAAAAATGGAGAAGGTGTTAGCCAGCATTTACTACGATCCCTCCCATCCTGCAGGTTACGCAGGAGTTCAAAAATTGTATCGTGCTGACAAAATGCGACTGAAAAGTCTCCGTTTACTTCAAGTACAACGATGGTTACAAGAACAAGCTACCTACACTTTGCACAAACCCATTCGACGCAAGTTTGCCAGAAGTCGCACCCGAGTGGAAGGCATCGATCATCAATGGCAAGCCGATTTAGCCGATGTCTCTCATTTGGCCAGCTACAATCGCGGGTACAAATATTTGCTTTGTGTCATCGACGTCTTTTCCAAATTTGCCTGGGTCGTACCCTTGACTTCCAAATTGAGCAGCGAGTTAGTGCGAGTCCTTCAACAGGTGTTGAAACAAAGTGGTTGTCACCCTCTTCGATGGCAAACGGACAAAGGCACCGAATTTCTGAACCAAGCTTTCCAAAAAGAATTAAAGAAACGTGATATTCATTTTTTTTACCACCGATAATCCCGAAACCAAAGCCAGCATCGTGGAGCGTTTTCAACGCACTTTGAAAGAACGCATGTGGAAATATTTTACGCATCACCACACTCTGAAGTACATCGACATCTTACCGCACCTGGTGCAAGCGTACGACCAATCTTACCATCGAAGCATCGGACGTGCCCCGCAAGAAGTGACTCCCGAGAACGAAGTGTTGGTGTTTGAGCGCCTGTTTGGTACGTTCCCAACGAGGGCTGTCCCCAAGAAAAGTGGTGTGTTGGCCGTAGGAGATTGGGTGCGCATTGGCAAAACCAAACGCACTTTCGGCAAAGGTTACTTACCTAACTGGACGACCGAATTGTTTCGTGTCACTGGACGAGTGCATGGCCGTCATCCTGCCGTCTATAAATTAGAAGGCATGAACGGAGAAGTGCTCAAAGGAACGTTTTATTTGCCCGAGTTACAACGTGTGACCAAAAAAGAAGACAACGTGTACGACATCGAAAGCATTCTCGAACACAGAACCCGTAAAGTGGGCAAACGACGTGTCAAAGAAGTTAAAGTACGTTGGAAAGGGTATCCACCCAGTTTTGATTCTTGGATCGACGCTTCGCAAGTCATCGACTATAAAAAGAAATGACCATCATGCCCTTTCACACAGACGCAGCTACGTCGACCGCTCCTTCACCCAGTTCTTCCTTGCAAGATTTACAAAAACAACCCTTGTGGGTGTGGTGTGGAGAACGTGTGCCTAAAACGCAAATCGTCTTTTTCTGCCAAATCTTCGTGGTGTATTGTGTCATCGGGGCAGCCATTGCCAATTTGAGTTTGCAACAAGGAGATAAACAATTGTGGACCATTTTATTGAGCAGTTGCATCGGTTACCTGCTTCCCAATCCTTCCCTGAAATTCTCCTCGAACGGGAAGAACGGGAACCTTGTGTCCAGTGCCAGTGTCAGTCACCACTCCAACAACAACAACCCTATTTTGGGCGGAGACACGCCTCTGACGTCCAGTAACCCCTCGGACAGCCACAGAACTCTGGAATTATGAGTCACACTAACTAATTTTACTTAACCTTACCCAGTGACAGTTCCATGGAGGTGTTTCCCCACAACACGTTGTGCTGTTACACGGCCAAATTACCTCAGGCCATCCCATTAGATCACGAAGCCCATTGGAAAGTGGCTTTGGTGGAAATGATTCACCCAACAGAAATCAAAAACATCACTGACACTCGAAACTTTTTTGAGGTCGAAATTCTGGACCCAACAGTGCAGCAAACCATGATTACCACTAATCAACATAAATCACTTCCGATGGACACAGTACCCCGCAGCAGCAGTGACACTTCTCCTCCTTTTTATATTTATTACTTTAAAATTAACTCAGGCCATTATTTT
Source organism: Sinohyriopsis cumingii (assembly GCA_028554795.2). Classification (NCBI taxonomy): domain Eukaryota; kingdom Metazoa; phylum Mollusca; class Bivalvia; order Unionida; family Unionidae; genus Sinohyriopsis; species Sinohyriopsis cumingii. The sequence goes on from CM068826.1 coordinate 53,944,847, forward strand.
AGTGGTCAACATCTGGTGGAGGCTATCATTGACAAATTCCATGCTGCATTTGACAAAGTTCTGACCGGACTAAAAAAACGTGTCACCATTGAGTACCATAAACTGTCTCACCGTCTACTATACAGATTTGAAAGTGAGGAAAAAAGTATACGTATTAAATTTTGCCCTGCATTGTATGACATTTTGGGTGGAGACCTCAATATGGTCACGGATAAGCAGACTAAAAGGATTCACAGCCCAGACATTGACAACAACGGGCATTTTGCCAGGTATTTTCGTTTCCCGGTAGAACTGAACCAGGGACTGAATTTGATCTTCGTGTACTCCGATGTGGTGGAGTACAACGTGGTGGAACACACCTCCGTACCGTTACTACGTGTCATTCCTTTCAAAGTGGATAGTACCACGACCATTAACCAGGAAGGTGGAAACACTTACCACGTTCACCGCGAATTTGTACATCCTCACTATTTACCCGTCAGCAAGTCTTATTTGGACACGGTCAACATTGCTATAAAAGGAGATCTGGGACAAAATATTCCATTCACCAAGGGAAAAGTCACGGTGAAACTCCATTTAAGAAAACGGTTCTCTCACGATTCGTAAGTCATGTATCCAGTGTACCAAGGGGTTGCTCGACAGCGAGGACACGGTTTAGGAGATATGTTAAAATCGGCCTTTCGTTCGGTGGCCGCGGTGTTGAAACCGATGGTGACACGCGGATTGCACGCCTTGAAAGATGCGGCACTGACGCAAGGCAAAGAATTTCTCCAAAATGTCTTCATCGACAAACAAAACCCCACAGAAGCTTTCTTGAGGGCAGGCAAAAATGTCTTGTTGCAAACGGGTAAAGACATTTTGGGTCGACGAGAAACACCTATAAATGCCCTGCACGCTATCGAGTCAAGCATTCCCGCTTCCCTGGCCACAGCAAGGACAAGGCAGAAAGAGACGACGAAGAAAACACCCTTTCACCAGACTTCCCACGTCTAAAGCTAGAAAGGCAAAGAAAAGAAAAACCGTTCGAGACTTAGACGTTTTCTATTATTGAGACACAGAAAAAAATGATGCACCGAGAATCTTGCGCTTGTTCCAAGTCGGAACTGGATCTGTTTGCCATGCCACCTACCATGATGACGATACAAGAATCCCAATGGGTGGAATTTCACCCTGTCTCCTCATTGACAGATTCCGCTCCCATCGAGTTTGAAATCAAAGGACAACCCGAAGATTACATCGATCTGAATAGCAGTTACTTGTACTTGAAAGTCAAAGTTCTAGATAAGGATAATGGTGGAATAGATGCCACTGCTGAGAATATAGCTCCTGTCAACAATTTCATGCATTCCTTGTTCAGCTCAGTGGATTTGTACTTGAATAACAAACTGGTCAGCAGCAGCATGGATACTTACCCTACCTGGAAAATCTCTTGACGTACGGAATAGATGCCAAGAATACTCATCTCAATGCCTGTGTGTTATGGGAACCTGACGAAGCGAACAAGTTTAACACAATAGATAAAGACAATGACGGCTTTGAGGAAAGACGAAACAAAATCAAAGATGGACAGAGTCTAGAACTGATGGATCGTTTGCATTTGGACATGTGGTTGCAAGAGAAATATTTGCTGAACGGTGTAAATGTCCGCTTGAGACTGAATCGTAGCAGCACCGCTTTCCATTTGTTGGCTGATAGTGCTGTTATTAGTACTACTGGCAATCTCAAGAGCAAAATCGAGGAGGCCAAACTCTACGTACGACGCGTGGAAGTGTTACCTAAAGTGGGAAATGACATCAGTAACACTTTGAGCAGAACGACCGCCAAGTATCCCACACGACGTGTGGAAGTGAAAACCTTCACCATTCCCGCTAACCATCATTCCATGATCGAAGATCATCTGTTTCAAGGACAGTTACCCAAGTGTTTAATCCTTGGTATGGTCCTGAATTCAGCCTTCAACGGAGACTTCAATGAAAATCCTTTCAACTTTCAACACTTTTTTGTGAAGAAAATCGAAGTCAGTGTACCCGACCTTTCGAACCTGTCTTTAGTAAGGACGTGACTAAGATGAATTACTTGAGATCGTACTTGTCCCTGTACGAAGCCACCGGCCAGTTAGGAACCAACACCAGTCACGGTATTACGTACGACGATTACGCAGGAGGCTATGCTTTGTGGGCTTTTGATTTCACTCCAGACCAAGGCAGCGACGAGGGACATTTCCACCCTATAAAATCCGGCCAGATTCGTGTGGAACTTCAGTTTAGAGAAGAAGTGAAAGAGACGGTGAACGCCATCCTGTATGCAGAATTCGATAATACCATAGAAATCAACAGTTTAAGAGAAGTCATTCTAGATTATTAGAAGCCATGGAAGACTGTTATCCCTCTTTACCTAGTGAAGAAACTTTAGATATGAAATGTGAGGAGACCGTGGAAGAAGAATCTCAAGACAAAGACAACGAAGTTATGATGAAGTCCCGATGGCCAGAACAAGAAGCGCATTTAGTCTCCTGTTTTGCCAAACACTTGGTCGAAAAAATGACGGAATTGATAAAAAAAAAGATTGCTATGGATGTCAAAACGATCATCCCAGTGAAATTCAACACGATAAATGCCTGATGCTGAGTCAAGAAGAAAAATTGGACGAATATCTGGACGAAGCTTGGAGTGTCATCTCGGACGAAGTCGTGTTGCATCAGTGGTATAAAGACTTGCGTGAACATTCTTGTCCAACATTAACCACTCAAGAGATTCATCGTATCGAAGCTGTCCTGAATCAGAGTGGGGAGACGAAGCTAAATGCCTTTTACTTGTCAGACATTTTCAAGCAAAAAGTCAGGATCGAATTGATCACTTATTATTACCTGTGAAGAAGAAAAAAACCCACAAAAATGGATACCTGGGAACTTTATTACCTTTTGAACCACAGCTCGTACACGGCTTCATGGAATCCTGTCGTCTGTGCTAAAGATGAACTCCCTCATCGCAAACCTCAAGACCATCAAGCTTATGTGATCAACACGGACGACAGTCATCTCCCAGGAACCCACTGGGTAGCCGTTTACTTTCCTCAAGAAGGATGTGTGGAATATTTCGATTCCTATGGATTGCCTCCTCTGGAAGACGATATCATTGACTTTATGAGAAGAAATGCTCAGACCACCCGATTCAATAATGTGAAATTACAAGGCACAGATTCCTTGGTCTGTGGACAATATTGTGTGTATTTTCTGCATCATCGCAGCCTGGGCTATTCCTTAGAACATTTAGTGACTCATTTTGATCCTCATTCTTCTTCTAGAAATGATGTGAAAGTAGATAAATGGTTTTATGACCATTATGCTTATCTTTTGTCTCAAGCTAGGAAACGTAGTGTCCATCAATGGCCTAATGACATCCAACAGTGGAAATCACAATTTCATTCACAACGTTGTCAGCCCTGTCCAAAATAAAGTGTTAGTTGAAAAAAAAAATGTTGTGTTTTGAAAAAAATGTTTGATGTTATATTGTTGGATTATTGTTAAAAAATGTTAGAGTTGTTTGTTAGTGTTAAGTGATTTTGAATAAAAAATGTTGTGTTTTGAAAAACATGCCTTTGTGGTTTGTTTGACTATAAGAATCTTGATTCATGCTCTTTGACTTCTTACTATCCCTCTCATGACACTCATTGAACGTTCCGGCTCGAAAACCGTGGAGGGATGTTTTCCTTCACGTTGGCGCTTAGGCTTTAAAAACCGGGATAGTTTCCAGTCTAACCATCCATTGCCGACTCATCCTCCTACGAAGATGTGCTCCAAACTAGCTAAGCTAAACGAAGCCTACGTGAATTTGCATAGTGTCAGACACAGTCTGATACCGAAGCTGAAGAGACAGAGAATGTGAGAATGTTAAAAGTCACTGAAGACCTGATAGAAGAGCTCTTCAGAGAAGAAGTGAACAGGGAGAAATAAGAATGGACAGAGAAGTACAGACTTCAGAAACAGCAGAGAGAGCAGCAACAGCAGCAACAAGAGCAGCAACAGAAACCTGAACCTGACAGAGGCTTTGTCGACTGTCGTATTGACAGCAAAGAGTTCTTCTTCTCTTTCCGAAGAAGCAGACCTATCGTCAGAAAGTCTATCGTCAGAGGACGTCGCATTCTTAGAAACTAAAAGATCGCCCTAGCTTCAACTTCGCACACAAAAAACAGCCCTTTTCAGGGCTACCCAATACTCTAGAAAAGAAATAACAATAGATTTGCCAATGTATGTATATAGAGTAGTGTGAATATAAACAGTGACTCTTTTCTGGTGTGAGTGTATGTGTTTGTGTGGATAGTAGATAATGATAATGTTTTTTTGTTGTTTGACGTGCGTGGAGAGTAGATTTGGGGTTTGATTTGATTGCTTAGGGTATGTGAATAGTATATTGAAGTGATTAATGAAAATTTTTAAATTAGTAATGGATAGTATAAAAAAGTGAGTGAGTGTTTCTTTTAGGTCCGCGCGTTTTTTGGTCATGATCTAGGTAATATAACCTTTGTCTTAGGGGGATGTTTTCTTTCACGTCCGCGCTTGAACTATAAATTGAAAATCGCTAGGCAATCTAGCTACCTTGTTGATTGATCAACACTAGAAAATGAGTAGAATGAGCAGCAGACTGACTAAATTCATGGAACTTCAGATGCATCTGGAGTATGCCAGATGCCTCCTGAACGAGCTGGCCGCGGAGGCCCTTTGTCATGTTTACCCCGACCCAGAGTAGCCCAGTTCAAACATGTATAATCAAAGTAATTCTGACAGGCCATTGTTTGATGTCAAACATTGCCGAAGGCTAGCACTAATCCGTTACTTAAGATTGTTGTGGCTAGAATCGAAGGACCGGACATCGGAGTTGCGAAGTCACAGACAGCCAATTATCACCTAGGTATCGAAATGTTTCCAAGATCAAAAGAAATTGCCTGAAGAAGTGGGAGTGTCCTAACTTCATTCCCCTGCAAACAGACAGACAGGTTGAACTGGCCGCTAAGACGATTGGACAGGGGCACAGCGCCACCCATTCAGAATCGAGATAGAGGGGAGACCTTGATTTGGGTAGAATGATATCCCCGCGTTTTCCGGCAAAGGTTAGTTCGCTGAGAGAAATTACCCAGAGAAGAGGTTAGCGTAACTCCGTATAGCCATTCGTTATTGGCGGGAAAAAAATCTTAGAGCAGAAAATTCTGAGTAGAAAGCTTCAAATAAGGTCAGTAAATATTTGTTCGGTCTTTGTGGAATGCGACTGCATTTTAATTGTAGGTGGTATGTATACTTTATTATTACTAGAATCGTAGTACGAAGAATTACTTTGTTTTGTTAATATGTTTGCATATTTTGAAGAAATGAGTTGATATTTGTAAAGAATTATATAGCTTGCAGCCGTCGTAAGAGTTAATATTGTACTTTGCTATGTGGGTATTTTATAGTAGACTAACACATATGTTCATATGATTATAGATTTTGCCATTGTTGAATATTTGTAATGTACAGACATGCGTCTGATTGTTGTCAGATTGTAGTACGATGAGATTAAATATACATGTGTATATACTGACGTGACGCAATGTATTGATGTCTGTATAACAATTCGCCGATACTGTGTTATTACGCTATTGTTTACCCTGCAAAAAGTGTGTGGGAATTTCGATGTGTATGCATGCGTGGCCGAAACAGTGACAGCTATCTGATGATTAATTGTCGATATAGTGTGAGCTGAGATTCGATAAAACATTTGTTAACGCCTTGTGGTTTTTCAAAGGAAGCTTTGAGGGACAGACCAGATAAAGTTTGGTCCCGTTGTCTCAGATAGAGAGACGGAGGAAAGGAGGGAAGGAGAAGAAGGTGAAGATGAAGTCTGGGAGCGAAATTGGAGGAGGAGATAATAGAGAGGGAAAGGAGAAGAAAGGAGAAGTTGAAGTCTGGGAGCGAAATTGGAGGAGGATATAGTAGAGAGGGAAACGGAGACAAGGGAGGAGTTATAGGAACGGAAAGAAGGAAGGAATCAGCGGGAAAGAAATAGATGAGTAGATGCAAGGACAGGGGGAAAATCGAACTCACACTGTAAATCACGGGATGAATTAGGCTGTCACTTGGTCGAGGGAAAGACGAGTGATTGGAAGTTATCGTTTTTAAATTATCACATTTATTAAATTGTTATTGATTGAATTTCATCTTCGTGTTCTCTATAATTTAACCGTCGGCATTGCTGACTGGGGGCTCAGAGCTGTAAATCTATCTCGTCACTAATTTAACTTTCTAACCTAACGAGCCAGGGTGGAACTTTCATCATAATTTAATTAAATTATATTGGAAGAACCCCACCCCAATACGTGCAAACGTCACACCCTTGTGGAAGAAGCCAGGATAGAACAGGAGGAGGAAGAGAGAAAATTGAAAGAAGAGGAGGAAAAAAAGAGAGAGATCAGGTGTCACCCTATGATGAACCCTGTGTGCAAGGTGACACCTGAGGCAAGGACATCTCCCCAGCCTGTAGCTGAACCACAGTCACAACGTGAACAACAAGAACCAGTACAGGACCCACAGGTGGTAAGAAGGCCAGTTGTTCATCCTCGATTGTGGAATAGAAGACAAAGAAGACAGAGGGAACAAGAAGTGTTCACTATTCCGCAAACGGAGGAGTGGGATAGTGAAGCCACTCAACCCCCGTCTGCTCTTCCAACGACTCAAGTGAATTGGACCAATGATTGGAGTAGACGTTGTATCTGTGGTGGTGCCATCATTAACCAGGTGCCCTGGAGTTTAAAAAACAAAAACAGTCCTTTTCAGGGCTACCCAAACCTTTAGAAAAGAAATAGTAATTTATTTGCCAATGTGTGTATGTAGAGTAGTGTGAATATAAACACTGACTCTTTTTTCCTAGTGCGAGTGTATGTATTAGTGCTTGTAAGTGATCAAGTAGGTTTGTGTGAATGGTAGATTATGTGGTTTTGTAAGTGCTCATGTACGTTTGTGTGGATAGTAGATTATGGATTTCATTTTAATGCTTTGCGTGTGTGAATAGTAGATTTGGGGTTTGTTTATTGCTGGTTCACGTATGTGGATAGTAGATAATATGAAATGAGGAAAGTAGGGGATGTTTTCCTTCACATCCGGGCGTTGTTTGGTCATGATCTAGGTAATATAAATGTTGTGTCTTGGGGATGTTTTCCTTCAAGTCCGCGCTTTTCGCATAAGAACCCACAACGTTCGTTATTCACACCATTCTGCAAAGAATAAAAAAGATGGCTTCGAACCACCTTGATAAAATGAAAAAATTGCAAGACGTCCTGGACAATTTGGGTATGATGGAGCAAATGTTGGTTAACCTAAACGAGGATCACTTTTCTTATAGTCCCCAACGAGTGAAGATGGAGATTAACAACTTAAGAAAACTAAAGGAAATCATTAGTGATCTGTTGAAAGAAATAAAGGAGGAGAAGGAGGATGAAGAGGAAAGGATAAGGATGAGAGCATGGAACGAAAAAATTGAAAAAGAAGAAGAAAATGAGAAGAGGAAGAAAGAAGAGGAGGAGAAGAAGAAAGAAGAAAAAAAAGAAGGAAGAAAAGAAAGAAAAGAAGAGAAAAAGTGTAGGACAGAAAATAAGAAGCTGGTGGAGAAAGAGAAGAAATTAGAAGAAGAAAACCAAAGGCCCTTTTCAGGGCCAGTCCAATCTCTCGAAAAGAGATAGACTTTCAATTGCCTATCCCATTTTTTCACACAAATTGGTAACTTGGATAATCTCTTTTCTAGAGATTTGGTTAGCCCTGAGAAGGGCTGTTTTTTAAGCTTCAGATACACCTGCTTAATGCTGACATCTCTCAGGCCTGGCCCCACACACGCAACTCCAGTCTTGCTCCTAATTGATGTTTGTTTCTTTTCCTTCTCTTCTTCCTTTTTCTCCTCTTCCTCTTCCTCTATCCTTGCAGTTTCTGATGAGGCCTCCATAGTCAACTCATCTAAAAGCCATCTGGCATTCTCCAGGTGCATCTGAAGCTCCAACAATCTCGCTATTCTGTTGCTTATAACTATTTTGGTTGACTAGTCAACGATGGATAGTCAAAATTACTCAGCTTGGATTATAGAGGATCTCGTACAAATGTACATGTACCTCTGTTATATTCCTGCAATGCAGGATATTTAATTACTCCTTGGGGAAGGAATTGGTACCACATGCCCCAGGCATTTATGTGCTCATACAGCACTACTTAATTGAGCCTACATGTCTACATGTCTTAAATGAGCCTACAGGTCGTGGGACTAAACGTCCCTAACGACCTGAATGAAGGGCTTTCGCGAGTGGGAATGGACCCAACAAGCACTCATGTTAAAGTTAGATGTTATTTCAGTCTGCTATCAAATGAGCCAGGTGTATATGACGCCCGTAGCGATTGGTCGCCACTATGACGTCACATCGGGACACCTGGATTTGGACGGGTGAAAATGGTTCCACATCTCCGTCACGGTACAGGAAGTCCGGGAGAGGCAAGGGAGAAGAGGTACCCGGCAGCAGTCGCAAACGCACAGGGCTCTAAAATCGAGACCGTACTTAATGAAATCTAGTCCAGTCATTTTAATGGACAATAAAAATACCAATTATGTTTAAGCCACCTGTGCAATTATTCAAATCAACTAAGTCAAAAAAGTTTGAAAATGATTTATTTATGAAGTTGGAATTTAGTGTACCAAGCGTACATACGATACACTAATTAAAAACCAATCAGTAAAGTCGGAATGACTTTTGAATAGGTTCTATCACTCATAATAAAAAATAGAGAATAAAATATGTGATGGTGGTAACCAAACGGATCAAATTAGGATATTAAAATATAGATATTATCAAAAATGGTTCTCTAGCCAAAATGAGAACCACTTACATTCAACCAGGCAATATGACTGTTGCTTGATCTTTTCATATCTAATTCAGGAACGTCGTCCAGGCAAATGGTCTGCACTGCTACACGGGTTGGCGTGTTCCTCATTCGTAGGCAACAGCATAGGTGCACTTCCTCCAGATGAAGTCCGCCATTTCCCTTTCGCAGTCTTGAGTAATTTTCGATCACAGCCTTGATATTGGACTATTGGGTGTAGCCGGTCACTGATGGAAATCAGAGCTTAAGTCTTCGGATGCGATGGTTATGTAGTTGGGTCTCCGCGGGCTGCTAAACATGTATTTGTGCGTGCTCCCTTTTCTTATATCTTGTTGGATAGATACGGCCCATGTGCAGCATGCTTTTTCCGCTGCCTTCTCCTTCCTTATCGATTCATATACTAGCGCTCCGGTGTAGTTTTTCCCTGCGACGTTCCCTGTCTTCCAGTGAAGTTATTCTGCAATACTCTTTGCTGTCCACTACTAACAACTGTCCTTATAGGGCTTCTGGCTCATCATTCTCCATTCTTAGTGGTTAACTCATAGCCACAAAAAGGACGCTCGGATGTAGTGCTCTGCGATGTTCACTGGACGACGTCCCTTGGTTAAATGAATCAAGGGTAGACAGGCTGACGAACGCTTCCCTTTATATGTGTGCGCTGACGTGAAGGAAAATATCCCCTGACACCAAAACTTAAATTACTCATATCATCACCCCAAAAACATGGAACTCGCGGACCTAAAAGAAACACTCACTTTGTTTAACTTACAGTCACTAACTACAAACACAAACACAACAAAAATACTATTTGACAAGCTAGGAAAATGAAGTGCTTATAGACACAGTTCTATTTTTTAACGTACAGACAAATAAAATACCAAGTATTTGTCAATTTAACTAGCATCTCTTTTCTAGAGTATTGGGGTAGCCCTGAAAAGTCTGTTTTGTAGATGGCAAGTTATGGAAATCTTTTATCGTCTAAGATTGCGTCCCCGTCTGGTGTGAGACTTTCCCACAGGATAGGGACTGCTTCTTCGGAAAGAGAAGGAGAACTCTTTCGTGTTTATTCGGCAGTCGACAAAACCGATATCCGGCTCCTGCTGTTGCTGCTGTTTTCTCGGCTGATTATGAAGTCTGTACTTCTCCGGCAATTCTTCTTGTTCTTTCTTGATTTACTCTTTGAGGAGCTCTTTCATCAGGTCTTCAGTCACTTTCAACATTCTGACATTCTTTATCTCTTCAGGCTTCGGTATCAGGCTTTGCATGACACGATATAAATCCACGTAAGTTTCGTTCAGCTTTCCCAGGCTGGAACACATCTTCATAGGAGGATGAGTCAACAATGGATGGTCAGACTGACTATCTATCTATAATTGAATTAATGTGGCTTCCATGTTCCATAGTTTTGTTCCTGCAAGGCAAGGCAGGATGTTTAAATACACGTGGGAAAGGAATAAGTGCCTCATCCCCCAGGCATTTATATGCTCTGAGAGCACTGATTAACTCAGACGTCAGGTCGTAGGACTCATTTTTAAGTCACTAACGACCTGAATGCAGGGCTTACATGAGTGGGAGTCTGCCATCACTGAGCTAGGTGTAAACCAAAGCAGTATGTGACGCCGGTAGCAATTGATTGCCACTATGATGTCTCATCGGAATACCCAGCTAGACAGGTGGAAATATTTATATATCTCCGTCAATGTACGAATGTCCGGGAGAAGCATGGAAGGAAAGGAGCCCGGCAAAAAAGGCGCGAACGCACAAGAGCCCTCAAACACCAGACCGTACCTGATCAAATCGAGTCCAGCTGTTGTAATGGACAATAAAAATACCAATAATGTGTAAGCCACCTGTGCACATATTCGAATCAACTGAGTCATAAAGTTTGAAAAAGATTGATTAATAAGTTGGAATTTGGCTTTGAACAGTTTCTATCACGCATAATAAAAGTTATGATATGAAAATATAGATATTATCAAAAGCAGTTTTCAGCCAAGATGGAAACATCATAATTCACTTTGGCAATTTTGGCAGGTAGCTCGACCTTTTCCATATCGAGATTCCGGGGGTCATCAGAAGGTAAGGCGGCACCTGATTTACAGCGCTGCTATCCACAGTCCACATGCGTCGGCACGGTCCAGGGCATTTGTAGGAGTTTCTTGTCGGCCCGAAATTTCTTTGACAGTTTGAAGTAAAAACGAAAATTTGTCTGCTCTCAGGAAGGTTCTTTTGGGTTTTGTTTGTCGATGATGACATTTTGTAGAAATTCTTTGCCGTGCGTCAAATCCGCATCTTTCAAGTCGTGCAATCATCGTGTCAACATTGGTTTCAACACGGGCGCCACCGAACGAAACGCAGATTTTTCGAAAATGGAGTTTCACCGTGACTTTCTCTTTGGTGAATTAAATATTTTGCCCCAGTTCTATTGTTATAGCAATGTTGACGGTGTCGAAATACCACTTACTGACGGACAAATAGTTTGCATGTACTAATTCGTGGTGAACGTGATAGGTGTTTCCACCTTTCTCATCAGCGTTCTCTGCAGAATCCACATTGAAAGGAATTACACGCAATAACGGTACAAAGGTGTGTCCCACCACATCGGATTACACAAAGATCAAATTCAGTCCTTGGTTCAGTTCTACCGGGGAACGAAACCGAGGTTGTTGGTAATGGTTCGTCTGGATCAACCCTTGAATATCTTGACGTCTCCACCCAAAATGTCATACAATTCAGGACAAAATTTAAAATACCTACCACTTTGTCCTTAAATTTCATCAGTAGGCGACGAGCTATTTTATGGTACTCAGTATCGACATTTCTTTCCGAGAAAGCTTTGTCAAACATGACATTAAACTTGGTAGCAATCGCGTTCACCAAATGTTGACCGCTAAAATAATATCATGTACTAATTCATATCGTCAGCTACAATTATAACAGCTGAGTGAGTGTTCAAGTACTCTTGGAGTTGTGGGTCATAACTTCGACCTTTCACCAGTTTTTATTGATGTTTAGGATTTGTGTAGGGTGAATGATTTCGCTCAAAGCCACTTCCCAGCAGGCTTCAAGATCCAATTGGATGGCTTGAGGTAAATTGGCCGTGTAACAGCACAAAATATTTTTCGGAAACACCTCCACGGAACTGTCACTGAGAAGCGTCAAGTAAAATTGATTGTTTTAGCTCATAATTCCAGAGTTGTGCTGTCCGAGGGGCCACTCGAATTGAGAGGAGTGTCTAAAAGAGGATTGTTGATGTTGTTGGAGTGGTGCCGGTTGGGAGAGTGACTGGCGTTGGTCACAAGGATCCCGTTGTTCCCATTCAGGAGAATTTCAGGGAATGATTGGGAAGGTACTGTGTAAATAGCTGCCACTACAGCTTAGGAGGAGGACGGTGTCACCACTGGAAAAGAAGTTCTTGGAGATGCGGGTTTCCATTGTTTAATCAAATGAGGAAAAACGGCTGTCAAATTGGGTTTATATGGCATCACCAGCAAGGAAGAAACGAAAGAACCTGAGGCTACTGCAGACGAGGTTACCGTCGCTGCAGGTCGTAGTTTGCTAATGTAAAGTTGCGTCCTGGTCGAAGTTCCTCTCTTGCGAGTAGAAGCTGTATCTGGAGTCTTTTCTGTGGACTTTTATTTTTATTTTTCTGTGGGCTTATCTTTTCCTCGGGCTGTGACCTTGTCTTGACACAACTGCTATTTTTCTTTTGGGTCCTTTTCGCTTTATTGGAAGTGGCTTTTTCTTGGGGAGGACTTTGGTGGCATTTTAAGAGAACCGCTACCTCCAGGTTTCAAAATGATTTGCTTTTTGGTTTGAGTGTCGATGAGGCGATCGGCCAGTTGCGTCAAGGTTACTTTGTTTCTCTCAAAAAAGCGTTTGGCTTGATGTGGAATGTGAAAGATGCTTTGCAGTAATTTACGTGCTGTCACCTTTAACCATCGTAAGACTTCTTTTAGAATGGCGTCTAAGATACAACCACATATTTATGGAGTTTTGTTTCGCGACTGATGCCGTACAAAGCACGAATCAATTTGACAGGAAGATGAGACTGAAGGAACATCATGTTGACGCTGTATGAGACTGACCCAAAGTGTTCGAGGTTTTATAGATTTTTGTTGTTGGTGTTAAGTAGCCGACGGGGACGTATACACAACAGGCCCTCCGTCTTGGCGGCAGTGGTGAAACAGATGGGTACGAAATCGCAAATAATCGGAGACTGTGGGTTTTAAATCCACAAGTAAAAAGGCATATAGGGTTTGAGTACGCATGAGTTAGTCAAGGCGTTCCTAACTGTTTGACTAAGACTTGCACTTGCGATTTATCTTTAAGGCTTTTAAACAAGACCACGTAATGGGCATTGGGACTGTTGGTACGATGGGCTTTACTTTGTTGAAACATATTTTGAGTAATGTAAATGATACTGGCATTACGATGATGCCCTTTGCGCGTAAACCACAGTTTAATTTCTTCTTCGTCTTCTCATAACATATCGTCGAAAATGACCAGATGGGTATGATTCGGGTCAGACACGATCCCGTTGTCTTCGTTAGGAATGCCTTCCACAAACACGATGGAATCGCCTTGACTTTCTTGCAAGAGACTGTACGCCGATTGTCACCCTTTGTAACACGACACGATTCGTTGAGGTGGACGATCGATCAAATGATGTTTATGTTCGATCAAACCTTTGACAAATTCGGTTTTGCCTGCACCACAAGGCCCAGCAATTAAACATGTTAAAGGGATGGCGAAGATACAAGGCCTCCCAACTGACACGATCTAAGTGTTCGTCGATGACTTTGAAAGTGGAGGAAGAGGGAGCAGAGACAGCCATAGTGCAAGGAATGTCACTTGTGACACGAAGACAGAGAAGACAAGAGTTTTTATACTTTTTCAGGACACGTTTATTGATTTTTTAAAAATAAACACGAAAGACAAAAATACATAAAAGCCAAATCGTTAAGTACAACGATAAAATACACATCAAAACGATCAAAGTGGAACATAAACAAGTCTCTGTACAACATGTTTTTGGCAACCAAGATGTCCTAGGGACAGTGTGTAATGTTCTTACAGACTCTACATGGGGTAATGTCACACAAGTGTCCTCCCGGAATGGTCTTTTGGGAATGTCCATAACAGTCCTGTCCTGAAGGAAGTGGTTGTCCACTGTGACGGGTTCTTCTGGCACTGTCACTGATACAGGTTTAACAGCGACATTTTCCTATGACGTTTGAATGGAGGATCACAACTCTCGAGCTAAATGGGCCACTTCTTGGGTCCACGTATCAAAGCCTAATTTTTCCAGTCATGTACATCTGTCCAACGAGGGTGTAAGTCACAACCTACACACATCATCATCATACACATCTGCGATAACTAAAATTTGACGAATCTTTTTCCCGCAGAGGTCGAGAAGTATCCAGATGAAAACGGAAGGCTTTTTGCGCAGAGTGAGTCTCTCGTGGACATTTAATGGGAACGCTTTCATGTTTTATTGGGTGCTAAGTACTGTTCGTAAAGAGTCCAAAAGGAATTGACTGGTAAACGAAATCCCAGAAAACAAGTCACTAAGACACACACCACACGTCGACCCCAATTGAATGGACATAGTTCGCGTAATAAGTGTTGGTAATCGTCCACTGTTTGAATACTCTCATTGATTTCCTTCCACGGAATCTGTTGAATCATTTCTGATAAAGTTCGTGGCATGGTAGTCTGTTTTTATAACCTACTTTTTCGGAAGCAATAAATGTACTTTCTGCACAGAGATAATCTTACTCCAGTAGCGAATCTAAATAGTTTAGTCACTGACATACATATCACAGTTCGTTCAGAAGCTTCCTCTTCAACTAAGTTTACGTTGTGCAAAATATTTTGGTAATCCTCCAACTCTTCTTCTGGAATTAGTTGCAGTATGTGTACCTCGTAGTAAAAAAAAAATCATTAACATACTGATACTTCTCGTCCATGAACAAGGTCTGACCACTGGAACAGCTTCAAATGAATTATTCATCTTATAGCATTCAGGTACCAGTGGTTTAAATTCCGGTTACGTAACGGATGCAACTGTTCTTTGCGTTTCACTTGAATTTTGACCAGTTGTCGGTAAATCCTTTCTCTCAACTCCACAGACAAACCCCGAATGTTCTCTTGTAAAATATGAACTGTCATGTCCTCCTTTGGAATCACTGGGGTCGTGGCCAATAGCCTCGTTTACATTTGTGCCTGAGGTAGTCTCCTGCCATAATCAGTCTTCGTATACTTTGGAAAAGAGCATAATTTAAAAATCGAGAAATGATTTTGAGCTTGCGTTTTTCTCGAATTTTGACCTGTTCTTGGTAAATGCGTTCTCTCAACTCCACAGGCAAGCCCTGAATGTTCTCTTGTAAAGTATCATGATCATATCAGTCAATATTATTGTATTTAAAATCTTCTCTCCTAGAGCGAAAGGAATGAACATAGTGAGTAATTTCTGACCACTGCCATTCAGGGGAACGGTCAAGAATGTCAAAAAATTTTCTAATATAAACGGCCTAAAGCAGAACAATACGGTGAACGCACACTTGATCCAGAAAAATCTAATCCGTTTGTTGACTCCTCTCACTTTCCTCTTGTGAATTTCTCGACACAAACGTTCTACCGTCACCCATTGAGATTTGGCTCTGGCAAGTTTCTGCCAAACTTCCTTGTAGATCTTCTCTTGCAGTTCGCTTGGTAATGATTAAATATAATTTTATTTAAAGGGTTTAAAAAATGTTCCCGGTGGTATCCAACGTTTGACTCATAGCCAATATGGTTTCTTAAACGACATGGTATGTCACTTAAATAACTGGGTCCCACTAAAGGTAGGTAGTGACAATTCTGTGACCATCGAGCATGTTCCAGGTATGCCGAATCTTGATGTTCCCACTGGTGTAGTGACACACCACAACTGAAGCACTTGATTTTATCCCCTTCGCCAAGTCGAAAAATCCGGCTCTGGCTAATTCTTCAGGGATCAGTCCTCCCAGATATTTAAGCCAATTTACTTTGAACGATTGAAGACGATTTTCAAAGTCGCATTATTCAGGCAAAAGCACAGGGAACGAATATTCGTCTTTCGCAGGTTCGTTTCGATGAGGGTAGAGTGACATCGACAGGGGTTTGCACATTTTTGGATGACATCCGTAGGGTGGTAGACAATGGCCTCACGTGAAGGTGGACATTGAGAATGAAAACCAATAAAGAGTCAACGATAACGAGTGGCATAGTATTCGCATATGTCACGTTTGACACGCACATCATCATTTTCTAAGGTAGGTGTTGTGGTAGTAGTAGCGATAACAATGTTCCCATGATAATTTACTGCATCGCTCTCATTGCAAGGCACAACACCACACTCCACTGAAAAATCCGCTACGCAATTACAATGGTAACTGCATGCACACTTACAGTTTCCTTCCGGACAATTTCCGTCGCAATGCATGGGTCTTATCAATACACTACTAGTCACACTATAAGGAGGTACTATTTTTTTTACAATCCTCGAACTTGAATGATGTCTGTTTTAAAGGATTCGTTTTGTTCGCTTGGTCTTGGTAGTGACAATAAACTATCGATCTTGCATATTGTCCCTTTTTATATGCTGACCAATATTGACGTGACCGTACGGTAAAGTGAAGTGATTGGGAAGCCTCACTCGCATCTGGTACACGATTTGATACAGTTTTCCAAGGGTCGACTGACGATTTGGTGAGTGTGTAAACGTACAATCTTATGCGGTTCGTGGGTAGTCACTCTAAAATTTCCATCCTCTCCAGATTGCAAGGCTTCTTTCAATACCCCAAAGTTCACCACTTGACTCGTGCGATAATTGAGAGTCAATCCTTTCACTTTACACTCCGTGTGCACTTCTGCTTGTTTGTCCCGGTATTTGTAGCCACAAGTTTTAGGACCGCCACTAGCAAAACTTAGAATCTTCTCTTCGGGGTGTGTGTCTATACAGGACGCGATCACCTAACAGTTATAAAGCTTCGAACAGTTTTAAGCAAACATGGGCTGTTACGTAAGCCGCAATGATGACATTTCCAAATTCGCCGGCTTCTACAAAGTCCAGATCTTCTTCGTAATTGACTAAGATTAAATTCTCACGTACGACGTCCACGCGTTTCATGTATTTGGTGTTGTCGTGATTCATCTGGAAGTACCGGGAAGGTTCTGAAAATGCGTTGTGCCATTTTACCCCAGAAGCAATTCAACATCACTTTGGAAAACGATCGACTTCCGTCGTTTTTCTCGATTTGGTCTAAAGTGATGCCTTCCTGCTCCCAGTATTTCTCTTTGAATGTTTTTTGATCTTCGGGAGTGTGACACTTGGAAGGATAGCCACTGGCTTCTTGTTTCAGTTTCAAAAAAGCATCCACGTAGTCTGTGAAAATGCCTTTCTGACTCTGGTCGCCCTTGTGATATTTTTGTGTCTTGGGAAAGTGGTAAATTTCGTACACTTCTAACAATTGGTATCCCATGTCCAGAGCTTTAAACAATTCCACGCTGACCCTTGTTCCCGTCAAGGTGCGTTCTTCTTGGGTGTGCTGACAAGGCTGATCTTGGTTACACATTTCGGCACAAGTACGGCACAAGGGAAACATCAGTTTGCCTTGGCAATGGTGAGGTAATACGGGATGGTACAAATCGGTGGGAGGCAAGACTTTGCACTTGATCAAGCATTCGTATTGTCGAATGTTGTCCATGTCAATGTGTTCAGTCAGCAATTGTAGGTACCCTGCAGGAAAGTGACAATATTTGCACACGTAAGGATAAAGCGAACACACGTCCAAGTATCTGATTTCGTCTCCTTTTTCTTCGTCAGCGTGGTACAACAAATTTGTCCGTCCTCCGTACATACTCTCCCTCGGGTTCAGGGGGTCCACCAGCTTGTAACTTTCTACGATACGTTTAAACTCTGGATCGGTTTTCAAACGGTGATCGTATTCATTTTCCCACATTTCCACCACTTGGTATCCTTGCTGTTCTAACTTCAAACGTCGCTGATAAGTGGACTGGTACAATCTTCCATAGTCGTTGTAAAAACTGATTTTTAGTGCCACGTTGAGGGTAGCAGAGGAGATATGTGTGAAATAAGCAAACGTTAAACTCGTACACAGTCTTGGGGTTTCTTTTAAGTCCCATACATCTACTGAACACGTTCCGATGGTCTTTTCGTCTCCTCCGTTGCGGGCGTGCTGAATCAATTTGTCTTCCTTGTCGTACAAGTAGTGTAGCCAGCGTAGGGCTTGAACCGAGTATTGACGTTTGACAAAGTTGGTCGTTTGAGGGCTGATGACAGACAGGGTGTTTTCGGGCATGGATCCTTGGTGGTACACTAAGGAACATGCTTTGGCAATGGTGCAGGCTTCTTTCAAAGGATTGATCCCTCCCTACTCCATGAATAATTCTCGAAATTTTCCACTTCAACGCCGTAAAATGTCCACGTCAGAACGACAATGCTTTAACATTTCTTCCTGAAAGACGAAGGGGTTTGAGGCGTGAGCCTCGTCCCAAGAGTAGAAAGCTTCTCGTTGATCGGTACGCGTGTTGTCGGGGTCGTAATCGTGAGCCTCAGGCAAATGGGGTAGAAGGGCCTGTTGATTGGCTTCGATATTGAAAAAGTGCGGAAATTAGCCTTTGGCCATTTCTGTCATTCCAAACGTTTTAGGCATTCGACTCAAAGGCATGGCCAAGTAACTCATCGAATCTTTAAACTGCACTTGTCCCACTTGCATGAAAATGATTTTGGCTCCGTTCAAAGTGACTTTAGGACGTTCGGTGCCATGTTCCGTATAGTACCTCAAAAGAAACTGTCCATCGTATCCGGAGAAATTGTGAGCCATCACCGTGGCATGACGATGACAATCTCCGTAACGTTCGATGTCCTCTTGGCTCCACGTCTCGTCGATGGGGTCTAAGATCCATTGGGCGAAATCGGCCAGAGTGTTAGGTCCTCGAAAGATTTTTTCACGTCCTCCAGGAATCTTGCTGCAATGAGGACAATGACTAAAGATAGGTTCTTGGATGCGCTTTTCGCACTCTCGATGAGCCACACAGAAATTAAAAATGTGAATGCCAGTCTCTTGCATGTATTCGAAATCGAAAAAGATGAAATTCCCTTTCTTCTTGTGGTCATCATCTTCCTGTTGGGGTTGGTATTTTTGAATGTAGGATTGATGTTCCAAGTCCACGATTTTGAGACAAACGTGACATCGCTTCTTTCCTGAACATACGTGTGACTTGGCATTATTGGTACGAATGCCTTATTCACAAGTTCTTCTGTGAACCTTTCGTCTTTAGATGTTGTTGGTAACAGGCTGGGCTGACAAAAGTTCGCTGACAAGCAGGGCAATGCACTCGTTATTGTCCTTCGTCCAGACAGGGTTGAGAGCCCAAAGATCCCTCGCATTTGGATCCACAGTACTTGTGTTGCTCTCGACTGTTATAGCCTTAGTCATATTTCTCACAATAATATTTGTATCCCAAGAATTCAGTGATACTGGTAATGGCATCGAAATGTTCTTTGTGATAATAAACGTGAATGTATTTTCCGTCTTGGAAGCATTTGCCTCGAAACAACAGAGGTCCGCGCACTTCTTGAGGGTGCACTTTCAAGGTGTAACGTATTGCCAAGACGTCTCGCAATTTTTGCATTTCAGGAATGCCACAGGATGTGTTTTTGGATAGACTTGCTTGCTGTAACAGGAGTTCTACTTCACTTCGTTGTTTGGCTCGGTCCGATTTTTGAATAGTTTTCCAGGCTCTTTTCCATTCTACGGTGTCGTTCTTGTCGGCATACGTTCGTCCCACCACGAGAGCCCTGGCTAAACACATCTGTTCTTGAGGATTGCTAATTTGGACGAGGCTACGCTTGATGCTGCGAAGGTCGTCCACCAAAAGCACCTTTTTTGTCCTGTCCCTTGGGGAAGACACACGTGGTTCATAAACAGTGTGGCTCTTCCATCGGTGATGTGAAACTTGTCATTGGATTGTTGCACGTGTTGAATCTTGTCGATGACTTTGGAAGGTGTCAGTTTTGCTGGGTTGCTAATCTCGATCCAAACGGGGGATTTTAGACTGTCGTGATGAATGGAAAGTCTCAATCCCACACCTCGGTGATGAAGCCCTCTGCTTTCTCCATTTGTACGTTGGACTTGAAATCTTTAAACTTCACTACTGCCATGCGCATATACCTTATGAGAGTAGATGTTTCCTCGTCCCACTGGAGGTTTACAGATAATCGCTTGGTGTAATTCAGTCAGGAGTGTCTCAGTAATCGTTACAAAAAACTTCAAACCGTATGACACATCAAGCGCTGTTGAGACTGGAGGCATGGGAAAGAGTTGTGATTGTAGGGACTTGTATTTGCGTCTTAATTGTGATTATCAAAGTTTTCTAACATACTAAATAAATCTGAGTCATAAAAACAGGTAAAGGAAGTGTGAAAAGTCCAATGCATTCGCTGATTCTTTCCTAATATCGCTACTACAATCTGCTTAATCGGTAAAAGTCTGCTGTTTGCTATCCGTGCTTTATTTTTGTGTAGGTGTAAATCGTCAATGACTACTGCTTCAGTTTTTGCAGCTCAATGTTTGAGCAATGTATATATAAATGTCATTGACATAGAAGTGAATAGATATGGGTATTGTAGAAAAACTGTCTTTTTCTTCTTCTTTTTCTTCATCATCTTCTTCTTCTTCTTATTATTATTATTATTATTATTATTATTATTATTATTCAATAATTTAAACGGTCTTTGTAATCCGGGCCTTTTCCGTCCAAGTCCTTTCTGATCCGTTACTGGCCTTTCTGGACCGGGCCTTTTTAATCCGGGCCTTTCCATACCGGTCCTTTGGTGGCGCTATACAGTTTCGCATTTTGCATAGGGTTAGGATTTTAAAGAAAAAGAATGTCCCCGGCTTTCCTCACTGGTTATACTGGCTATTTAAAAAAGACCTTGTATATCTTAGGTCTAATGCAAAGAACCTTTAATTCCCTTTATTTTGGTGTATGATTGATGGGTGTACTATGGGTTATAGAGTATACAGCTTGGCCTTACTTCAAATGTGCACCTTTCAAAAAAGTGCTAGCTCTACTTGGTCATTTTCACTTCCTGAACTTCAGAGGTAAATTGTATAAAAAAGAGCCGATAACTTTTTTTACATTTTACATATTTGGTATTTCATTCACTGCACTTTCAGAAGCTGGTATTGTCTAGTCTGGCAAAATTCATTTTCCCTATTTTAATAGCTGCTATGTATAGTGTACTTTAGACTAATTCAGACTGATTTTTTAACACAAGGGAGCAGTCATTTTAGTTAGCAGTGTGCTTAAATCATGTAAAATTTCCAAAAGTGCAATATCCAAAAGAAATATCATCCACATTACATTAATGTAGCATAGAGGTATGCAAACATTCTCTCCACTGTGCATGTTTTAAATGCGAACTACTTCACCTTACATACGTCACCCTCTCAAAAGTACATATTATCTGGTGAGCGCCACCATAAAGAAGATGTAGGTATTATTTTTGTATGATTTAATTATGTTTATATGGCTGAAACATTTAAGTCGCAAGCATCAAAACAATCCTTATGAATAATTCTCCTGCCTTTTTCCCCACAGAACAGTATTTATGAGTGTCAGAGTCTCTAACAAGTCCAGCCTCCCCCCCCCCATGATAAAAGTGAGCTATTTTAAGAATGCACATTACATTTTGTAAACATAGCAACCAATGTTATGCTGAATGACAGGAACATGAAACTAGCCAGAATTATTTCTGAGATATCAACAATGAATTTTACAGTTAGAAAAGGGAGGTAACTCATCAGCTTCATAAAGGTCAAAGGTCAAAGTGTAAAATATTTGCCTATTGTTTAATATGGAAGAAGCGAATTAACTTTCTCTTCATTTATTTTTTTATTTCATTGCAAATAAATGAAAAGAAACATTTTCACCATATATTTCTGTCACTTATTGCAACAGTTTTAAATTTAAGTTGGCTCTATTCCTATATTCTAAGTCTTCTAATTTCCCCATAATTAAGGTCACTACTCACACAAACATACCTCATGGCAAATTATGTAAGGAAGAGAAAAAGGATCATAATTAGCTTATTTTCATGCTTAACATCAATATGAATGTACCATTTTATTCAGAACATCATACATAATTATATGAAAATAAAAAAAAATAATTGCAAACATTTTTTTATTTTCTTTAAGGTGGCGCTATACAGTTTCGCATTTTGCATAGGGTTAGGATTTTAAAGAAAAAGAATGTCCCCGGCTTTCCTCACTGGTTATACTGGCTATTTAAAAAAGACCTTGTATATCTTAGGTCTAATGCAAAGAACCTTTAATTCCCTTTATTTTGGTGTATGATTGATGGGTGTACTATGGGTTATAGAGTATACAGCTTGGCCTTACTTCAAATGTGCACCTTTCAAAAAAGTGCTAGCTCTACTTGGTCATTTTCACTTCCTGAACTTCAGAGGTAAATTGTATAAAAAAGAGCCGATAACTTTTTTTACATTTTACATATTTGGTATTTCATTCACTGCACTTTCAGAAGCTGGTATTGTCTAGTCTGGCAAAATTCATTTTCCCTATTTTAATAGCTGCTATGTATAGTGTACTTTAGACTAATTCAGACTGATTTTTTAACACAAGGGAGCAGTCATTTTAGTTAGCAGTGTGCTTAAATCATGTAAAATTTCCAAAAGTGCAATATCCAAAAGAAATATCATCCACATTACATTAATGTAGCATAGAGGTATGCAAACATTCTCTCCACTGTGCATGTTTTAAATGCGAACTACTTCACCTTACATACGTCACCCTCTCAAAAGTACATATTATCTGGTGAGCGCCACCATAAAGAAGATGTAGGTATTATTTTTGTATGATTTAATTATGTTTATATGGCTGAAACATTTAAGTCGCAAGCATCAAAACAATCCTTATGAATAATTCTCCTGCCTTTTTCCCCACAGAACAGTATTTATGAGTGTCAGAGTCTCTAACAAGTCCAGCCTCCCCCCCCCCATGATAAAAGTGAGCTATTTTAAGAATGCACATTACATTTTGTAAACATAGCAACCAATGTTATGCTGAATGACAGGAACATGAAACTAGCCAGAATTATTTCTGAGATATCAACAATGAATTTTACAGTTAGAAAAGGGAGGTAACTCATCAGCTTCATAAAGGTCAAAGGTCAAAGTGTAAAATATTTGCCTATTGTTTAATATGGAAGAAGCGAATTAACTTTCTCTTCATTTATTTTTTTATTTCATTGCAAATAAATGAAAAGAAACATTTTCACCATATATTTCTGTCACTTATTGCAACAGTTTTAAATTTAAGTTGGCTCTATTCCTATATTCTAAGTCTTCTAATTTCCCCATAATTAAGGTCACTACTCACACAAACATACCTCATGGCAAATTATGTAAGGAAGAGAAAAAGGATCATAATTAGCTTATTTTCATGCTTAACATCAATATGAATGTACCATTTTATTCAGAACATCATACATAATTATATGAAAATAAAAAAAAATAATTGCAAACATTTTTTTATTTTCTTTAAGGTGGCGCTATACAGTTTCGCATTTTGCATAGGGTTAGGATTTTAAAGAAAAAGAATGTCCCCGGCTTTCCTCACTGGTTATACTGGCTATTTAAAAAAGACCTTGTATATCTTAGGTCTAATGCAAAGAACCTTTAATTCCCTTTATTTTGGTGTATGATTGATGGGTGTACTATGGGTTATAGAGTATACAGCTTGGCCTTACTTCAAATGTGCACCTTTCAAAAAAGTGCTAGCTCTACTTGGTCATTTTCACTTCCTGAACTTCAGAGGTAAATTGTATAAAAAAGAGCCGATAACTTTTTTTACATTTTACATATTTGGTATTTCATTCACTGCACTTTCAGAAGCTGGTATTGTCTAGTCTGGCAAAATTCATTTTCCCTATTTTAATAGCTGCTATGTATAGTGTACTTTAGACTAATTCAGACTGATTTTTTAACACAAGGGAGCAGTCATTTTAGTTAGCAGTGTGCTTAAATCATGTAAAATTTCCAAAAGTGCAATATCCAAAAGAAATATCATCCACATTACATTAATGTAGCATAGAGGTATGCAAACATTCTCTCCACTGTGCATGTTTTAAATGCGAACTACTTCACCTTACATACGTCACCCTCTCAAAAGTACATATTATCTGGTGAGCGCCACCATAAAGAAGATGTAGGTATTATTTTTGTATGATTTAATTATGTTTATATGGCTGAAACATTTAAGTCGCAAGCATCAAAACAATCCTTATGAATAATTCTCCTGCCTTTTTCCCCACAGAACAGTATTTATGAGTGTCAGAGTCTCTAACAAGTCCAGCCTCCCCCCCCCCATGATAAAAGTGAGCTATTTTAAGAATGCACATTACATTTTGTAAACATAGCAACCAATGTTATGCTGAATGACAGGAACATGAAACTAGCCAGAATTATTTCTGAGATATCAACAATGAATTTTACAGTTAGAAAAGGGAGGTAACTCATCAGCTTCATAAAGGTCAAAGGTCAAAGTGTAAAATATTTGCCTATTGTTTAATATGGAAGAAGCGAATTAACTTTCTCTTCATTTATTTTTTTATTTCATTGCAAATAAATGAAAAGAAACATTTTCACCATATATTTCTGTCACTTATTGCAACAGTTTTAAATTTAAGTTGGCTCTATTCCTATATTCTAAGTCTTCTAATTTCCCCATAATTAAGGTCACTACTCACACAAACATACCTCATGGCAAATTATGTAAGGAAGAGAAAAAGGATCATAATTAGCTTATTTTCATGCTTAACATCAATATGAATGTACCATTTTATTCAGAACATCATACATAATTATATGAAAATAAAAAAAAATAATTGCAAACATTTTTTTATTTTCTTTAAGGTGGCGCTATACAGTTTCGCATTTTGCATAGGGTTAGGATTTTAAAGAAAAAGAATGTCCCCGGCTTTCCTCACTGGTTATACTGGCTATTTAAAAAAGACCTTGTATATCTTAGGTCTAATGCAAAGAACCTTTAATTCCCTTTATTTTGGTGTATGATTGATGGGTGTACTATGGGTTATAGAGTATACAGCTTGGCCTTACTTCAAATGTGCACCTTTCAAAAAAGTGCTAGCTCTACTTGGTCATTTTCACTTCCTGAACTTCAGAGGTAAATTGTATAAAAAAGAGCCGATAACTTTTTTTACATTTTACATATTTGGTATTTCATTCACTGCACTTTCAGAAGCTGGTATTGTCTAGTCTGGCAAAATTCATTTTCCCTATTTTAATAGCTGCTATGTATAGTGTACTTTAGACTAATTCAGACTGATTTTTTAACACAAGGGAGCAGTCATTTTAGTTAGCAGTGTGCTTAAATCATGTAAAATTTCCAAAAGTGCAATATCCAAAAGAAATATCATCCACATTACATTAATGTAGCATAGAGGTATGCAAACATTCTCTCCACTGTGCATGTTTTAAATGCGAACTACTTCACCTTACATACGTCACCCTCTCAAAAGTACATATTATCTGGTGAGCGCCACCATAAAGAAGATGTAGGTATTATTTTTGTATGATTTAATTATGTTTATATGGCTGAAACATTTAAGTCGCAAGCATCAAAACAATCCTTATGAATAATTCTCCTGCCTTTTTCCCCACAGAACAGTATTTATGAGTGTCAGAGTCTCTAACAAGTCCAGCCTCCCCCCCCCCATGATAAAAGTGAGCTATTTTAAGAATGCACATTACATTTTGTAAACATAGCAACCAATGTTATGCTGAATGACAGGAACATGAAACTAGCCAGAATTATTTCTGAGATATCAACAATGAATTTTACAGTTAGAAAAGGGAGGTAACTCATCAGCTTCATAAAGGTCAAAGGTCAAAGTGTAAAATATTTGCCTATTGTTTAATATGGAAGAAGCGAATTAACTTTCTCTTCATTTATTTTTTTATTTCATTGCAAATAAATGAAAAGAAACATTTTCACCATATATTTCTGTCACTTATTGCAACAGTTTTAAATTTAAGTTGGCTCTATTCCTATATTCTAAGTCTTCTAATTTCCCCATAATTAAGGTCACTACTCACACAAACATACCTCATGGCAAATTATGTAAGGAAGAGAAAAAGGATCATAATTAGCTTATTTTCATGCTTAACATCAATATGAATGTACCATTTTATTCAGAACATCATACATAATTATATGAAAATAAAAAAAAATAATTGCAAACATTTTTTTATTTTCTTTAAGGTGGCGCTATACAGTTTCGCATTTTGCATAGGGTTAGGATTTTAAAGAAAAAGAATGTCCCCGGCTTTCCTCACTGGTTATACTGGCTATTTAAAAAAGACCTTGTATATCTTAGGTCTAATGCAAAGAACCTTTAATTCCCTTTATTTTGGTGTATGATTGATGGGTGTACTATGGGTTATAGAGTATACAGCTTGGCCTTACTTCAAATGTGCACCTTTCAAAAAAGTGCTAGCTCTACTTGGTCATTTTCACTTCCTGAACTTCAGAGGTAAATTGTATAAAAAAGAGCCGATAACTTTTTTTACATTTTACATATTTGGTATTTCATTCACTGCACTTTCAGAAGCTGGTATTGTCTAGTCTGGCAAAATTCATTTTCCCTATTTTAATAGCTGCTATGTATAGTGTACTTTAGACTAATTCAGACTGATTTTTTAACACAAGGGAGCAGTCATTTTAGTTAGCAGTGTGCTTAAATCATGTAAAATTTCCAAAAGTGCAATATCCAAAAGAAATATCATCCACATTACATTAATGTAGCATAGAGGTATGCAAACATTCTCTCCACTGTGCATGTTTTAAATGCGAACTACTTCACCTTACATACGTCACCCTCTCAAAAGTACATATTATCTGGTGAGCGCCACCATAAAGAAGATGTAGGTATTATTTTTGTATGATTTAATTATGTTTATATGGCTGAAACATTTAAGTCGCAAGCATCAAAACAATCCTTATGAATAATTCTCCTGCCTTTTTCCCCACAGAACAGTATTTATGAGTGTCAGAGTCTCTAACAAGTCCAGCCTCCCCCCCCCCATGATAAAAGTGAGCTATTTTAAGAATGCACATTACATTTTGTAAACATAGCAACCAATGTTATGCTGAATGACAGGAACATGAAACTAGCCAGAATTATTTCTGAGATATCAACAATGAATTTTACAGTTAGAAAAGGGAGGTAACTCATCAGCTTCATAAAGGTCAAAGGTCAAAGTGTAAAATATTTGCCTATTGTTTAATATGGAAGAAGCGAATTAACTTTCTCTTCATTTATTTTTTTATTTCATTGCAAATAAATGAAAAGAAACATTTTCACCATATATTTCTGTCACTTATTGCAACAGTTTTAAATTTAAGTTGGCTCTATTCCTATATTCTAAGTCTTCTAATTTCCCCATAATTAAGGTCACTACTCACACAAACATACCTCATGGCAAATTATGTAAGGAAGAGAAAAAGGATCATAATTAGCTTATTTTCATGCTTAACATCAATATGAATGTACCATTTTATTCAGAACATCATACATAATTATATGAAAATAAAAAAAAATAATTGCAAACATTTTTTTATTTTCTTTAAGGTGGCGCTATACAGTTTCGCATTTTGCATAGGGTTAGGATTTTAAAGAAAAAGAATGTCCCCGGCTTTCCTCACTGGTTATACTGGCTATTTAAAAAAGACCTTGTATATCTTAGGTCTAATGCAAAGAACCTTTAATTCCCTTTATTTTGGTGTATGATTGATGGGTGTACTATGGGTTATAGAGTATACAGCTTGGCCTTACTTCAAATGTGCACCTTTCAAAAAAGTGCTAGCTCTACTTGGTCATTTTCACTTCCTGAACTTCAGAGGTAAATTGTATAAAAAAGAGCCGATAACTTTTTTTACATTTTACATATTTGGTATTTCATTCACTGCACTTTCAGAAGCTGGTATTGTCTAGTCTGGCAAAATTCATTTTCCCTATTTTAATAGCTGCTATGTATAGTGTACTTTAGACTAATTCAGACTGATTTTTTAACACAAGGGAGCAGTCATTTTAGTTAGCAGTGTGCTTAAATCATGTAAAATTTCCAAAAGTGCAATATCCAAAAGAAATATCATCCACATTACATTAATGTAGCATAGAGGTATGCAAACATTCTCTCCACTGTGCATGTTTTAAATGCGAACTACTTCACCTTACATACGTCACCCTCTCAAAAGTACATATTATCTGGTGAGCGCCACCATAAAGAAGATGTAGGTATTATTTTTGTATGATTTAATTATGTTTATATGGCTGAAACATTTAAGTCGCAAGCATCAAAACAATCCTTATGAATAATTCTCCTGCCTTTTTCCCCACAGAACAGTATTTATGAGTGTCAGAGTCTCTAACAAGTCCAGCCTCCCCCCCCCCATGATAAAAGTGAGCTATTTTAAGAATGCACATTACATTTTGTAAACATAGCAACCAATGTTATGCTGAATGACAGGAACATGAAACTAGCCAGAATTATTTCTGAGATATCAACAATGAATTTTACAGTTAGAAAAGGGAGGTAACTCATCAGCTTCATAAAGGTCAAAGGTCAAAGTGTAAAATATTTGCCTATTGTTTAATATGGAAGAAGCGAATTAACTTTCTCTTCATTTATTTTTTTATTTCATTGCAAATAAATGAAAAGAAACATTTTCACCATATATTTCTGTCACTTATTGCAACAGTTTTAAATTTAAGTTGGCTCTATTCCTATATTCTAAGTCTTCTAATTTCCCCATAATTAAGGTCACTACTCACACAAACATACCTCATGGCAAATTATGTAAGGAAGAGAAAAAGGATCATAATTAGCTTATTTTCATGCTTAACATCAATATGAATGTACCATTTTATTCAGAACATCATACATAATTATATGAAAATAAAAAAAAATAATTGCAAACATTTTTTTATTTTCTTTAAGGTGGCGCTATACAGTTTCGCATTTTGCATAGGGTTAGGATTTTAAAGAAAAAGAATGTCCCCGGCTTTCCTCACTGGTTATACTGGCTATTTAAAAAAGACCTTGTATATCTTAGGTCTAATGCAAAGAACCTTTAATTCCCTTTATTTTGGTGTATGATTGATGGGTGTACTATGGGTTATAGAGTATACAGCTTGGCCTTACTTCAAATGTGCACCTTTCAAAAAAGTGCTAGCTCTACTTGGTCATTTTCACTTCCTGAACTTCAGAGGTAAATTGTATAAAAAAGAGCCGATAACTTTTTTTACATTTTACATATTTGGTATTTCATTCACTGCACTTTCAGAAGCTGGTATTGTCTAGTCTGGCAAAATTCATTTTCCCTATTTTAATAGCTGCTATGTATAGTGTACTTTAGACTAATTCAGACTGATTTTTTAACACAAGGGAGCAGTCATTTTAGTTAGCAGTGTGCTTAAATCATGTAAAATTTCCAAAAGTGCAATATCCAAAAGAAATATCATCCACATTACATTAATGTAGCATAGAGGTATGCAAACATTCTCTCCACTGTGCATGTTTTAAATGCGAACTACTTCACCTTACATACGTCACCCTCTCAAAAGTACATATTATCTGGTGAGCGCCACCATAAAGAAGATGTAGGTATTATTTTTGTATGATTTAATTATGTTTATATGGCTGAAACATTTAAGTCGCAAGCATCAAAACAATCCTTATGAATAATTCTCCTGCCTTTTTCCCCACAGAACAGTATTTATGAGTGTCAGAGTCTCTAACAAGTCCAGCCTCCCCCCCCCCATGATAAAAGTGAGCTATTTTAAGAATGCACATTACATTTTGTAAACATAGCAACCAATGTTATGCTGAATGACAGGAACATGAAACTAGCCAGAATTATTTCTGAGATATCAACAATGAATTTTACAGTTAGAAAAGGGAGGTAACTCATCAGCTTCATAAAGGTCAAAGGTCAAAGTGTAAAATATTTGCCTATTGTTTAATATGGAAGAAGCGAATTAACTTTCTCTTCATTTATTTTTTTATTTCATTGCAAATAAATGAAAGAAACATTTTCACCATATATTTCTGTCACTTATTGCAACAGTTTTAAATTTAAGTTGGCTCTATTCCTATATTCTAAGTCTTCTAATTTCCCCATAATTAAGGTCACTACTCACACAAACATACCTCATGGCAAATTATGTAAGGAAGAGAAAAAGGATCATAATTAGCTTATTTTCATGCTTAACATCAATATGAATGTACCATTTTTATTCAGAACATCATACATAATTATATGAAAATAAAAAAAAATAATTGCAAACATTTTTTTATTTTCTTTAAGGTGGCGCTATACAGTTTCGCATTTTGCATAGGGTTAGGATTTTAAAGAAAAAGAATGTCCCCGGCTTTCCTCACTGGTTATACTGGCTATTTAAAAAAGACCTTGTATATCTTAGGTCTAATGCAAAGAACCTTTAATTCCCTTTATTTTGGTGTATGATTGATGGGTGTACTATGGGTTATAGAGTATACAGCTTGGCCTTACTTCAAATGTGCACCTTTCAAAAAAGTGCTAGCTCTACTTGGTCATTTTCACTTCCTGAACTTCAGAGGTAAATTGTATAAAAAAGAGCCGATAACTTTTTTTACATTTTACATATTTGGTATTTCATTCACTGCACTTTCAGAAGCTGGTATTGTCTAGTCTGGCAAAATTCATTTTCCCTATTTTAATAGCTGCTATGTATAGTGTACTTTAGACTAATTCAGACTGATTTTTTAACACAAGGGAGCAGTCATTTTAGTTAGCAGTGTGCTTAAATCATGTAAAATTTCCAAAAGTGCAATATCCAAAAGAAATATCATCCACATTACATTAATGTAGCATAGAGGTATGCAAACATTCTCTCCACTGTGCATGTTTTAAATGCGAACTACTTCACCTTACATACGTCACCCTCTCAAAAGTACATATTATCTGGTGAGCGCCACCATAAAGAAGATGTAGGTATTATTTTTGTATGATTTAATTATGTTTATATGGCTGAAACATTTAAGTCGCAAGCATCAAAACAATCCTTATGAATAATTCTCCTGCCTTTTCCCCACAGAACAGTATTTATGAGTGTCAGAGTCTCTAACAAGTCCAGCCTCCCCCCCCCCATGATAAAAGTGAGCTATTTTAAGAATGCACATTACATTTTGTAAACATAGCAACCAATGTTATGCTGAATGACAGGAACATGAAACTAGCCAGAATTATTTCTGAGATATCAACAATGAATTTTACAGTTAGAAAAGGGAGGTAACTCATCAGCTTCATAAAGGTCAAAGGTCAAAGTGTAAAATATTTGCCTATTGTTTAATATGGAAGAAGCGAATTAACTTTCTCTTCATTTATTTTTTTATTTCATTGCAAATAAATGAAAAGAAACATTTTCACCATATATTTCTGTCACTTATTGCAACAGTTTTAAATTTAAGTTGGCTCTATTCCTATATTCTAAGTCTTCTAATTTCCCCATAATTAAGGTCACTACTCACACAAACATACCTCATGGCAAATTATGTAAGGAAGAGAAAAAGGATCATAATTAGCTTATTTTCATGCTTAACATCAATATGAATGTACCATTTTATTCAGAACATCATACATAATTATATGAAAATAAAAAAAAATAATTGCAAACATTTTTTTTATTTTCTTTAAGGTGGCGCTATACAGTTTCGCATTTTGCATAGGGTTAGGATTTTAAAGAAAAAGAATGTCCCCGGCTTTCCTCACTGGTTATACTGGCTATTTAAAAAGACCTTGTATATCTTAGGTCTAATGCAAAGAACCTTTAATTCCCTTTATTTTGGTGTATGATTGATGGGTGTACTATGGGTTATAGAGTATACAGCTTGGCCTTACTTCAAATGTGCACCTTTCAAAAAAGTGCTAGCTCTACTTGGTCATTTTCACTTCCTGAACTTCAGAGGTAAATTGTATAAAAAAGAGCCGATAACTTTTTTTACATTTTACATATTTGGTATTTCATTCACTGCACTTTCAGAAGCTGGTATTGTCTAGTCTGGCAAAATTCATTTTCCCTATTTTAATAGCTGCTATGTATAGTGTACTTTAGACTAATTCAGACTGATTTTTTAACACAAGGGAGCAGTCATTTTAGTTAGCAGTGTGCTTAAATCATGTAAAATTTCCAAAAGTGCAATATCCAAAAGAAATATCATCCACATTACATTAATGTAGCATAGAGGTATGCAAACATTCTCTCCACTGTGCATGTTTTAAATGCGAACTACTTCACCTTACATACGTCACCCTCTCAAAAGTACATATTATCTGGTGAGCGCCACCATAAAGAAGATGTAGGTATTATTTTTGTATGATTTAATTATGTTTATATGGCTGAAACATTTAAGTCGCAAGCATCAAAACAATCCTTATGAATAATTCTCCTGCCTTTTTCCCACAGAACAGTATTTATGAGTGTCAGAGTCTCTAACAAGTCCA